>OX375870.1:15351504-15771534 GCA_947359475.1 Heligmosomoides polygyrus bakeri
CCTCTGCCGCGGGTTGCGGGGCTACTCGCCCCCGCGACCGCGGTTGCGAGCGCGGCAGGGGAGATCCCAGACGGTTAGCGTGCACGCGGGCGCGAATGGTCTCCAGACTTGGTCCACGTGTCAATCACGTGCTCGCGGCCGTGAGGAGGGAGTCTTCGAGCGCGATGAGGGCTTGCGAAATCTACAGTGGCTGAGACCTGCCAACGCACTAGGGCTGGTGGCATGCAAAAGTTTGGGAGGCTACATTGAAGCCTTCAGGATGCACTTTAGGAAGGGAAGTGGATTTTTTGGGAGTGAGAGAGGTAATCTTGAGTCACATGCTTCAAGCAGACAACGCATCGCTTCCCAAACGACACTCCAAGCTGCCTAAGGATGAACAGCTGTCTCTCTGTCCACCTGCGGACCTTCGAGGCCTGACTCGTCCATATTAGAGGTCTTCCAACACTCCTGAGATCTTCCCGACCGAGTTACGACAGTTGAGTACGACAGTACACAATATTTGAAGACGAAATCGCATCCTTTTTGAACTAGAATGCCGAGCACGTCCTAACATTATGGCTGCAAACGATTGAATAGTACAGTGAAACCACATTTCTAATTGTGTTGTGTTTTTTATCCGAAAGCATCCAAAGGGTTCTGGACACAAGATGGGTAGTATAGCACTCGGCAGTTTCAGAGGACCCTGATTTCACCATGTGTGAGCGACTTGGTTCACTGGTGTGCGCCTCATGAAGACACAGGGTAGGAGGCGAAGCGGCTCAGTGAGGCTAACTTGTATTCAGTTATTAGTCACATTTGACATAACGCAAATGAATACTCACCTATATCAGAATTATTTAAAATCACCGATAAAATGTTTGCGGTCCAGGAGATCTCTAATTCTAAAAGATTACTAGTTATCACCCATTTATTATAGGTCGACAGAATATAGTTCAATAAATTATCAGGAACATCTGCAATACCATAGGCCATAAACATCCCTCGAATCCTAAACCGTTAACCTCAAGCGAAAAGCACAAGGATTATAATCATTATCGATCATTGATCGATATTGAACACATTTTCGATTTTAACGATAGTAGGCAAATTTGGCATTTTCTCAGACTTACCGACACACTTCTGTGCGTCAGCCCAGAATTGGATACCACTGCGAGGTCATCAAAAATATAGATAGAATCAAGCAACTGATCGATATTCTAGGCTTTTGTGCTGTGATGTGCTTTTACATTGTATGTATGTACAATGTAAATGTATGTCTCCATTTTTGCTCAGGACTGTGCGATATTTGTTGGTCCTTGTTGTTTGATATTTGTTGATTTTGATATTGATCCTTTTTTGTTGTTAATTTGCTATCGATAAAAACTCTTTTATCCGATCCTACCATTCCCTTAACTTACACTTTATCTCCAACCCCACTTCAACTTCAACTAGATGGTTTACTACCACTGAGTGAAACGAATTCCAATGGAGACACGAGCACCACACTCAGTGCTGTAAAAGCGCGCTCCGTTGAAGGTGAGAGCCCATCACGTGCAGAGGAGCATGGCGGAACGGACGCTGCGGCTGCGAGTGACAGATCCGGTTAGCAGTGAGAGACTCCAGACGTCGTGCGAAACTCCGTTCGCGCGCCCAGGCTGACGTCGAGGGCGAGTAGTCCGCAGACCTCTGCCGCGACCTAGAGCGGCGCCCTCTTCTTCGCCGCGAATGTCAAAAAATCGATTTTTCCAAAACTGGCCGAGATTGAGACCGTTCGATAGAGCTCGTCGAGCTGAACAGAACAGTGTCATTGCGAGTGCCGAAAACTCAAAACCGGAAGGATTAAGGGAGGAAGAAGCTTCACTGTTGCCTCCGCCGCTTTCAAACGGCAGCTGGTACTAAGGCAATTTAATAAGCTAGGGAGTTGTAAGCACGTTTTCGTAAAGAATCTTAAGCGTTCTGCTCGCCTGCATATTTGTAAGATGCTAGCTCTCCGCGTCGTTCCGCAGGGGTCGACTGAATTTGGAAAAAATCGTGTCACACGAGCCTGACCTGCATTTTTGCACCACCGTAACTTTGTCCAATCATAAGCTACATTACCGTATTTTGGCACACTACTAGAGCATTTTGCTTCCTACAAAACCCACAAGCTGCAACAGGAAAGGTTCACACTTTACAGAGCTATCGCTCTCAGAATACGCCGCGCGCACAATTTATCACAACAATGATCATGCTCTCCTCGCTCTTACTCGCTCACATCACAGTTCTCGCCACTCTACGTAAAATCGTTCCATTCACCATCAAAAGTGCTATCGAATGGTGTCCAACTTGGCCAGATTCCAAAATATTGGTTTTCGGTGACGTCATCGGCCCTCCGCTGCGGCCTCACCCCCGATGCAAAATTGTCAAAAAATCGATATCTCCAAAATTGGTCGAGATTGACACCGTTCGATAGAGCTCATCAAGCTGAACAGAACAGTGTCATTGTAAGTGCCGAAAACTCAAAAATGGAAGGAATAAGGGCGGAAGAATCTTTACTGTTGCCGTCCGCCGCTCTAAAGCGGCAACTGGTACTAAGGCAATTTAATAAGCTAGGGAGTTGTAAGCACGCTTTCGTAAAGAACCTTAAGCGTTCTGCTCGCCTGCATATTTGTAAGGTGCTAGCTCTCCGCGTCTTTCCGCAGGGGTCGACTGAATTTGGAAAAAATCGTGTCACACAAGCCTTACCTGCATTTTTGCACCACCGTAGCTTTGTCAGTTCTTAGGCTACTTCGCTGTGCTTCAGCCAGCTGCTAGAGCTTTTTACTGGCTACAAAATCCACAAGCTGTAGCCGGAAGGGTTCACACTTGACAGAGTTATCGCGCTCCAAACACGCCCGCGCGTGCAATTTGCGAGCGGTCGGCCCACTCGATTGATAGGTTCGATTCTATATGCATTGTTCGCGGCGCACTCCAGATGCAAGCTGGACAGTCCTAGAGCAGCTCCTGAGTAGGGCGGCTAGGGATTTCTGATAAAACTCCTTAAACTCTCACTCTACAAGCTTCCGCGCCCACTCGATTGATAGGTTCGATTCTATATGCATTGCTCACGGCGCACTCCAGATGCAAGCTGGACAGTCCTAGAGCAATGCCTGAGTGGGAAGGCAGGCTAGGAATTTTCGTTAAAACTCCCCATGCGCTCACTGTTCAAGCTGTCGCTTGCTGTACAGGTTGTCGCTCCCACTCGATTGATTCTGCCGGGCCTATATGCATTGTTCAGAGCGCGCGCCATGCCGGCAGTTAGTTCCAAACAGTAGGCCATGCTCGTCCGAACGCATGGATAAGCTCCTTCATTCAGTCTAACGTCCAGAAGTCGAGGACGCCGCGCACTAACGCGACTTGCCTCAGACGCGGCGCGTGACGAGCGGAAAACGGCGCTCTCCGGCGCCCTTTTGCGCCGCTTCTCATCTTTTGCGCCGCTTGTGCTTGTTGGACGCAGCGGCATGTCCGGTACTGTACGGGATGTCGTGGAGGCGACATGAATGCGTATTTGGCCATACAATGACTTGCGGTGGCCAGCCGATGAACAAGTCAGCGCTTTAACCTTCCCAGACAAGTCTGGTACCAATTCACCGACCCCGGAGGGATGGAAGGCTTGGTTGGCATTGGCGGGAAATCCGAACCAGGAACCTGGTATCGGGTGCACGCGGCAGTCGCGCCTCCTCCGACTGCGCTACACGCGCCCCTATGGTACAATAAATTAAAATAAATAAATATGTTCAGTTGAACTTACTATGTGAGCCATCATTGACGATTTCCTCCATTGCACGAGCAACACTGAAAGGTTGAAATAAAAATTCTCTAAATTTATACTACTCATCTTCAAGTGAGCCTGAGTGGTGTAACAGGTAAAACATTGGCTACGAAAGCAGAGTAAAGAGTCCGAGTCCCGGTTGGAATCAAAGGAATTTGCGCTGCTGAAAGTTTGCTTGCGATTCGATGGTTTGAATCCGCAATGAGGTCAGCTCAGATCTCCATTTCTGTGTGTTGCTGCACACCGGAAGGCATAGAACTTGGGGAGGGCATGGATATAGCGCAGACGGAAGTGATGGCGGCTTTTACGTGAACGCTGAATCAAATACTTTGTCATCTACCCCAACCATGCCATTCATCTATACGTGCTGGAAGGGTGAAACAATTTTTTGTTCAATGACAGGCCATCGGAAATCAATAACATCACTGAACAATATTGCTCATCAATAACAGTGCACCACATATTCTTTCCTTTGCTGCAGGTTTCCCCTTGCATCTTGAATAGTTGGTGCAGTCTGCTAAGAGCTAGACTGCTGTTCTTGGCTAAGTTTCTTTTGTTGGTTCTCCAAAGACATTTCATTTTCATTTTCAACATTTAAACAAGGTATCAGTCAGGCGCTTCAGCTTTAGAAGCAGAATGCATAGCTTATCCCACAAGAAGACTGGTTATCTCTGAAATGTTTAATCTTCATATTCGACGTTTTTAAATCTGTTTATATTGCTAGTGACTTCAGTATTGTTCTGTATCTGTCAGGCTTGTTTAAAAAAAAGCTTTTTATAACGGCAAGTTCCTAAGAGTAAAGCGTAATAGTGCAATCGGAGAAGGCGCCGATTACGTCACTTGCGCCCGATATCAGGTTCTTGGTTCGGATTTCCCATGGAGGACAATCAAGCCTTCCTTCACTTTGGGGTCTCTTAATGCTACCAGATTTGTCTGGGGGAATAAAAACTGTCTTCTCCATCGATTCGATATCGCAAGTCATTGAATGTGTGGGCCAAACACGTATTCTAATTGCCTCCACGGCATACCCTAGAAGTAGAGTGCGCGGCAAAAGAGATTGATTTGAATGAACCCTGCCCTTTATCCTAATCTTTTACTTATCCCTACGTCCGGAAGGTATCGAGTACAAATCGCCAACTGTGCAAGCTCTCTGTGACCGATGGAACGGCAAGAGACTGCGCACAGAAGAGCACCACTCATCAGCTTCAGTCGCGCGCACATCTCCATAATGGAAAAACCGGAGGTGTGTTGGGCACTTGCATTAAGTAGCACCTAGTTGGGAATAGACGGAACGCTTAAGAACCTCGCTTGATGAGCATCGAATCTCATCCAGTGCCGATATTGATGTGAAGGGAGGAGTATCTAACCATGAGGACGAAAACGGAGGCAGCAGAACGCGCGATGCTTTCGGAATTCGCGAAAGAATGAACGACAGAAACGAGTGCATCGCAATTACCAGCAAATTCTGGCATTTTATTCTTTTGTGTGAGCTGTTGCTTGTCAGATGTTCCATGCCCGACTGTCGCTGAATCTTGCCATATCGTTTAACAGTGGTGTAGGACGTCGTGAAGCTGTTGAGCCAAGATTGTTATCGAAGCTTTATTCGGCTTACGTTTCGTAACCGCCTTCTTCAGAGTCTGGAAGAGCCAAAACGAGTTTGAGGAATTACTCGTCCAAGGATCATTTCAAGCTAGAGGAGTCTCAAAAACTAATGAGAGAATGAAACGAGGGAGTCAGGCAACCCGACTGACCTTATGGAAACAGCCGAAAGGCTGATGGTCAGCCTCGGATGGAGAACGACTGGGTGAATGAACTCTCCCTTCGGGTCAGCCCCTCAGCGGCGCTCCGGCTGGCGCGCCGCGATATCGAACTCACGCGCCAGGATAGTCATCGCTATCCCAACCACTGCGCCACTGTGACTTCGCAGTCTGTGTTCCCCCAAAGGCGTGGAGACCTTGCACTTGTCCAGTCCATCCACGTGCTCCTTTACTCTGACCCAAAGGGGCCTGCCCGTCTCACCGATGTATTCCTCGTCGCTGCAAGTTATGAGGTACACCGCTCTCGAGACTCTACAGTCACCTTCCCTACCGTATGGGAAGACCATGCAGGAAGGAGCAGTACACGCCCTGTCATAACAAGCTGCGCCTTAAGGTTGGCGGGGGTATCTCAACGACTCTTACGAGGTCGTCTAGTTCGGCCTTTCGAACACAGTCCCGAAATTGGGCGCTGAGGACAGCTTCATGACATCCTACACCACTGTTTCTTGTCATTTTTTCCTTTGTGCGTTCTGTGAGCACTTCTTCTATAACTGTTATGAGCACCTTTTTTAACATCTGGCGCGCAGTACATTCCGTAGATAGACCGCAGCTTGCTTCTCGCTCGTTCCATGGTTGCCTCTTGAGATGTCTGCCAGCTCTGGTGGGATAGGATTGAGTTAGTTTGCACAGAAGGTGATGTCTAGAGGACATTCTTGAGACAATGTCATTATCGGTCAACATGGAGATGATCTTTCTGACCCAGTGAGCTTCGAAGTTTCAAAACGTATCTAGCAACTTTCAGGTCTTCACAAAAACAATATTACCGAAGCACAGAAAGTAATAAAAAAAGGTTTTTAACAAATCTGGAAGGCATAGAAGAATATTGAAGCTGATACTTGTATCTTTGTTATTCTTCATCTCTCTCGTCTCTCTTCTCTTGTCCTGAAGCATATCTGTTAAACCTCACTATTTATTGCGAATTCAAATTCGCCTACGATGCTGGCGTGTCTTTTTTAAACGCAACTTTCTGCAGTCTGTAATTTTTACAATGAAATGTTACACATTTTGTTTTCATTGCCCGCCGAATGCATTGCAAATCGTAACCATCTGGAAAAAGCTGTGCTACACATACGCATTTTATCATCCCTGATGTGGCTGCTTATGAGAACCAGCGGTTGAATTCCGAGTAGGAGATCCTTCTCAGTCACTTGCTGGCATTACCCATTGGCGGAGCTCACAGAAACTCTAAAACCCTCTGAATGCACTACATCGCAATTGCCATTGTATATAGAAGGTAACCTTTACGCTATACAAACAGACTTTCGGATTCTATTATTCGAATTGCGGAAGTCGCTGGTGCTGGCCGTGAGACGGATGCAATTAGAGTGATGTCCACTTCGAGACATCGAACAGCTGTTGCTGATCACGGACGAAAAAACTCCGGAACGAGGTTGAGAATATTAATCACGGAAGTGATAGCCGAAGAGAAATGGGACATGGAAGACCCTAAGTGTTGAATAGCAACCGCATTGTAAAGAGTTAACAAAACATATTGAAACAAAGGAAAATTTCGAAAACTTTCGAAAATTTCTCAGTTAGTCAGTGTTAGAAGAGGTGATATAAGTGGTATGATAGTATAAAAGTATAAAAAATAATGATAGTATAAAAATACATTTTATCAGATGACTGGTGCAATTATCTAGATTTGTTTGAACTCAACTTCAAATTGCGGAAGCGATGAGTAGACGCAGTTTATCTAAATTCCCTTTTCTATCCATTTGACGTTTTTGATTTCTGAAAAACATAAAACAGTGCCTCAAACGAGCAATATTTAGAACTTTATTCCACATCTTTCCTCTTATATTATTCATTTATTTTGTTTTGGTACATATGTATATTTTAACTATACATATATAGGATTGCTTTGATTTTTTTTTATTATAAACAATTGCCGGTTTGGCTCGAAAATTGACCAATTCGAGGTTAAGGTGTAGCATTTTGCTCCAAGGATTTGAATTCTATGGGTGTTTTAATTAGTCGACTAATGCCTGATCCCCTGCTGAAAAACATGTGTTCAAGGAATTCTTATCTGAGTCATCTCCTTTACTTTTTTTTAAAAAAACTGCTAGTAATTTAAAAGCCTAAACCATTGGTGCATTAATGTATACAAAGTAAAGAAATACTATAACAAGGGCCCCATAATATTAGTAATAGTAATAGTAGCAAGGTCGGTTCTGAATCACCACCATAAAATTAAAACCTTTTCACTCAGATACCAGTTTGATAATCCAAGTAAACTTGTTCAGAGTTTTCATGCCATTGGCAGTCATTTATCTCCTTGGGCGATTGTTTCACGAACATGAAGCTCTTAAATTTCTGGAGTCGATGAAATTTCGCTTCAGTATTTAACCTAAATCTTTTTGAAAACATTTTTTTAATTGACAAGTTGTTTTTTAGTTTTCGAAAGATTTCTTATAGCAGCACAAGGTTTTACATTCCTAAATTCCGACGAGACAATTTCTCAGCAATTTCCTAACATATTGTGTCTACAGGGTGCGTAAAAAGTATTGACGCAGTAAATGACGGCTGTGGAAATAGTATTGCGCAGTAAGTTTTAAAATATTCATTTCAGAAATATGAAAAATGATCTTGTAAAAACGATAGAATAACTTGTAATCGACATTGGCTCCTTTACTGAGAATACAGGAACGAAAACGACGGAAAAATTCATGAGCACGCGCCGCAAGTACTCGCTTGGATTTCGTCCCGTGCTTCGAACAGGGTAGCCTTCTGCGACTGGTCACTTCTGTTGAAAGTAGCCCAGACCTCATTCTTCAAAATCGCCTAGAAAGAGTGATCCAGCGGATTCACGTTTAAGCTGTGCTCGTCTGAGAAGCTGTTCACACCTGCCGGCGTTATCTGTTTGCCGTTATCGGACAGAGGTTGACAATTTTGGATTTGAACGTTATCGTGCTTGAACATCTTGTGATCATCATCTGTTATGACAGAGCCGTAGCTGACGTTTGGGTTGCTGGCCTCTTTCCTCACCAACCGTTTCGAACAGCGTCAAATTCTCTTGTTAAGGAAGCATTCAGCTGTTTGGGTAACAGACAAAAAAAGGGCCACCGTAGCGATGACGATCATGTTTCTTCAGTTTTTTCGTGAGTGTTTTTTGAGCACAGTACAGACAACAAAAATAACACACAAAAACCTAGAGGGGTAGAAAGAGAAAGCTGGAGCTGAAACAAAAAGTAGGTGCGTCAATACTTTTTACGCACCCTGTACTGGCCAGCGCTCCTGCTGGGATTACTGATGTTGCAGCTGTTTTGCGACTCGATCGTATTTTATTCTGTCGCAACTGACTAACTGGATTTCTGGATGTTCTGCCGAGAAAACTCGGTCAAATAGTGGCCACAACCACCATTCCGCCCAGATTCGTAGGCAGGATGTATTTATGAAGGCAAAGATCAACCTAAATATATATGTACTGCACAGAAATATTCCCTTTGTCATGAATGGTCCCATATTTACAGCGGAAAACATGGTAACAGCATTTCAGAAATCGCCCCGGCAGTTGACCAAAATATTATACTTCTTAATGGGTGAATTTCTCTCCTAGCGGGTTTTGGCATTTTCGTCGCCCATGCTATCGGTTCTCAATTATTAAACTTTTTCTCTTCATATTCACAGGAAAACGCATAATTTATATATGCCACTAAAACCGCACTTTTTGCTTCATCAGTCATGGAGTCTACCTTCATTCTATCTGCTGCGTTTACTTTACTTCGTATGGAATTCGTCAATTACTACCGTCCACTTCCAACGTGTCCATAGCTGAAGACTCTGATTTTTCCAGTAAAATGCCTTCTGATAATATTCGTAGTGCACATTTACACGAGATACCCTTTTATAAATTTATTCTCGAACGCATTATATTTTCCAGTGATCATTCGTGAACACTTCGAGTTCATAGATGACGTCATAAAACGTTTTTCGAATAATATACCATTTATTCGAGGAAATTCTGAAATTCCCATGTGGCAGTCAGTGGAACAAAGAAATGCAGAATCCTAGATAACATTTTCGTCCATCCTAATAACAGTTGAATTAAATTTGAAAGTAAATAGAAGTTAAACAAAGTACAAAACTGGCGAAAGTCTAGAGCGTGGGGCCTACCGTGTGTCACTTCCACATCAGGCAGCTAGCCTTACAGTGTCCAAATAGGACAGCAAGCCTACGCCCTTAGCTATAATGTATATGTTCGTAATGCTGCTTAATGCTTTTAAAAGCTAATCATCATTTCAAAAGTTCTTAAACGAAGCTTTTGAATTTTCCGAGGGAAAACATTGGGCGTGGTAGCGCATTCGGAAGAGGTTCGGCTCTCAATTGCACCCGATTCCAGGTTCTTGGTTCGACTTTCCTGCCCAGTCCGACGATGCCCTTCAATTCTCCGAGGTCGGCGAATCGGTACCTCTTTGTGTGGGAAATACAAACCACGTTTCCATCGGCTGGCCACCGCTAGTCATTCTGTAGGTCAAATAGGCGTTGGAATTTTTCCCTCTAATCTTGCGCGCGAAACTGTTTATAAATTTACTGATAAAACTGATTTTTTCCAAGAATTATTTAGCAGCTCTACCTTACCACCCCTTGTGTACTTGAACTACGTCAAACATCTGCACATCTAAGGCTGATGGAGAAGGAGATCTGATCAAGGCTTTTTCGGCGCCTCTCGCCTTCACATTCGATGCGAATTGATCGATACCACCACGTAGTTTGCCCTCGGGTGATTTGTGGGCGTCGCTGAAAAACTGGCGACAAATCAAGCACAGAGCGCGGCCACATCAGCCGACGTTTGTTCAACACTTGCCAAGTGCTCGCTCATGTGTAGGACACCCCTTTCACGTTTTTTGGTCGCCCTTCCCTTCTGTTATTGTTAAGTGAGCCTACATTTTAGAACAATGGGTTCTGGGCTGTCAACCAGCCTCGATCGCTCACCTCACTTACCAGTCCGCCTTCTCCTGATTCCCGAGTGAAGCAGAAATCGTGGAGGAGGTCCTGACAGCTCTAGCACTTCGTTCATTACTCAGCTGCCTTTCTTTTTACCGCATACTCTGCATCATTACACTTTGGTGAGCCGGGTGAGTGGTGATCCATGGCGAACCTTTCTCACTTCAATGATGCCCTCTGCTCCATACGATTCTATTCTCCTTCGAATCGCCTGCTTCTGACGTTCTTCATTCCTTCAGGCTTCTCGTGCAAACACTTTCCGTAAAATTACCGAAGAAGGCAACATTCCCAGAAGGCACAATTAGTTCTGCAAGCTTTTGCTCGTGAACGCAAAACCGCTCATTTCGATAATAATTGGCGTCTGCAGCTGTACTGCTTTTCAACGCCGTTCTTTCTGCCACTTCGTTGACTCTTGCAGATTCCCATGAAGTGTCTGCTTCCTTGAAACTTCCTGAATGTCGTTGACTCTTATGTTCTGACATTAGTTATTCATTACGCTCTACACTTGAACTTTAGATTCGCTGATGAGAGGCGTCTATAAATTATGTATCAGCAGCAAAAATGTTCAGTTCGCTCTTGGTTCTCCCGTAGCCGAGAATGCCCATTTCTTTGAAATCTTTCTTGTTTTTCAAATACCGTAACCGGGTTACCGTTTTACAGGACACACGCGATTTGAAAGTGCAACCACGACGCTACGTAAAATTATTATGTTGACACATAAGTTCTCGTTCAGATCTTCATAAATGTTTCCATTCCAGTCGCATTTTCTCACCTGTTTCTCTCAACGATCATCAACAAAAAACCCATCTTAGGGGAAGGGAGGACCTGTATCACCTGTCGTTTCATTGACTATTGAGTTGCTCGAGCGGGCACCAGCAGCGCCTCCATTCGTCCTTGTCGTGTAGCAGAGTACTCCAACGGGTCCTCCTCGGTCGATGGACATGAGAAGCGTCTTATCGTTCGATCAGGGCTTTCACGAAGAAGACGTGGGCGTCCTGGTGTTCCCTTGACATCGGAATCCAGTCGGTGACGGCTCTTGTCCAGCGCGTGTCTGCGAAACGCACTACAAGGCTGGCCCACCTAATTTTCGATGAATTCGACCCATGTGACAGCGTCTCTGATTTTCGAACGTCGACGAAGCCCGGAACTTCCGAGCCCTTCTCCCAGTTGCGTGAGTCGTGTCACTCCAAGCATCGTCCTCTCGATTCTACGCTGCGCGACGCTGATCGCGTGTTCATCCTGCTTTCGCTTGCATCCTAGCCCACGTCTCCAAGGCGTATGTGATAGCCATTAGAACTAACCACTTGGCAATATGCCAGCTCCTGCTGGAGTACCACGCAAACTTGCACATCAATCCGTGCCGAGACTGCTTTCGTCGCTGAGGAGGACATCGGAGATGGGTTGTGCGCTCTTCGAGCGCACAACTCGGCTAGGGAAGGGACTCCGGGGTGTGGGCCATCCAGGCGGCTCGTGCCAAGAATGCTTTCGTCGCTGAGGGGGACATCGGAGATGGGTTGTGCGCTCTTCGAGCGCACAACTCGGCTAGGGAAGGGACTCCAGGGTGTAGTGCGTCCAAGGTGCTCGTGCAGGAACTGCTCCCGTCTCCCAGTGCTCTCCTGTAGCGGCGGTGGAAGAGCCGCGATCCGCCACCGACCGCTCAACGACCCTCCTCCATATCGACTGACCATGGTGTCGGTGGATATCGAAAGTGGCCACGTCGATATGACGCGATATCAGGAGAATCTGGTTAGATCTAAGTAAGACCGTCGTATGTTAGGGCAGGAAGAACAATGGAGTCGAATGGGTAGGCACTGAGTCGGACTTTCTTCGTCTTCTTCGCGACTTCTTCGACGCTCTTGAAAACTCGTCAAGCCGCTCGTTTCTTCCTGCCCACTTCTGGCGCTAGGTTGTTGACCACGTTGTCTTCGTGACCAAGATACACGTAGCTGGAGCATTCTGAGATGTTCGTTCCGTTGAGCGAGAATGGGGCACCAGAAACTTGTCCGTCACTCAAGAAAGGAAAAGGAAGGGTAGCCGCACAAAATCATTTATAGCATTTATTCAGTATATGTAGCTCCTAGATGATATCATGGATTCGCAATTCACGAATTCTAGACCCTACATCCGCAACGTTATGCGAATTCAATTTCATATCATTCCAGTCCTTAATCCTAAACCCTGATAAACTGATTACCAGTCCTATTTGCACCAGCACCACACACTGCACCTATAAGCGATATCGTGGAGTCAGTTTGAAGACGCACCTGGTATTCGCAGTGAATTCTGTTGGTCATCTGATGAACAAGTCAATGTTTCATCGCTGTCAGACAATTTCGCTACAAATTCGCTGTTTTCTTAATCGTCTCTGCACGAGAAATTGGGGGCTGTAGAAAAGTGTGAAAATCAGCATTGAGTACGAATCCATGGGAGAACACTCCTTAAACCCTTACGCAAACCTTCAAAACTACACTTGTTGCCACATCGTCGCAACATCGAATGGATATCCAAGGCCTTTGAACCCTTCATGCGTCGCTCTTAATCTTTTTTATGTGTGTAACAGACATTCAATTATAAGGCCAAAATTCTTACTTCAACTGCTTTCCTCAGATGATTTCGCTACAAATTTCTTCAACCTTTTTCAACGCTTGCTCTCTACATATCAAAACAGTGATCCATTTGTGACAGGATTTGAGGTTAGCACCGGAGGAAAGCATTTGTTTTTTTTGAGATGACCGCTTCTTCTGGAACTGCTGGAGAGCCTCCTGAGTGGCCTGCAATAGTGCACTTCTTGAACTGTGGAACTTCTGGATATGTCAGTGGTATAGGTCTCAGGTCCAAACTCGAACGAAATTGATGTAGACTCCAAATTTTTTGTAGCGGAGATAACTTTAGTTATCCACTGAGGACCAACTTCGATCAAAACTAATAGATAGGGCTGCCTCGATAGTCTGCAAGATAGCCTTCGATATCTTCGATAATGATTTTTTGAATTTTGAAATAACTTTCTTCTTCTAATAAATCTTTTTAAATCTCTCAAAAAGTTTAAAACGCTTCTTGGGGCAGACGACTAACAAATTTTCAATTAGAGCCTCGGTAAACTTTCTGAATCGAAAAGTTATCCTGATCTTTTCGAGGAGTTCTTCGTTCAACTGCAAAGACGTTAGCGTCGATTTCGACGTGTTTTTGAATTGCTTTGAAAAGTGCCCAGTTTGATTTGTCGTAAAACCATAACTATGCTGCGGACAGCAAATTTATAGCTAGGACTTCGAACAAATGCAAAATAATGACTGTGCTAGATTCGTTTGTTCTTTAAAAACGTTGCATGATCTGAAGGTCTTTTCGCTTTTTCGCTTCACTCGTAATCCTCATAGGGAAAGCGGTGGAAGGCCAAAAATCATGAAGTATATAGAGGAAAGATGATCACCTTAGTAAAAAAAAATCCATTAAAAATTTTTGTTAGATTCCTTAAAAATCCATTAACACCCTGAGCCAGTTTTCTTATGTAAAATGTCATTAATTCGTCAACCGTTTAAATGTCCAACCCTGGTCTGGATTCAGAAGGGAGTCGCAGGAGCGTCTTCTTTAAGAAGGCGAGTAGTAAAAGTTAGAAAAGTTGCCAACCCATTTTTTAGAAAGATCTGTTAAAAATCCCGTTCATTTCTAAAATATTCTGTTAAGACGTGAAGATAAATTTTAGCAAAGTGCTCTTTAGTTCGTTCAAATCGTTAGCCGTTAAATGTGTATTCCTGGTGTTAGTGATTGAGGGCGACGTCACTTCAAATGAATTCTAAGAATTTTCCAATGTATTGTTAGTAAAAGACTTACCGCTTAGAAGATATCAACTTTATTTTTCCTCAAATGCTAAATTATTTGAATATTGATTTATTTAATATTCAATTTTATTTAATATTTATAAATTATGCATATTATTGAACCAAATGGAGAATTATTTAGGAAAGGCTCAGCCTTTATGAAATAATTCCAGCAGCGCTTAGCTCAGTAAACAGCTGAAAGATAGATAGCCTGTCCATGCTACAGGCAGGCAATTCTTCTGTCGCACAGTGTATGCCTTTAAAAGGAGGTAATAAAGCTCCTACACTGAGCCTTCAACACAGTGCTATAGAAACGATGATAAGGCCACTCTTTCATGCGAACCTGACCTTGTCAGCATTACGTGAGCTTCCGCTTTTTTCTTTTGGCAAAGGCTTTTTTCTATTGCTCGGAGACGAAGTGGAGGTTGTCATACATGTTGACGTTACTCTGCCCTCACTGATCACCGAACACTGTAATAAGGTCGAATTTCAGTTTTTTCTTCAGAACGCTCCCATCCAAATCGTCATCCCTTGTCAGATCCTTGAGGGTGCAGCTGTTGAGTGAGTTTCAGTTCTCGAGTCATTACCCTGCATCCGGGATATGCCAGCTATGAACCCCTTAGACCGTAACTTGTACTAGAACAATCGACAAGAGTTATTAATCCTGGATCTGTGGATCTTAAACTGATAAGCCTAGAGGAGCCCGGTTCCTTTATTAAAACAAGATAAGCAGGCACGATGGTGATTTGAGATCGCTTATGAGTTCACTCACTTCTACCCTCCCCAACCCCTTCCCTTGTGCCATCCTTTAATCAGTCAGTACCTGATTCCATGTGACAGCCATCCTTTCTAGCATAAAGTAGCATCTGATCAGGAAATCGTTCACTGGCTGTGATTCGTTTATTTGTTTATCTGGGAACATAGATTGAATCTACGTTTTAATGGAAGGAACAACACCTCGGAAGCATCAGCATCGTCAAAGCAACAAACATCTACCAGCAAACGAAACAGAATTTAAGATAATGAAATCATAAAACCTCCGCACTAGTGAACTTTTAGCCTTTGTCTTGAACTGGATGAGCGAGAGGCTCAACATTCTATCAATTACGATTTTAGTGAGCATGGGAGCAACGCTAACGAAGAAGCAACTTGACCTGACCTTGGTTTTTGATAAAGGAACCTTGATTTTTAAAAGGTAAGCCCCTCTCTTAGATCTAGTGAAAAAATTGGAGCAGCTAACAGAAGTCTTTTCAGCTAAAATTTTGACTGCCATATTGAGATCCTTCGATTTTCTTTGTAGGCAGGTTAGGCAAGGAGCAGATGTGGCGTCTGACGACACCGTTTGGAATGAACTCATAGCGGATCGTTTACTGTGTATGCAGCCAGCGACGCAATGCAATGATAAGCTCCCATATCGATTCATCGCGTCAGCGATCGATATGGCAGCTTATCGTCACATTGGCGTCGCTTGCACACTGATCGCTAACTCAGGGCAAAACAACGCATACCAACTTTGCGAGTGAGGCTATTCTGGACAAACTTCGGTTGGTCTACATTTTTTTCTTAAGTGATGAGCAAACCGTTGTGCCTCGTTCCAATATAGGTCTTATGTACGGGGGACGAGCGTTCTACCCCTCGTCCCCCTGGCCTGCCCACCCCCAACGCTCTGAGCTTGCTCGAGAGTCCAGCGACTGCCATACGAGGTAGTGGAGACGCAGACATTTGCAACGCCTCTGTTTTATGGGCGGAGGGAGAATGCCACTACGCCCTTATGAACGCTTTATAAGCTTTCATAAGCGTCTGAGAATTTCTAGACTCCCGATTTCTCGACTAGGCTGCTTTACAGCCTTGTGATGAATCGTAAATCATCTCAATGTCGTTTCATTACTGCCAATGTTCCTTTCTTCTTCTGTTTTGGAAAAATGTCACGGAGACTTCGTTTACCATGCAGCAGTGTTCAGTATCGCGGTACGTGTTGATCCCTAATTTGGCCCAGCGAAGAAAAGCAAACAAAATATAGGCTGTCCCTAAAGAATTGTATCACTCTTTGAAGGATAGTAAAACTACTACCCGTTAATCTACAGTAAAGTTTGGGAGAAGTCGAGAGCGGGGTGGGATTCAACCAGCATTTCTTCCACAACTGGTAAGTTTACTTTACCCGAAACAAGCTTATATGACCTTCAACAGCTACATGCTACAGTAATTGATCAAACCTGAGGTCCCTATTTTAGAAGCTTTTGAACACATTCTTAGGATTTTATGGAGGAAAGTGAGGGTGGATTCCCTACTTCTAGACTTGCACCCAATGTTTAGTCCCAATATCACTTTAAAACGCAAGAAGGCGAAAAAGTTTTACTGGTAACATCACGAGCTCATCCCTCATTTCTCATCATTAAGATGATTGGAGATGTAAATCCCTTTTGCCTAGCCTTGCAGTGGAGAATGTGCAATTTCCTACGCGTTGCTCTTCCAAATTTTTCTCTCCAGCAATAGCTCAGGTTTCATTAAATTATTTCTAAAACTTTGAACGATAAGTAGTGCTCTTGAATCCATGTCAATACACACACAGTTAAATAAGAAGTTCGTTCACGAAAACAGCCTCGATGATTAAGGTACGTACAGTAGGGGATCATGAATTACGTACACTACAACTGTGCGATACTTTTCTATTCTTTTTAGCCGAGGAACAAAGTAGCCTTCCTGACCCAACGGTTTTGTCGGATGACTAGATTTCGTCCTGAAAACACAGGTAGTAGGGTTTGAAAATTACACATTCTTCAGGTGTAAAACACCAAGTAAACTGCTTGTATGCTAGTAAATATGGTCATATATGTATGACACGATGCTTGGTGCTGCTAGGTTGGCAACTAAGTTCGTGGACTCTCAAGAATCTTCAACAAAAGCGTTTATTAACAAATTACAGATAAAATGTTTGATCAAATTAGATCCCTTGGAATGCAGAACTGCTTCGCATTTATCAGGTATCTGGTCTATCCCATGGCTGCAGAACTCTTGTGCTTTTAAGGCCAAAAATCCTTGGAGGTGCATTTTGACCTGGTCCGCATTGGTAAATCGTCTTCCGACCAGAAAGTGCTGCAGCGAACTAAATAGGTTGCAGTCATTCGACGGTCTAGGCTGTAAGATGAATGAGCTAGACGCTCTCAGCAAAGGTGTTCGATTTTTGAAGCGTCCGGTTGGCGAACTGTTCTCCGCTCGGTGGCTTCAAGAAAGTGTTATCTTCTGGGAGCTCATCGAGAGCGGTTCCAGCATTGACGCTGAAATCTACTCTTCTCAGCTTGACCGCGCGCAGAGTGAACGCTGCCAGAATCGGTTCAGACAGCTTTTCAGGAGCGGAATTATCTTTCAGCAGGATAAAGCCAGTCCCCACGTTTGTGTACCAGGTCAAAATGAGCCCCCAAGGATTCTGGGTCTCAAAAGCAAATGAAATCTGCAGCTGTGAGATGGACCAGCTCCCTGATAAAAATGAAACAGTCCTGCGTTCCGAGGGATCTTACTTTGATTAAAAGTTGTTATATCGAAACAGAAGAATTTCGCTTTTTTGCTGTTTAGAATAACAAATAATGAAGCTTCAGCCAAAGGACTGTTTATTGACCATTAAAAAACCCTTGAAACAAGGATGATATTTTACGGCAATCTGTACTGTCTCCACGGAAGAGCCATTAGGCCACAACTCAACGCTTTTGTCACGATGGTTATTTTAAGTACTCCGTCTATTGTATTTATATAATTGAACACTAAGAGATAGACCAGTGTTGTGTTCTTCATAGACGATTGTACCCGTCTCACTGCACCTATGTACTTACTTAAAAGTTTCCCTTTGCAAGAAGGGATTCTAAGCGTGTTCCTAGACGATACGAAAGATTATGCGGCTGCAGCTTGTTGTAAACGGCATAGTGCAGGGAAGGGTCTCCTGTGTGGCATTTTCGGAATGGAAGTGCAGAAGTACGAAGGCTAATGACAGCGGAGTCTAACTATTGATGGAGGGGCATTGTTGGCTTGTGTTTGAATTCAATCCAACCTTACGACGCTTCTGTCATCGTTACTATAGAGAAGCTCCTGCATTCACCGTTAAAATACTTATATCTTTTCCGCGTGAAACCGAACACTTTTGAAACCAGATTGGACATTTTCAACTCAAACGAACACCTTTTAAATCGAAATGGACGCTTTCCTACTGGACACATCTTCGAAAAATTCGAAATATGCATAACCAGCTTTCAGCCGTTCCTGACGGCCGCTGGGACTACTTGCTGGAGTATCGGCCTGCAAGAGGAATAATGCCTACATACCTGTAGCGAAGAATATCTACCTAAATTGCTAATCGTTCATCTATTAGAAGTAAAGTTCGGTAACAAATAACAGCGACTGTTGTAATGCTTACCATGTCTATAACAACAGTCCTCTGAATCTTTAAAAAATGTTGTGCAGGATAAAAAAAATAAAAATAAATATTCTCGCCATTTTCCTATTTTTTCCTTCTTGGAAAATTTTGGCGGTAGTATTTTTAATCGAGTTTTTACACATTTAGTCCCATTTAGTTCCATCTTTGGAGAAAAATGGATTTCTGAGCGTCTATAATATCTGTACGTTCACCCGAAGGTTCATGAAAATGTGTTAAAAATAGATTTTCACAGTGTTCACAACACTTACTTGTTCGTGCAAAATCTGGCGTCCACTTGGCGCAACCAAAACGTCTCCTCACAACTAACGGCCTGTTACAATTTGAAGCTTTCCCTTCCGCTTGAAGATGGGGAGACTATGTATATGTGTAACACTGTTCCTCCGGTCCTCCAAATGCTTACCAACCACTGTTATTCGGCAAACTGCGTTAGACTCCTCTTTGTGCCTTATTGTACCCAGCTCTAATTCATCGACCCGGAAGGGTGGAAGGTTTCGTTGGTTAGTGCAGAGTTTGCTCCTTAAAGTTCGAGGTGTATGTTCGAGCCCCCTCCCCTGAAAGCTACATTACAAACAGGGGGAGGCACAGCACCACAAGCAGGATAAAAGATTCGATTTCCTGTCGAGGCTTACGTGTCACTCACTCTACATCTGTTATCCCCAGAAATTTCTGAATTTCTGAAGAGGAGCTTCTGATCTCGTGACCGTATAAGACCTCTGTTTGAAAAAAGAAATAGATATTTCAAACAATAAAGTCATAAGATAAAGATACGTTGTTGTCGTCGTTGTTGTGGTTGTTGTCTTCTGCTCAAGATTGTTTTTATATTAAGTTTATGCTGTTGAGGAATTATAAAATTTAGAGTGGTTTTGGGTATTGTTATGCACCTGACTCTATCTAACTCTATACAAATGTTGTAGCATTGAGTTTGAACTGCTAACAGAACTGTGAAATTAGAATAATTTTATATATAGATGTCAACTGATTCTATCAACTACACTTCGAGAACTTCTCAGAAGCAGCAACGGCTATTAGAGAAGGGATAGCTTTAATTGGAAGCCTTCCTAATAAAAAGGAAACACTATGCAAGAATACCATCATGAAAGTCCAATTTCATTTTTCCGTCTCTGCTACTATGCTTTTAAAATTCAATTTCAAGTCAGTCTCTATGAAACCAACTGGCGCCTTGTGATCCTGCTGCACAATAGAGCTGCCCTTTAGCTTGAGCAATTCTGCCTGGAGGAGGAGCTGACAGCCTGTGCACCGTGGAAGGGGAGGAGAGCTGACGTGAAAGTCCTTATCTGGGTCATTTCTAGATTTCTCGACTGTGCTCTGTTCGTTTTGACATCGCCCTGCTCTGCGACTGATTCTCCAACTTAATTTGGAGTCTCTCCATCCCTTTCTCTTGTCATTTCCCCTCCTCGCCGCCTCCTCCTCTCTCTCGACGACAACAAGCAACCAGCCTTCATGATTCGATGAGCCCAAGGAGAGCCTCGTTCTCTCAGTCTTTCATCTCCTTTCAGTTCACTCGTTGTCGTCGTCGTTTTCGCTAACTTTTCATGACATTGAACCAGTCGGATCTAATGTCAGAGCTGGATCTTCAGCAGATCTAACGTTTAGTTGTTAGGGCTCAACATCTTCATGGTAACTGCACGACTTCATTTCTCTCGGCGGTAAGGCGATTTGACATTATTACCGCCTGTTCAACTCACTCAAATACTTTTCCAGCAGTTTTCAGAAGCGGACAAGACTCGTAAGTAGCTATGAGCATAGGACGGCGGCGTGCTGCTCTAACATTTCCAGCATCGGACGACTTCGACCAGCCGGTTATAGGTCCTACGTTGTTTAAACCTTTCGCATCGAAACTTTTTTGGTGGATTTTTTATTTTTCAAAATTTTGACGCCCTTATTTTGGCAACATCAGATTGTTCAATAACTTCGTGCAAATTTTATGCTTAGACCTCTGAACGCGCTAAAATAATGGCTAGAATTTTATATGAAAAACGCGAACTATCCTATGCAGCACAACCCTTTTTCGGAGTTGCACAAAAGGCGTTTTTTACGGGACAGCAACTCTAGGTCAAACATTGGGGAGAGTACACGGTGAAGTAAAGTATGCTGTGCTCTCTCCTCGACTAGAATAGCCCCAAAAACTATGATCTCACGAGTTCTCTAAAAATACAATGTTACTAATGCTTGAACACAATATTACTGTTGTTGGGTATCCCGATAAATAATAATGCACAAGTCAAAGATTTCAACCTCTTTTCCTCGAAGTTGTTCGAAATTTTCCTATTTTTTATATTTATACATCCCTGTTAGTCAGAGCAGTGACTATACGCGTCAGATAATCAAGACACCATCGTAAGCACTACATATATAATAGTTGCGCTCGAACGAATATATTTGAATCCTAATCGAATAATTTATTCGAATAATTCGTTCTTGTAGTCGAATATTCGAAGTTTCTAGATTTTCGAATATTCGTTCGAATCGAACATCGAAATGGGGGCCATATTCGAATATTATTCGAAAATCGAAAAATTTATTTGAATATAAACTCCAACAATAAACTTCAATTCTTCAAAAGCAGAACCTGACTCGAACGAATTATTCAACTATTCGAATTTTCGAATAAATAAAAAACGTTGCTTATTCGACCTTCGATCGTTCGAAAAAAATTTAACGAATTAAATTCGTTCATTCAAATACCTCACTCTTGTGAAGTCTTAGCCCCTCTGCTCGCGACATGACTTATGCGCTCTCCTGTCTCCACAAGTAGGCCACATTAACGACTTGCACCGAAACTTCTTCATTGCCATTACATTGCACTCCCGTTCCTTTTTCGTTACATTGCACACCTTCCCCCTTCTCCTGAATTACTTTACAGGAGCAAACGTTTTGTATAAGTGAAATCTAAGCTGACACTTCAAAAATGTAGCTATCAACCTTAGGACCACGAAACTCAAACGGAAACGGAAATTCTGAAAAATAGGGTCTATCCCAGCTAGGGAAGGGTGAAGGTACTTAACTTTGTCGGTGGTCATGGTAGAAAATTTTAAGAATAAATATAAATTCTTCTACAAGAACACACTAAATTCTCCTATGAGGAGAAAGTGATGCGACAATTTTATCATCTGAGATACCACGTTACCTGTGCCTGGTTCACGTTTCCAACAGTTCCCCTTCCCAACATTATACTTTTTCCATGCAGAAAAATTGTGAATTAATATTGCTGAGATAGGCTAACACTTGAAGCACTGTCCACATACCTAAAATACTTCAACGCTTGACTAAACTACGAAGGAATGTCGTCAGCGGTTCCGTCAGAACTTCCTCTTCGAGACTACTACAGCT
Organism: Heligmosomoides polygyrus bakeri; assembly: GCA_947359475.1. Classification (NCBI taxonomy): domain Eukaryota; kingdom Metazoa; phylum Nematoda; class Chromadorea; order Rhabditida; family Heligmosomidae; genus Heligmosomoides; species Heligmosomoides polygyrus. The sequence goes on from OX375870.1 coordinate 15,373,624, forward strand.
TAAGGGCTTATTCAGATTGAAGAAAAGTGGATGTGCATCAAGTAATTGTCTCTCATACGAATATTGTCAAGCAGCTGAAGAACGTCAGACTTTGCTCGTAACCTACTACTACTTCTACTTTTAATCACAATGGTACAGTGTTAGCTAGCATATCATCTTGTGATTAGTGTGCCTGAAATGTCGGAGGTACACTCAAATAGCCCTCCCAAGGCTCGTACCGTCGTTTAGTCAAATCCGCCTTCAAGAAACTGAAGCCGGCGAACGTTCAACGCAAAACAACCTCTCCAATATGTTCGGACATCGAGGCTTTATTGCTTCAAATAAAGGTAGTACATAATTCATTTTCTGAACTGGCGTTTCTGAGAAGAAAAGAGCTGTGTCAATACAAATGACTGTCCGAGCTCTGAAAGGTCCTCCTAGAGCACATCCTATCGAAAACCTCACCTCTTTTTGAACAATTCCACTTGTTCCAGATCACTTTTTGGATCTGCCGTTTTGTCCTTGCCGTTGCGATTTTTGCAGAGCGAATTCGAGCTCTAAACCTATGAGTGCATTACTAAAAAAAATCTTTCAACACTGACGAGCTTCTATAGTAACAATTTTCAATTTTCTGGAACGCATTTGCTTCGTACCACAAACTATGTACCACAAACTCGTTAATGTTGCTTACATAGGGGACCAGGAATGAGTCAGAGCCAATAAAGGAACCGTCCGCCCACGCCCTCTGCGGGTGGCACGCCAGTACGCGTGATTGGTCAGGAGCGTCCCCTATGTAGGCCGCATTTACGGTTAGTGCAGATTTATTTATTTATTTATTGACATGAGCAGAGTGCACATGCAAGTCATGAAAACAAAAACATAAAAACAAAATGATAACATTACAAGACCAGAGATAAATGACGATAAGGTAAAACAGTGAATGGGTAAATTACAAACTCGTCACTATTGGGCAACATTCAAGTGGCGGCTTGTTTAAACTGATGACTCATTTAAGAGCTTTGTCACCAACGACTTGAAGAGAGACAGTTTCTATGGAATGGATGTTGTTTTGAGAAAACTGTTGAATTTGTTTATTGATCGGTAGACAAAGAAGTCTCTACGGATTTTAGTTCTGAATCTTGGCGGAACCAATCTTGTAGCTCCACCTCTGGTGACTGAGTCCCGGAAGGACAGCATCCTGCGATCAACTTGTGTTAGGTTAAAAATAATTTTGTATAGCATCACCAGGTCATTACGTCTACGTCTGAGTTCAAGGGTCTGCAACCCAACAATCCTGTTTCTAGCTGCGCCTCTGGGAATATCGCTATAATTGAATCCATGCAACCTGATCATTAGCTTTCTAGTAAAGTTGTCTTGCACACTCTCCAGTTTACGTATCAGTTCTCCTGCGGCGAGAATATTGTGGTTGCATATTCAAGAATAGGGCGAACGTACATTTTGTAGGCACGAACAAGAATTGAAGTATCCTTAGATTTAATTGCTCGAAAAAGATTACATACTTTCGCATTAGCCCTAGTAGCGATTTTTATAACATGTTCCTTAAAACTGAGCTCTTTAGAGATTGTAATACCCAGATCACAGACTTTGTCCACAACTTGCAGCGGAATTTCGTTTAGCCTATAGTCATAGCCCAGTCTACAGATCAATGACGGACTACATGCTAAATAAAGTACTTTGGTTTTATCACTGGACAGCGGGAGTTCCCATTCTGCAGACCAACGAGCTACCGCATTAATCGCCGACTGCAACACTTCACAATCAGAACATGACTCAATTGTCTTGTAGATTTTCACGTCATCGGCAAAAATTTTGTAACTAACATCTAGACCTGAGAAAATAGAGCATAGATCCTGGATGTAAATGTTGAAAAAAAGTGGTGATAGAACTCCACCCTGAGGAACTCCGCTAGTTGCCGCATGATATTGAGAGAAAGTACCATTAATCCGAACTTGGAAAGTCCTGTTGGAAGAAAGTCACGAACCCATCGCAGAAGAATTGGATGGATACCCGCTCTTTCGAGTTTATACAAAAGTTTATAGTGTGGAACTTTATCGAACGCCTTCATAAAGTCAAAATAGATGACGTGAACAACTTTCTTCTTATCAAGTGCGTCCGTCCAGTCATTCATTGCTTCCAAGAGTTGAGTCTCCGTTGGCTTGCCCTTGACAAAACCATGCTGGCATGGGCTTAGAAAGTGGTTATATTCAAGATGTTCATTGATCTTTTTCAGTAGGATTTTCTCAGCGACACGGCAGAAGAATGAGGTTATACTTATTGGGCGGTAACTACTAACATGGTTGAGCGGTCCCTTCTTCTGAATCGGTGTTACGAAAGAATGCTTCCACCTCGTCGGGATTTCACCTCTCATTAACGAGAGATTCATGATATACCTCAGTGGTCCAACAATGACTGGGAGCACTCGTTTAATGAAGCCTAAAGGAACAAAATCAGGGGTTAATGAACCTGAACGAGGCCATTTCAGAATAGTATCCACAATTTCCTCCTCTAAGAACCAAGGGCAGATTTCCATTACAGGCATACTTGGTAACGACTCAACAAGGCAGTCGTAATTATATTCCCCTGGAACAAACGTTGATTTGAAAAACTCGGCCATCAACTCAGCCTTAGTGAAGTCCGTATAAGCCATGCGACCTTGACCGTCTTCAAGAGTGCACACCCCGTTTTGGGACTTCAGTTTAAATGCCATCATTTTGAAGAATGCCGACTTATTTTTCGAGGTTATAACTTTCTTCTCCAAGAATAAATTATACTTCTGCAGCTTCAGAAATATAATCAGTAACACATCAAAGCTCGCCTCTTCTCACTTTATTATCTACATCATCCTTCGACAAATCCAATTTTTCAGGTTTCTTTCCCTTTTCCGAGGTTGGGTCTAGGACAGCCATTAGTCCACTGTTATTACAAGTGTCCTACTCCTGTAATCCAATCACAGTGGTGGTATGGGCGAGATGCCCCTTTCTCACATTTTTTTACCGGCCCTACAAAACCGGTCGTCGTCTCTTATGGTCAGGTGCATTGAAGGAACGGACCATTCGTCCTTTTGGAGCGTCTTCATCCTTTCACAGGCGGAGCTGCATGCTTCAGTTTTAACTGTACTGAACCGTTGCTTACCCTTGACCCACCATCCACAATTGCAGAGCCACTACAGAGAAGACGAAGTTGTCCACAGCTCTGTAGATGATGCCTTTCAGGATTTGTAAGTATCTACGGACACAGTGGACTCCAACCGTCTACCTACCCGTGAACTAACCGACGTTCTTTCCAACCATTGAAACATGACTTACACTTTCCTCTTCACATAGACAACTCCCGAGGTATCGAAACCTCTTCAACGAGGGCCAACGAGGGTTTTTTTGGGATGCGCCACGTATTCTACTTCTACGATGGGGCGATTTGAATGCGTATTTGGCTATACAATAACTTGAGATGGCCTGCCAATAGACAAATCAATGTTTTATGTTACCCGACAGGTGGGAGTAATTCGACCCCGCAGGAATATAAGGTTTCGTTGGCCTGGACGGAAAATCCGAACCAAGAACCTGGAATCGGGCGCACACGTCAATCGGCGCCTCCTACAACAGCGCTACCACGCTACCCATTTCCTACCTCGAATACGACATCGAATGCATGTCATCCAAGGAAGGATGTGAGGTTAATGCCCCGATCGGCCGGCACGTATTTGACCAGCGCTCTGACCTATAATGATTGGGTAACGTGTTTGCGCCTTCCCATGCTGCTCACCTTAACGACGAGTACTTCTCTTGATCACCAACAAAATGAATAAAAAACCGTTTCCCTTTGCATTTATGCTAGAACCGCTTAATAATGAATAGCCATTAACATGAACTGCAGAACACATGGATTTTGTCTCGCTTTTACAACATCCTTTTGAGTAACCTTATTACTTTACTATGACCTGATGCACACCCGAAGCGCCACTGCGAGCGGCGTCCTATGTGAAACCGTTTTAGCATCGACTTCCCAACGCGTTTCTTCACTGAAATTTGTTCACAGCCTAATGTTTTCCCGGCATTTCTCTGAACGAGAAAACATCCTGACAGGGAAGAGCGAAATGGGGAAGAGAGAAGCAGGAGAGATGGAGTGTTCCTCAGGGTAACCTCATTGAGCTCTACGTCGTGCTCATCCAATAGTCGTAGGCAAATTGAAAAAAAAAATTAAGCCCGTTCCAGATCGCATTACGCGAACTCGTCTACTTTAGGCACTTCTGCATTTACACGTGAACGTCTTCAACAATGAGAATAGGGAGGGGGTCGCCATCTTCCAAAGGCCTTCTGTGGCCCGTTCATTACTTCAGCGCACCACATAAACGTTGTATTGCCTTCTCCGGATAAGATGACGTGGGACAACCACTGAAAATTGCACCTTCACTGCATAGGTTTCCGGCCATTAGCGTTCTTATGAGACTAAATTGGAATTTTGAGAGTAGAACAGCATACTTCACAAAGAATGGCTTTCGCTGTTTCAGACGTCACCGATTTCAAGGACGACGTCGCGCTTCTGTCACCGATTCATCAAACCGTCTTTCGTCCAACGAGCTTACAACAGGTATGAAAACATTGTAATATTTGTAGCAGCACAATCTCTCATTGGCTCAAAACCATTCAAAAACACCGCAAAGTAAGCATGTCGAAGGACAATTAGTCTATCCCTCTCTACGTTTTTACAATTTTCAATAAACCATTTTTACTTCTGAAGAAAGGCGGCGAAATAAATCACTTACTGGATAATTGTGTTTTATTTTTAGTTCAGAACTTTCTATTTTAGTTCAGTTTTTGTGTGACACGATGTGGATGCAGCAACGGTTGAAACTGCGAGAAGCACGGGCCCAGTCCACTTCCGAATATAATACCTAACTTCGCATCCAATTTCTTCTCTCAATAGCAGCAGCTAACAGGGGTCACGTGACAGAAATGACAAATCTCATCCTTGTTTCAAAATGGATTCAAAGGCTTCTGGCGCAATATGTGCGCTAGACGAATGTGGCATTAGACAGAAGTGCATACGAAGTCGGAAGGGGGAGGCGTCTGACATTTTTTTTCTAAAACAAAATCAGGAGTTGAGACAGCTAGATGAGTGGGCAAATAGCACGTACCGTAGAAGCATGATACCACATACTATTAGAAAAAAAACTAGAAAAAAATTGAAAATGGCATTTAAAAAAAAAACAAAAAAGTTCATCAATCATCATTTTAAAAATTCGTCACCCAACTAACCATTATCGCCATTACAAAACAATTCAAAAAACGGGCTCAATCTAGATCTGAACATGACAATATCCTACACGCGAAAGAGTGAATCTCTGTCCGTGCGTTATCCCGACCATCCAAGTCTAACTGCTTCTGAGCGAGCTTCATTTCAACATCGGCGTTAACGATCTCCCATGAAAATGACAGATTGAGGAAGAAATCACATAGATGTTTTGACCGATAGACAGACTTCACGACAATAGAATTAGTTGTAAATCTATGTATAAAATTGCCTAAATATTAATTATGTTATCATTTATTCAAATTAAAATAGTCTTTTTTATATAGCTCTTCAACAACATGAAATACAACGACACAGCAATCTTAGTTAAAGGACGATAACATCTAAAACAACGACAGCTAACAACAACTTAAACATGTTATGTTTCGCCTCTACCTTCATACAAAACATGTTTATAATTAGTCACCCCGAGGCTCATCAGTGAAGAAGGTGACTAATAAATTAAGTCGATAGTACTGTATTAGGAGATATATTTTTAAAAAATTGTGTTTTTAACTTGTACTAAAGCTAAATTTTACAAATGAAATTACAGATAACACTTATGTTCTAATGCAACTGTATCATGTTTCAAAACCATTAACACATTGCTACTAACCACTGAATAAATTTTATATAAATACATACACATATACAAATACACATACATATATATATAATTATACATACACATATACATACACATGCATACACATACATGTACATACATACATACACACATATATATACACATACATATATATATACATATACATACGTACACATACATCATCACATATATATATATATATATATATATATATATATACATAGATACATATGTATACATATACATTATTTAATTTTATAATTAATTTTTATTTATAATTTATTTTTGTTTCCATTGCTATTCTATGTTTTTAAAATCAAATTTTTTGTTTTAAATTCTTTAATCATAATTATTTTTTGAAATTATTAATTTATTAAAATAGAGTGAAATATTATTTAATTTATCTATTCATATTTTTTTTCATTCATTTTTTTTTCCACGGATCTCCCTCGATAGAGAGCCTTCGGGCTCTCTTGTTAAGAGGGATCTCGGGCCGCTTGTCGCAGGGCCACGTGGCGCGTCCCCGGGTGGTGGATAGGGGAATTAAACGCGAACCAAATGCGACCGTGTACTGCCCAGAGACGCAGGTGGGATGCAGGGGATGGACTCCTTGCTCCTGCTGTGTCGGGTCGACGCGTTCCTTGTGCGTGGGAGCGGCATGTTCGTGCACAATGTGCGCGGATGTGTCCGTGACTGTGCGGATTGTAACTGTGTCGGCTCGGCCAAAAGCTTGCACTCGGTAGACTGGGAGTACATCGGAAGGCGATTCGAGGCCGCCTCAAAAGTCTCGCCCTGTCCCTTCGGGCAGTCTGGCTGGCTGCCCGGAGTTCTTCGCCCGCACGACAGAGCCCGACTAGCTACCCGTGTGTACTCAAGTCAAAAACAGCAGCACTAAAGGGCCTCATTCCCCTGACCCCGAAAGAGCCCCCATTTCTGCAGCGATGGGAAGGACGAGTACGGAGAGGCTGCTAAAATCTCAGGGCCTAACCGTTCCTCGGAACATGCGACAGCAGAGGAGTAGGCGGCGTTCGTGTCCTCGTCAACACGCACTTGGCCATGAACATCGATTCGTACGAGTCTCTGACAACCCGAATCGGACGTCTGCGACTAAAGCGATGTGGTTCCGTGCCAGCTTTGACTGTAATCGTCGCGTATGCCCCAACATCCGACTACGACGACAAAGAGGTCGAAGCCTTCTACGTGGAGCTGGAGAAGTTCTATAAGGAAGATCACACCTTCTACAAGGTGATCGTCGGCGACTTCAACGCCAAAATCGGACCGCGAAGGTCGCCGGAAGAACTTCACATCGGAACCCACGGTTTTGAGTGGAACGAGCAAGGTGAAAGGCTGTCTGAGTTTATCATGTCGACCAAGACCATCCATGGAAACTCGCAGTTCCAGAAGCCTCCCTCCCTACGATGGACCTGGGAATCTCCCGGTGGCCAGTTCCACAACGAGATCGACCACATCATCTTCAACCGCAAATATTGCCTGACCGACGTCTCCGTTGTCCCCAAGTTCTACACGGGATCGGACCACCGCCTCCTTCGCGCAAGGTTCCGCTTTTCGCGTCAAGGAGAGAAGGCCGCAAAGTTCAAGAAGAGGAGTCCCAGAACGACCATCAACTGGGACCTCTACACCTCTCTTGCCGGTCTTTGGGAAGATGCCGTCATGGACAACGTCGACGAGGAATACGACCGCTTCGTGCACCATCTCCACCATAGTGCCAAGGGAGCCGAGAGCTTGAAGACCACCAAGAGAAGTCTGTCTCCAGAAACTCTCGAGCTGATACGCCAGCGTGGAGCAGCACGAGCGTCAGGCAACTACCAACTGACGTCCGAGCTTGCGAAGCTATGCAGAGAGGCGATAAAGGAGGATCTTAAGGAGAGAAGGGCGGAAGTGTTGGCCGAAGCTGCAGAGGCAGGGTTGAGCATCCGCAATGCCCGCCGGAACTTCGCCAACTTCAAGACCAAGATGACAGCTCTCCGGCGTCCCGACGGAACCGTCACCTCTTCCAGAAGGACCATGGAGAGGGTCATCCACGACTTCTACTCCGATCTCTTCGATAGCCACGTCCACCTGCCCCCATGGCATCTTCCGCAGGATGGATACGTCGTCCCCTCTGTTCTCCCTTCCGAGATCCGACACGCCATCTCGTCGGTGAAGAAACGTACAGCATCCGGTCCCGACAAGATCAGACCCGAACACCTGAAGAACCTCCCGCCTACGCTCATCAACACCCTGGCGCGGCTCTTCACACGTTATCTGTCGGAATGCAAGGTTCCATCTCAGTGGAAGACCAGCAGAACCGTCTTGCTGTACAAGAAGGGAGACGTGCACGACATTGGCAACTATCGCCCGATCTGCCTGCTGTCCGTAGTCTACAAGCTGTTCACTCGAGTTATCCTGAATAGGATTAGCAGAACGCTGGACGAAGGACAGCCATGCGAGCAAGCAGGATTTCGGAGAGGATTCAGCACGATCGACCACATACACACCATTACGAAGCTCATCGAAGTGTCGCGAGAGTACAAGCTGCCGCTGTGCCTTACGTTCATCGACCTGAAGAAGGCATTCGACTCTGTCGAAACTGAAGCAGTCATCGAAGCCCTGCTCACTCAGGGCGTTCCTACTCAGTACATCAGAGTCCCTCGAGAGCTGTACAGTGGATTCACGACCAAGATCTCACCAATCTACAACGACGTCGTCGTCGACGTGAAGAGAGGGGTTCGGCAAGGGGATACCATATCCCCGAAGCTCTTCAGCGCCACTCTCGAAAACGTCATGCACGAACTAGAATGGGAAGACATGGGAGTGAAGGTCGACGGCCGGCAACTACATCATCTTCGCTTCGCTGACGACATCGTGCTCATAACACCGAGCATCAGCCAGGCGGAGCGAATGCTGGCCGGCTTCGATCGTGTATGTGGGAACGTTGGACTGCAGCTGAATCTTACGAAGACGATGTTCATGAGGAACGGATGGGTTTCTGATGCCCCATTCTCGCTCAACACAACGAACATCTCCGAATGCTCCAGCTATGTGTATCTGGGTCGCGAAGTCAACATGGCCAACGACCTAGCACCAGAGCTGAGCAGGAGGAAAAGAGCGGCTTCGGGAGCTTTCAAGAGCGTCGAAGAAGTCGCGAAGAAGACGAAGAACGTCCGACTCCGTGCCCACCTATTCGACTCCACTGTTCTTCCTGCCCTAACATACGCCTCAGAGACCTGGGCTATACGAAAGCAGGATGAACACGCGATCAGCGTCGCGCAGCGTGGAATCGAGAGGACGATGCTCGGAGTGAAACGACTCACGCAAGTGAGAGAAGGCTTCCGGAGTTCCGAGCTTCGCCGACGCTCGAAGATCAGAGACGCTGTCGCGTGGGCCAAGTTGTCGAAAATTAGGTGGGCCGGCCACGTAATGCGCTTCGCAGACACCCGCTGGACGAGAGCCATCACCGACTGGATTCCGCGGGATGTCAAAAGAACACCAGGACGCCCACCAACGCGTTGGTCGGACTTCTTCGTGAAAGCCCTGAACGACCGATATGACGCTCTTCGTGTCCCTCGAGCGAGGAGGATCCATTGGACCACTCTGGCACGCGACAGGGACGAATGGAGACGCTGCTGGCACCCGCTCGAGCAATTCGATGATCAACGGGACGACAGGTGATACAGGTGATTCATATTTTTTAATTTGTAAAAAAAATTGTATTTTAACTTAAAAACTTGCCAATCGTTGTAAGAGATAGCAATAAAATGAAACCGATTATGTTTATGTTAAAATATATCAAACATATCCTTACCACTATCCTCGAAATACACTTTCTGCTCTCATTGTAATGTTATATTTAACAACAAAACCTTATTGCTTTATAGAAAAAGTGTTACTATATCTGTATTTTATGTTTTTTGTATTATAATTAAATAAATTGGGTATAAGATGTAATATATTATGTTGATTATATTTATGTAATAAATGCTTATTTCTATTTAAACATTTAAATATTAGGTTGGTGCGTAAGTTCTCGGACATTTGGGGCATGAAATATTTATTATCACAACATACGAACAACAATATCAAATCATTTGAAGTTACCACCCTTTACATCAATTGTCTTTCACCAACGTGCTGATAAGTCATGGATGCCTTTTCTCTAAAACGTGGCCGGTTGTGATTCGAAAAATGTGGGCAGTGCCTCCTTGACATCCTCTCGGTTCCTAAATTGCTGGCCGTCCAAATAGCGTTGAAGGCTTGAAAACAAATGATAATCAGAAGGAGAGAGATCTGGTGAGTAGGGTGGATGTGGAAGAACGGCCCATCCGTAGTCCGCCAACTCAGCCGCCGTCGCTCTAGCAGTATGCGGTCTTGCGTTGTCGTGTTGAAACTACACCTCCACTTGCTCTCCTCGTGTGGTTTGAAGGTGGGCCCTCAACTTCCTCAGTTGGTTGACGTAAACCTCTGCCGTCACTGTTGTCCTTTCGTCCAGCAGCTCCCAGTATTCTACGCCAAGAACGCTCCACCAAATGCATACCATCACCTTTTTCACGTGAAGGTCGGGTTTCGGAACGTCCTCTGCCTCTCCAGTTGCGTCAACCCACTGTGCACGCCGGTGATAATTAGAGTAGAGTATCCACTTCTCATCCCCGGTGACAGTGTTGTCCAGCCATCCGTGGGTACGTCTGGGGGTAAGGAGAGCAGAGCGACATCGGCTCTGCGATCCATGTCATGTTGTGTGAAGTCGTGAGGTACCCAGCGACCCAATTTTTGCACCTTGCCAATCGACTTCACTCCTCGAACGACTGTTGAGTGACTAATACCAAGAGTGCTTGATAGTTCGCGAGTGGTTTGATATGGGTCCGCCTCCACCCTACTTCGGAGGCCATCCAAATCCAGTGTCATCGGGCGCCCTTCTCGTTCATTATCTTCAACAGAGAATTCACCAACTGCAAACTTCGAGAACCACTGGTATACAGTACTTCGAGCAGGAGCACTCTCGTTGTAAACACCCTTCAGGCGACGATACGATTAGTTGGCATTGAGGCCAGATTGATGCAGGAATAACATGACGTCGAACATGCGTCTCAGTTGGAATGAATTGCTTAGCCATAATAGATGACGTTAACAACGCAGAAGTGAGTGGTAGGAACAGTTTTGTAGCCCTTTCCTTTCTCTATCGATCGATCTTTTACGCGTTGATACATGTGAGAAATTTGGCGGGAAAATGCGCTTTCAATTCAGGAGGGATCAAATGTCCCTAGAACTTATGCACCAACCTAATATATTTCTTATGATTTTATCTATTGGATAGTTATTTGGAGCAAAGCAATATCGATCGATTTTATTACTTTCCGTCCGCAATGGAACATTCAAGGTGATTGGGAAACTCCTTTAATGGGGAACGATTAGTGGCCTCGCAAGAAATTGCTAGAATCCTAAAGATATTAGGCAGGACAAATCCATGTGTAAAAACTGCCTAGGATCCCACGTGGTGGTCTGCATGTAGCAGTCGCCGAGCACATGCGGACACCGACCACTGCAAAGATCCTCCCTATGCTGCCCTTCAAGTTTATTCCTCGTAGCTGTGCACCAGTTTCTTCATAGCGGTAATCTAGGTGTGCGACATCCTATTTAAATACTTATTTATTTATTTATTTATTTATTTATTTATTTATTTATTTATTCGCGACGTGGACCAAGAAGGTCGAATGGGTTTATAGAAACCGTACTTTTGAGAATTTTAATCACATGCAGACTCTTGGAACACATGAATCATGTATGGAAGAGACGGGATCATGTGGCGCTTCTAGAGGAGAGGAGACGTCACCAGGGATGAGCGGATAATAAAATTTTGAAAGCCGGATAACGGATAATTTTTCCCAAAAATGACCGGATAACGGAAAAACGAATAACGAACAAACAACAAAAATGAAAACTAATTTTAAACCATCCTTTCTCTAATAGTAGGTCGGGATTTGTAATATCGCCCTCGTCACATGTCAAATGAGCCACTTTTAGCCTTCTTATCAGTTTTTTCTTCGAGGTGCGAAGGAGCGCACTCTGAGAAGGCGCCGACTTTCGCATGCACTCCGATTCAATGTTCTTGGTTCGGATTTCCAGTCTAGGTCTCAGGATTGCACGGGAATGCTAATGCACTGACTTGTCCATCGGCTGGTCACCGCAAGTCATTGCCCAAGTACGTATACCAGTATTGAACCTGCAGCTCATCAACAGCTGCTTCTACTGCTCAGCAACTACCCGTAAACCTATCGGCCTCAAAACGACTGGTTGAGACTTCGGCCCAAACTCCGAAAACAAAACGACTTGAACACGACGGTTTATTGACCCTTCGGCCCTTTAGAGAAGAAAAGACTAATCTTGCTTATTACACAGAACAGAGTAAGGGAAGATTGACGATTGACGTAAGCATTGTCCGCTGCTCACCGCATTAGTGCTATTCCCACTCTGAAGCGTCTAATCTGCAGAAAAATTGATAGTCGATCGGTTATTCGGTCAATCGATACTGTTATCTTGTTCTAGAAACTGTCTGAATCTCTTTATACTGGAGTATTTCCTGCTCAAGCCCTGGGAGGTCAGAGGCGTGACGCTACCATACAGCGGACGCACAGCAGTTCTCGCTCCACCTGTACATAGACCAGTTGGTCTCTCAATAAACTCTGCCTCATCTCTTGTACTCGCCATCATATCCACTGAACCACCGCATTATTAGGGCGTAGTCCTTCGCCGTATCGTCGTATATAAATTGGTCAAATTTGGGCTAAAACCGATAACTGCGGTCGAAAAAAAACCATCGATTAATATTGGTCTCCCCATCCGGCATAATCATAATCGCATCCCGATTGGTCAAATCGTGGTGTTGAACGAAAACTCCGATCGAAAATTGATACTATCGATCAATAGTGGTGGTCCGTTCGAATACTTCCACTCATTTGTCCAACCCGGTCATTTCCCGCTAATTTTAGTTCGTTTCCATCCTCTGCACATGAGGATAGCCTTGACAGGTTTTACATGCACGTGCGGGTCACCTTAACACGTTTGACATGTTTTGCTGGTTCACACGGGTTTGTGACACACATACACACACACGGACAGACGAACTTACGCTTTTATATATAGTAGGATAGGATAGGATATTAAAGTACTGGCTTTCCACAGACCACTCGAAAGTTATGCACACGCCAAACATAGTTTCAATGAGCTAAAAGATAGTGTACATAGAAGATGAATATCTGGCACATCCTTAAAACGAAGTGATTCGTATGAAGGTTTATTCCCTTCGCCTCTAACCAACAGGTTTTTTTTCTAGACAGTACATTATCCCAGAAGGAATTTCGGTGAAAACCCCACAAATAGAAATGAGCAAGGCAGTGTTCTGCATTTCAGAACGCGCTATGAGCATGTTGATAGTTCGGCCTAATTATGCCATTGAGAACTAAGAGAAGGCACCGACATAGCATTGCAAACGTATCTCGACTATCAGTGCAAAAAACACAAAACGATTGCTAAAAATTGTCCTTATATTCAACTAAGTAATCATAAGGGTGCCAGATTTTGTTGTATGTTATCCGGCCAAAAACCACCGGATAACGAACAACAAAACGGATAGGCCAAAACCCGCCGGAAACCGGATAACGGATAACGGATAACGGTTAATCCGCTCATCCCTGATGTTCATCCTGAATAGGTTCGAGGTTCAGGTCGCACCCTGATTGACAAAGACGTTCAAGGTGTAGGGTTTAGAGCATGGAAACTATCCTAGGAAGGACGATACGATAGTAGTATACTTGCTAGTTCTCTATCGCAGCTCGCTGTTTCGACAAGTAAACAATATTGATCGATTTTATCGATTTCTGTCCGCATGGCATCCTCAAAATACGCATGACTTCAACTATATGCGAGATGGGTAGCGCACCCCAATGCTAAGCAGTGGCGATTATCTTCCACGTTTTACGATGGGGTGCTGACTTGAGCTCGCCGATTATGTGCCCCGTTGTAAAGGGCAGTTTTTTCTGTCGTTTTCAAAGAGCTCGGTAGAATGGCTCTCCTTCTATGAAGTTAATGCTCCGTAAAGGAGTTTATGTCCGAATGCTTCTACTATGCTCACAATGAGCTCTGTGAAGCCAAATCAGAATGCCTAATATGAGCACCTTCACGTCGTAAATTTAAGGCTCGAATGCCAATGCCTACTCAATTAATTTGTATCGGAGAGGGGGTCCAGACGTATGCCTGAACGGATAACTTGAATAGCACAGCGACCATCTTCACCCTTCAAATGTGTTGTATTATAGAAGGGTACGTTTAGTTTGTGCTGAGACCTCGAACCCAAAGAGTGAGGAGCCCAGGGTCAACAACTGACATGGACGCACGAGCCAGATAAGGGAACATGGAAGAGGGACCAAAGCAAACGATCCGGTACCTTTTCCGGTTAAATCAGTAGTTAAACTGCCACAGCGGCAGTATCGAACCAATAAGTTTCCGCGTCTCCTGCTGATTATGCCGCGTCCCATCCATTCATATTCAAAGGGGGAACGCCTTTCCACGTCAGTTTACTTATTTCAAGATTCCCTAGAGCCTCCTTCAGGCTTTTTCTAGTAACAGAGTCTGCTAAAACATAAACAATGGTTATCCAACTGTGCTGAATAAGTGTTAAAAATTTACTCAGCAGACATAGGAAGGAAAAGGTTTTCAAGGATCGAGTATTCTATACTCTGCTTTCCTACTCAGAGGGGTCATCTTGTAACATTTCTAAATGGCACCTATTAGGGGGGAGGGGGCAAAAGTAATGAGACACCCCATGCCGAGTCCATATATCTCGTGGCTGGAGCCTGGTTTCGTGTTTATCGTATTTGTATGTTTGTGTGCTACTTACTGAAGCCCATCTGAGAAGTTACTACTTCCGCCCTTTCCAGAAGCATGCCAAAACCCCAGTCTGACGAGTCGACTTGTGTCGCGCAAATCTCGCCCAATTCCCAACCCCGAGCAGCCTGGGCTCTACATTCACGCAAGATGAGAAGTACGTCTTCTATCTTAACTCTGCCATGCAGCGAGTCTGGGTAAGGCCTGGTGACCTGTTACCGACCTTCGTTCGGCGAGATGTTCACGGCGAGAAGCATCTTTGGAGCTTTTGGGTCTGCGCCCATGGATCGGTTTACCGGAGGCTGTTTCCTAGGAGCACTACGATGAACTCCAAGGCCATTGTGAACGAAATAGAAGAGATGGGTCGGCGACTCGCTCTTATTCATTCGCAGCGCTTCAAGAAGGTTCTCCTCTTCGACAACGAGGCACCCCATCGGGAAAAAGTAACCACGGATAAGCTTGGCCAGCTGGGCTACGTTCATATGCCTCACCCATCGTATTCGCCGGACATCTCTCCATGCGACTACCACTACTTCTTGAGCCTACAGGACTTCCTGGTCGGAAGAGACACAAGAACCCAAGCAGTCCTTGACAACCATATCGAGCAGTTGATCAACACCAGGCCCAAGCAGTTCTGGAAGGATGGGATCAGCGACGGCAGCAAGGTCACTGCCCTTAATGGCAAATACATTCCTCAGCATCGTTGAGTTGTAATTGAGTTATAAAAAGTTAAAGATTTTTTCAATTTGTCTCATTACTTTTGCCCCCCCCCCAATATATGCTCAGCATGAAGTACATCTAGTCTACATGACGGAATAAGGATTCAATAGTGCTGAAAGTGATTGGAGAATTAAGGGACGAAGAGCGACGTTAATCACCTGTTTGA
Organism: Heligmosomoides polygyrus bakeri; assembly: GCA_947359475.1. Taxonomy (NCBI): domain Eukaryota; kingdom Metazoa; phylum Nematoda; class Chromadorea; order Rhabditida; family Heligmosomidae; genus Heligmosomoides; species Heligmosomoides polygyrus. Next base: position 15,389,283 of record OX375870.1, read on the forward strand.
GATGCGCCACGCATTCCTCTTTTCTGGAATAGGCAGAAGGCGGAAGGTCGTGGAGGCAAATCTTATGGACAGTTCGTCCATTACCTTCGATGACTACCTAGGTTTTTTTAACCGAAAAAGGAGGTGTGAAAACGTGTGCGCATCAATCCCTATGGCAGTCTACGATGTGCCTCAGTGGCACACTCGGTAGTGTGCTGCCCATAGAAGCACACCGGCGGGCTTTTGAGTTCGAGTCCGCGTACTGCCAGTATTTCTGTATATAATAGTTTGTTGTAATTACGCTTTTTCATAGTCACTGGCGTCAATTTTAGACCACCAATGCCTACATCAAACCAAAGTTTGCGCATATGAATCATATAATTTCTCTGGAAATGAAAGGCCTTATTGGTTCTCCCTTCCAGTCAATAGCTATGGTACAAAACTATGAAACAAGCAAAAACAAGCGCATGTCCCTCCAGCAGCGAAAGCCAGTGAGGAGCAATCATCTCCCTGGTAAGGAACCACCACTTCTTCTTCGTTGAACGCGTAATCTGTAGGTGTAGAGAAGAGATTGATGATATAGTATGATATGGTGGTGATGCAGATACGCATCGTTGAAAAACGTTGGGCGTAAATAGACAGTCTTGGTTTATTGAAGGCGCTTATGACCCAAAATTGACTCCAGTGCTCATGAGAAAGCGTAATAACGACAAACTAATATGTGCAAAAATACTGGCAGTACGCAGACTCGAACTCGAAGGCCCGCTAGTTCGCCACTGTGAGGCGACACGTCTACCGACTGCGCCACCAAACACCCCGTGGGGTTGATGAGTGTTGCGCACACGTTTTCACACCTCTTTTTCAGGTCTTTAGAATGCGCTCAGCAAAAAGTAGCTGTAATTCTGGACTCCGCTCACACGGCCCTACATTCAAAATAGCATCGCAAAAGCTCATCGCAAGGAGTTGGAAACCTTTCCTTGTAAGAACCTTGATTCAGCCAACATCTCCGCCGACTGCCCTATCACGCGTCCCAAATCGCAGACACCTAAGAAAACACTAACAAAGCGCCTAAATGCCGAACTATACAGAAGGATACATAGGATCTCAACAGTCCTCGAGAGCATGTGAGCAGTCTGATAAAGCAGGTGACCTACATATCGCTCATACTAAAATCAGTGACTCTGCATTTCAGGGAGGTGATTTCCTTCCGAAAAGGCGGGTGATTATGTGCCGGTTTTGGGATTCTTACCGACACTCCTACCCACCTGTTATACTTTGTCAAACTTTTCAATCAACAGAAGCCTCCTCCAGCATAACGTAGTGGTAAGTCGTAAGGCCTACATCAAGAGGTGGTAACGCGCCAGCCAATCACAACTAAACATAGCATTTACCGAACACACACCCTTTAGTCACCGACCGTTCATGCCCTCTCTGGGAGCCACTTCACTTGATGTATCTTGAGGCTGGGTTCACGACTGGTGAGGTGATGGGTTAATGGTAATGGGTAAGTTTACCAACAGGAGATAGTGGGCAAAGGACAAGTTTGGTACTCATGGTATGATATAAGAAAATTGGTGAATGATGTAGTCCTACCCCACCATTCACCCAACCCACGCTCTTGTGAATTCCAGGTAATGCTTTACTTTCTACCACCTACCCGCATAACTCAGGGCAAGCTCATGCATGAATCCGCCCTCTGATTGCTCTGATGCGTTCCTCGGTCCGGTAGGTGTAGGTCACATTAACGACTACTACCGTGTAATCGCTAAAGTTATTTTTCTGCATTAAAGTCACTTGCTCCTAAAGGGTCATGTATGCATTTATTTATTTGGGAATTTCTATCGTGGGAAGCTGACCCTGTTGACTAGAACCGAATCTGCGCGCTGCTGTTGTTAATCACCTTAGTCTCGTCAGAAAAAAAAACAATAGCAGAGGTGCCTCGGGTGTTTTCGCCGACCAGCGCTAGAGGTATCAGTGGTGATTGTTGTAACAATCAGCAGGACGTCGTCCATCACAATGCTGACGCCTCGATATTGGCGCTGAGCCGTCCGAACTCCTGGCTGCGAACCCTCTACGATTCCTGCCGCTGTCTGTGGCTTGGCCTCCTTAGCCGTCGTCTTGCGTCGCCTCGTCCGATCGCAACAGCTACGGGTAGCTGTGGACCGGAATGCCGCCGTCGAAGATCCACAGTCGTAAAGTCTACATGCGATTCATGCCGCGCTCGTCCATTGATAATATGCCGGTGTTCAGGGAGCGGAACAGTCTGGACAAGGTAAAAGCAGTGTTGTTAGCAGTGCTAGAGTTTTATTCAGAATACAGTGATTTACTTTGACTCTTGCACAAGCTTCGTTGGAAGTCATTCTCCTTTCGACTATTACGCTCCTCAAAATCTTGATCAAATTTTCAAAGACGTTACTAAAAAAAGAGGAGAACTAGCCGTTATCGCGACAAAAACTCATCAGCCAATCAGAGCCAATCAATTTAGCCATACATGGACGTGCGCAAAAGATGCGGCCTGATCGATATGGTCAAACCACCAGTCCGCGTAGGCCATATTATCGACTTGTACCGGTAGAAAAGCCCGCATTTTCATTGATCAATGAACATTCGTCTATTTGAAAGACAATGGATTTACCATGACTTTTCACTTCGTTCTTTTTTCAAATAGAAATTTTGATTCCACTTACTCACAAACACACAAGGCCAATCTAGCACAGGATAAATACATGTAGAAGATGCAGTGAAAGACAAATTTTCTTCTTTTAAGAAATTTCTATAAAATTTTCTATATCATCATCATCATCATTATCATTATCATCATCATCATTTTCAATAGCGTTTGTCCCGCTTGATGGCGGGGTCCGCTCTTCTGGTCTGGTGACGCTACTTGTCCCGATCAAACGCTTGGTCGGGATGATACCAGCTAACTTCAAGTCCATATGCAACGTATCTAGCCAACGTTGTTTCGGGCGTCCTCTGGGCCGTTTCCCAGGGACTTCAAGTTTCAGGCCAATCTTACACACGATGTCGTCGTTAGCGCGAAGGACGTGGCCATACCATCGTAGACGTGCTTCGCGCAACTTGTCAGCTATCGAGGCTACACCGAACCTTTGCCGCATTCATTGCGAACGCGGTCCAATCGCGTTACACCAGCCGTCCACCTTAGCATTTTCGACTCCTATATATTTTTCATAAAATTTTCTAATTTTCTCAGCTATTCCACTAACCTCCACCATGAAGTAGCTACCTTGGTAAGCTTTATTTCGCCAAATTTTAGGAACAGGGACCAGACGTCACCCTTGAATATGCAGTTCAGCGAGGATTCTCCTTCGTACATTAATCTATCGACATAAATTATGGATTCCCCTTAGCAATCTATAAAGAACGAAGGCACGGGCATCTTTCCGCAAAAAATCGATTTACATATTCTTTTAGTTATTGCTTTTATTAATCCATCTTTTAAAATGTGCCTAAAAATCCTGAGCAAGTTTTCGAGGACGTTACTAGAAAACGGCGCTAGTCGCAAACGTGGTCTACATGGAGTAAAAGCAACTCACCAGCCTCGAGGCGACCCGATCGATATTGTGAACACCATTCCATGTAGGTCACATTAACGACTACTAACAATAGAAAAGCGCACATAAAAAATTTAGTCAAGATTTCCCTTCTCGTTGAATGATGAGAACGTCTAGTAGGAATTATTCTAAAGGTTGCGTGATAATTCAGCCTTTTCAGGTAGTCGATGAAACACATTTCTCCAAGAACGAGATCCGATCGATATATCGAGCGTTCAAAGAGACTTCTCCTAATGCTGTAATCAATAAAAGTTCGTTTCATTTTTATTTTGAATATGTGTAGTAATGTAAGACAGCTAACAAGCCTCCGCTGCCTCCCATCAGTCAAAGCTGTCAGACGCAATTAAAAGGGCAGTTCTGCTAGAAAAAAAGTCCAGGTACTTTTTTTTTATATGACAGCTGCTTAAGCACAAGGGTACCTTGTTGGTTTTGATAGAACTGGATGGAATCTGAAAAGTTTTACGCCAATAGCCTTCTCACTCAGACTCTTCCGTTCGTCTAAAAATGAAAGACAACCAATGAAATACTCATAAACATATGTAGTGCTGGATGAAGAACGCTTTCTTATCGTACTGCACCATCAGAGACTAGGTGAGAAGCCAGAGGATAGCTCAGATGACCAAGAGACAGTGAACAGCTGATATCATTTCCTGTTGACAACGAAGGTGTTCGTTTTCAGGTATTTTGAGAGAGAAATTCGCCGAATTATTTCCACATGGCGATATTGAACACTATTCGGATCTGCTATTTGATACGTTCGATAACGATGGTAATGGCACGATCAACTTTCAGGTGAGTGTTTTGCCAAAACCGCAGGGTTTTTTCTAGCTTTTCACGATTTTTTCTTTTTTTAAGGTTTTATTAGTATTTTCAAATATGTTTGAATATTTTCAACTTCTGCCGACGTTCCACTCTCTTTTTTAGATTCTTTCAGGTTATTTCTCCCTTTAATCCTTTGCTTTGCGATGCTCTTTTAATGCCAGCTGAGAGCTCCATCTTACTGCGCCGTGTAACTTATACTAATTTACTATATTTTGCATAAAAACGCTTTTAAATATCGACCAATTTCATGTAGACGCTATGTACAACAAAGGAAGGCTTGAGTATCCTACACTTAAAAATGCGTAGAAAACGCGGAGATATTCAATAACGCTCACCTTTTTTAGGAGGCCTTCGACTTCGACTCGACAGACTTAGCATAGCGTATTCCGTGTTGATCTGAATACCTTATGCAGAAAAAAATCTTCAAAAAGCAGTACCCTTGCTTCAGACAGAAATGAAAACACTAATTCAACAAAACAAAACTAATCCGAGCTTCAAAAATCGAGGTCGCGTGCAAGTGGCGTTCTTCTGCATTGTAAATTTATCTTCCATGCTAGGAGAAAAAAGTTAGTTCAGCGGTAATCAACCTCTTTTTGGATGCGCCACGCATTCCGCTTTTACGGGACGCGGTGGCCATCTGATGATCAAGACAGTGTTTTTTATAGACACTTCCGGTACCAATCCACCAAACTCGAAGGGATGGAAACTGAACCTTTGATTCGGATAGAGTTGGCGCTGCGCAATGGCGCTTCCCACCACAATACGCTCTGCATAATGTCATCTAATGACTGGACTCACAAAGATATTTCTACCGTGTACCTACACTCTGTTGTCGTCAAAAGTTAAAAGGCCCACGTATTTAGTGAAGAAATTCCTCACGAATCGAAGAAGCTCCGTTCTGGGCCCAAATAAGCTAGATACAATAGTTCTGCGGCAATAAGTAGGCGGTTTTGTCTTGAAAAGGAGAATATTTTAGTTGGTAGCAAAGGGAGCATGGAGCGCAGTCGGAAGAGGAGTAGGAGGGCTCTCGCGTGCACCCGATACCAGATTCTTGGTACGGATTTCTCGCCCGGACCAACCAAACCTTCCATCCTTCAGGGGTCCGTGAATTGGTGACTCACCAAATTTGAAGTCGTACAATAAGGCACCTCGGATGTACTCCTTTGAAATCTCCATTTTTCTACAAGGAATTACGCGAGAGAGAAGCTAGCAATAACAGTAAACTTAAACATATCTGATCCCTTTATGTGAACAAAAAATAGGTTGCTATAAGATAGCGTTAGTGAGAAAAAAGCACATTCAAAAAATGACGGGAACTTTTGCAACAACCTAATACAAGATCTGTCTGAGAAGGTTAAACACGAACCTGTCCATCGACTGGCTACCACAAGCAATTGCATAATCTAAGACATCCCGTAGAAGTAGAATGCGTGCCGCGACCCAAAAAAAGATTTAGCAACGTCTTCCTTTATTCTCTACCATTTGTCATTTTTCCTTTGCCCTTTATCGAATGGCCTCCACAGCTCACTGCACGACCCAAACACTTCTTAAAGCTCTAACTACACATATATGCGGCGCGTACAAGTCAAATGCATGGCGTATCCGGAAAGTTTTAATAAAAAAAACGCTCACCAATTCTCTTTGTGGATCGCACCCCACGCCAACAGTAAACAGCTCCAACGGGTTATGTGTTCGTCTTAAGTAGCATCCATATAACCGTAGTCGCCTTTGAACGCCAACGTGCAGCTCTAACATTCTAACAGAAACGGCTCATCAGCCGGGACAACAAATGCGCGCAGCTACCGTTCTTGACATGTGCACCGTGTGCCAATCATCCCCTTCTCTCTAGGTGGAACGCTAGCCATTCCAAACAACTGTTGGATGAGCGACACACTCGCGAAGTGGAATGGATCATAAATTGGGCTGCTACGATGTGCTCCGTGGCATAGAACGACGATTCGTAACCGCTTGACAGACCCACTAAGCATTCAGTGGAAAACGCAACGGACGGGAAACGGAACGAGCCCAAAAAATCCGCCAAAGATCTACTAAATGTCCGTTAAAATTTTAGTGAAATAATTTGAAATGAGCTTGCCGACAATCCACTAGTTCCTTCATTAGTTTTTCCGGCTTCTTCGTTTTTGACACCGATATGAATATGCACACTTGTGATACACCCATGAGGCTGTTCATACTGCAAAAGGTCAGCCTGTCTGTCCATCACTTCGACTTCCGACCAAGTCTAATGCCATCTGAGTGGGCATCACAACCCAACCGAAATTATTGACCTCTGCTGAGGGCTAAACATTTGTGGTTCGAATTAAGTGAATATGCGACCGCTAAGTGGACTCCACAACGTGTACATATTATCGACCACCGACCACTACCGATCGAGTTTATTGATTACTGGCCGGAGTTATTCATTTGAGGAGTTAATCACGTGAATATGTAGGCCAGTAGATACGGATTAATCCGTTTGGACACCAACTTCCAAACTAGTGACTTTCCTGGCGTATTGGATCCACGTGTCCAACACATGTTCTCAAGCGCAAGGTCATTATGTCACTGACGCTGCGTGAAAACCATGTCCTCAACAGGCCTTTACAGGTCCGATAGATGGTGCACTTTCATTTTCGGTTGCAAACCTAGAGAGGGGGGTCCAACCTGTTCCTCTCTATTTCTGACAGCTTTACTCCAAACAAGCAAAGAGTTAGATATCCTTCTAGGTCTATGCTGATTAGATAAACGTGTAGAGCGTTTCGTTCAGTTTCTAGGCAAACTGGGGTCAGATTCGTCAGCGACTTACAGTCGTAGTCGTTGATGAATCTGGCCCCTGGATGTTGTGAAGGGGCATGAAGGTGAACCCGCTACTATAGACTTGCTCCCACCTTCGAACCTTAATCATACACGCTGGAGATTTCGCTCACTTCTTAAAAAAAAAGGTCTTTTCACACGAGTGCTCTAAGAATATCAAGTATGTAGCCCAGAAGATGGAGGGGCTGGGACGGGTAGAAAATGGATTTAGCACATCCACGATTTCCGGCTTCCCGACAAGAATTTTCAAAACACAATGTCGATTGCATCGGCGGAGCTTGTAGGTTGATATATGTCCACCTACATGAGGAGAAAACTGAATGCCCCTCTACACTAGGACTGCTTCAGTATTATCCAGCTCAAGAGTGCTCCACAGCACAATATAAATTGCTGGATTTCGCGGCATTTTTTGCATTTGGGGGATTCTGCCCCATTCCCCGTTCCTTCTGGTATAGATTCGAGCTCAGCCAACTGCGTGAAGTCCACTTCTAAGCAGACGACGTGACGTGTTACACCAGTGCAGCAACACTGACGTGATGGAATATGCGCGTAAAGACGCGTGTTGGACGTCGATCCAACGCGCCAGAAAAGTCTCCAGTTTGGAAGTTTGGAAGAAAATGGATTTAGCCGTAGACACAGGAACTGTCGGTAAAATTTCGGACGGAAAAGTCGGACGTCCCAATTTGATGACTTAAAAATCAAATAAGGACAAATGAGCAAATAGCGCTAACACGCATTCTTGTATTACAAACCATTGTCTTCCAAATGCTACAAAAAACTGCGCCAAAAATTCCAAACCTAAGCGGAGAGAACAACTGTGCAGATGGGCACTTTTTCACTTTTCAATTTAACGATTTAAAAAATGACAAAGTTCAGGATGAAAAAAGAAATGCAATACATATTCTGATAGAGCAAATCATTCTCTCTCGAAAGCTTACAATAATTTTGCCGGCTCAGGCTCTGATAAAGTGATAAATTTATCGTCGATCACAGTTCGCATTTCAATCTACGCCGTAAACGCTCCAAAATAGCGCCTTATTGTTGTTGAATGTATGGCGTATCCCGGAACAATCCCAGATCTTCAATCAAATAAAGTAAAAGTTCCAGCAAATAAGTCAAATAATTACTTTGCTCGTTCACCCCACCCTAGCCCACCTTTCTTTGGACGACTCTCTATTATAACATCTCCCAGGTAGTCTTCGGTGAAGAAGCACACGTTATAAGATTTTACAAATATAAAAATTTGTTTCTACTGTTTTTTAACTGTTTTCCACTGTTTTGTTTTTAAACGTCTCTACTTTTTTATTGCTATTTTATTAAATATGTTAATGAACACCTGAAGCCTTTATTTGGTTTTACTGGGTTCTCTATCTAATTACGTATTAAGTTCGAATTCATCTGCAATTGTTACGCCAGCTGAATCCAATGCACATTTCCTTAAAATTATTATAAAAATTATTTACTATTAAAACAAATAACTTATGATTCCCACATGCTCGCAACGAACGCCTTTTTCCTCTCAAAGCTACTGTGCAGTAGTCTATTCCCCAGTTTCCCACGAGTACATTAATTCGGTTTGATAAACACCCTTTTTTGTGCAGGTTCTGTTAAGAAATGGCTTACAGATTTGTTTATCTGTGCACACACGTGTAGAAATAATGTATGCACATCCACATCTACGCATAGATTAATGTTCACCCACCTGCGTATGTAAATTGAACAGGTCCCTTTGCTTAAGTCTTGCTCCTCAAATAAGCGTAACGAAAAGCAGGGCTAGTATTAAAGGTTATTGCACTGATCATGTGCCTCTCTTTTTTCCATATTCTTTCAAATATACGTCTAATATCCATAATTTTCGTATTTTCTATTCATTTTATTTTGTTTTGCTTTATTTTTTTAAACACTACTGAGAAGAGGAAAAAACAGTAGTGAGCAGTTCCAGCCGAAAATCAGACAAGCCCAGAAAATCGGAGCAATTCGGTTTAGGATTATGCCACAAATGCTCGCAAACTGTGCAGTCCCTCATTAAAAAAGTCGCCGTTATCTGTACCAATTGGCCAATTGTACATTCAAACATTTAATTGTACTAGGTGTGTCAATTGTCAGAAAGTACTGACCTCCAGACATTGAATGTCATTTCCGCTAAATCCTGAGAGTTTGCCCGTGCTTCTGATGCATCGCGAAAGAATAAAGTAAGGATCTAAAAATTTTTTTTAACACATATATGTGACAAAACGTGGATAGCCCCATTATTAGCCGTTATTCATTCACCTCCCTCGTTAAATGAACGGTTCCATCGAAACCTCTCACAACTTTTTTGATGACAGTCGAGATTTTTCATTTCGAAAGTTCTCTTTTGGCGCAACAGGAAGAGCTATGATTCGATTACATGTTTAGATTATGTATATTTTATTATTTTTCTTATGCGAATTGGTACCTTACTTGCCCTGGAAGAGGAAGTGCAACTGGCTAGGGTACACCGCCGCTGGGAGAATCTGGTCTGAATTACAGAAAAGAGGAAGGAACACTAGCTTTGCCTTATGTTAGTGCAACGTTCAATCATTTAATACGAAGCATTTTATGGTCGAATTGCGTTTATGACAGAAGGAGCTCACCATAAGCGCAAGTTCGACGTGGAAATATCGGAAATATCCTAATCGGAGAACGAGGCACCTCTGGAAGTAAAATAAACAGAATTAAGGGAGACTCTCTCAACAAGGAAATTGCAAAGGAAGAGGCTAGTTAACTGCGTCATCATTGCTTTAGGTTGGCAACTAAATTCATAGACTCTCAAGCAGCTTCCACAAAAATGTTTATTAACAAATAACTAACTACAATCTTCAACCAAAATAAGATCTGTTGGAACGCAGAACTGCTTCCCATTTATCAGGTAGATGGTCGATCCCACGGCTGTAGAATTCTTGTGGTTTGGAAGCGAAAAATGCTTGGAGGTGCATTTTGACCCGGTCCACATTGATGATTCGTCTTCCACCCAAGGAATGCTGCAGCGAACGAAAAAATGGTAGTCACTAGGCGCATAGTCTAGGCTGTAAGTGGGATGAGTTAGAGACCCTCAACTAAGGTCTCCGATTTTTTGAAGAGTCCGCTTCGCGACGTGTGGTCTGGTGTTGTCCTGCTCAAGGATAATGCCACTCCTGAAGAGCTGTCGGAACCTATTCTGGCGGAGTTCAGGCTGCAATCGGTCACGCTGAGTAGAGTAGACTTCAGCATCAATGCTGGAACTGCTCTCGATGAGTTACCAGAAGATAACACCTTCCCGACACCAGCAAACGGAGAGCATCACCTTCTTCTGGTGAGGGTCAGGCTTAGGCGTTGGCAGCGGCTTCCGTTTTGCTCTAAGCCACTGGCTAGAACGGTGACGATTATCCAGTGGAATCCACTTTTCATCACATGTTGCCAGTCGGTGGAGAAATGGCTGCTGCTTATGACGTTCCAACAATTCTTTCGCCCCATCCACACGCTTCCTCCTCTGTGATAGGATCAAGTCGCGAGGCACCAATTTACCGAGCTTTACAGAAAAGCCAACGCTATGCAGACTCCTCTCAATAGAGATATGTGAGCATCTAAAGCCGAGTGCCAACATAGGCCTTTTCAAGCTCTAATTTCTTTCGAGGGTACAGCTCGACGATCCAGGGCAATGGGTCGTCCATGCATCACTTGTCTTCAGTTTCAACGTTGCCCTCACGGAACTTCTTGAACCATTGGAACACTGTCGACCGTTGGACAACTTCATCTCTTACTGCTGCGCATTAGTTCTGCCGGGCTTCAGTTGCAGAGTGGCCGAGCTGGTACTCATGAAGAAGGCGATCGCGAATGTTGACTCTATCTCCCTTCATTTCAGACTGAAAAAAATCCTACTAATTCAGACTGGCAGGACCACAAAAGTAGTCTCGGGAAGTGAAGACAAAGTCGTTTCAAACAGTTGAAAGAGCCACAGAATGACGCACAATAACCTGATAATCTCTTCAAGAAGAAGTGACTACGAATGAGTCCACGAATTTAGTTGCCAACCTAATAAAATAGTTCAGTTTCAATTTTAACGTCGTTTTCAAATGAGATGACTGAAGTGCCCCTCCCGTTTATGACGAATTCTTCGGCGATCTTTAAAAGGTGTAATATTCCATAAAATGTTTACGCAACGGAGGTTCAAGTCATCGAAACGTTTTCTGCACATCTGGATGAGGACCGATATTGGAAATATTTGGAGAGAGATTGATGATGATCCTCGGTTCGGTTATCTCTCATCTTAACCTAATCCGCCAGTCTTAGAAGCTTGATTGGTTTGCATTACACCTGTCGAAGATTGACTGAAAAATCGACTATGTGTTTGTCATGTTTCATAAGCTAAGTTTGTTGTTGTTGTGTTGTTGTTGTGAATGCGGCACCCTTCGTATGCATCCATTACAATTTGTTTTCTCACGACTGTCTTACACGGCCGTAATAAATTATTATTATTATATATATAGTATATATAATACTATACTATATTATCTATACTATATATATATATATATATATATACCTGTAGACAATACAACAACTATAATTGTCAAGAACGCGCATATCCTCACGTTGTTGCCCTATGTAAACAGCATTTACACTATCAATCAAATAGAAATCGCGACGAGCTTTTTGAGTGCATGGCGCAATCTGATTGTTTGGGGCAATATATGGTTGCAGCTTTGATGCGCTTTAAAACAAAATTTAATTTGTTATTTTTCTGAAAAAGTAAAAATTTTATAACATTTTTAAACGCATTTGGGCAGCTAAAGCGAAAAAAAAAGTTATTCTAAATTTTCCTAGCCATCTTATTGAGTCTGTAGTTCATCCTGTATGAAGGATGTTTTAATTCGGAAGAGTTCCCTTTGATTTCAAAAGTCTTAGGCGACCTAAGAAGAGTGCCCAATTTGATGTGAAAAGTGTCCAATTTGGTTTGAAAAGTGTACAATTTGATTTGAAAAGTGTCCAGTTCGACCGAAAAATGGTATATATGATGTGGTTTAAACAGAATGCGCATTTAAAGCTTCCCAAGGATATTGAGCGCGGCGCATTCCTAAAGAATTCTCTATCGCCGATCTCTCCTCTTTGGTGCCGAAAATCCTTATATTTTGAACGACGTTTGTTTTCTCAGACTATTCAAGGTTATACAGCAATATTCCATTGGTTTGATTGTTTCCTTATTCATGACGATCGAACCAACAAGGTGTACTTCGACAAGACTACACTTTCGAAGGTAGCCATTCCAGAACCCTTTGAATTGACCAACAACTCTTAGGAATTCGTCAAAGCTCTCTCCGTACTGTGTCGAGGCACATTGGACGAGAAATTAGACTGGCTCTACAAGCTCTACGATCCGAAGGACAAAGGTGAAATCACGTGGCATCGACTGTTCTACATGATCACATCCATGGACGACTTGATGGGTAAGAGTGCTGGCCGTTTTTGTAGGAATACAGAGCGTCAATGTTTTGGAGAATTCAGGACGACGAGCTCGACCGACACTGACACGCGAGCAACGAGCTCAACATGCACATAACGTATTTCAGGTGGGTGTGCTGATCAGCTACAACGTCTACGCCCAGAACGCCCCAGCACCTTGAACGGGGTTGCTCCACTCGAAACCCGAGGTTTTCCCTGAACAGTTGCTAATGTGCGTCGAACTTTGCGTGTACGGTATCGGCGCCAACTGCCACTGCACTACACAGTTTCCTTGTTATTGAAGATATACCAGGCTACATGAAACAGTTCTCCTAATCCTGATTGATTGTCCTCCTCGATAACAGTTCATTCCACTGGCTTTTAAGCTGAGAACGGGTTCACTAAGGGATTTTATCTTAAGATATAAAGAACAAGAAACTACGTTAGCCAGTAATCCCCTGGTTGGTATGTAACACACGTTCTACATGCCTTTGCAGAATATTGCGATGTTTTATCTTTCGTAGATAGGTTTGACACTAATTCGGACCCATCCTAGTCGGAGGGGAGCACACAATGTTTTTTCTCTGAATTCCTTTCCTGAAGTTTTCCAAGAGCTTTACCTTCTGCCCCATGATATTGGCCGCTCTTAAGTAAATTCAGGAGAGTAGTGGTGTGGCGTGGTAATGAGGAGACAACTGTCACCTTAAGGCTACCCCCTCCCGACTAGGATAGATCTGGGGGGGGGGGGGAGAGAGGGGTTGGGAGGGACACTCCAGAAGGAGAAATCATTATACCAGAAGTGCACCCCTTGCACACACTATACCGAAATATTAGTTGGACCTATCCTAATCAAAGGGTGGGGGTCTCCATTCCCAAGCTTGAGTTTCCATGAGAACTTCAACTGCAGTCCTGGTGCGAGGCCTTTCATTTAAATTCAGACAATGTGGTTGTGGAGCACGGGACAAGGTGCGCAATTGGTACTTTACGGTTGCCCCCCCCTCCGACTAGGATAGATCCTATTAATTCTCCTAGCTCGCAGGGATGGAGAACAAGGTTGACCTGTGCGATACCCGAACCATTTTCAGTGACTAAAGGTGAACGCGACGAAGTCGACTCCTCCACCGCGTAGTCAGCGCCACCAGTATGATATTTATGATTGTATACTTATTGTAAACACCTTAACCAGACGGAATCATTGTTATTACACACCTTCCATTATTGTAGTTTAATCGCAAACCTTGCCTTCAAAACCTACCGATCGATTTCAGCTTCACGAGCGAAAACGTTACAAGCTTTCGAATAGTGCTCACGTTTTGGCAGATTTTATATTGCGGTTTTTTATCAAATTTAATCTCATTTCATTTTCAAACAAGATGCGCTTCGCCCTGAATTCTGCTACCGAATTTTTCCGATAAATTTCCACTTAAACTACATCAAGTCAAGGCGTTTACCCATCTCTTTCTTCCTACGTTTAGCAGCTCTATGCGGTTTGATTCAAGACAATTATGATATACATCTTCCACTTACTAGTTCTTTGACCCACATAGTTACGTTCTGCAATTACAAACGTGGATGGTGAAGAAAACTTTCTTCTCATTAACTTTACCATCTCCCATAATGCTTTTTGACTTCATGAGATAAAGCACTCAAGATGATTTTAACTCTGGTCCGTTTCATAACTCCTTATATCCCATCAAAGTAGGCTGACAGTAACACTCATGTTAAACCTACTTATTGACCAGCACAACGTGTGATTATAAAATATAAAACGGCTCCATACTCAAATGGGATTAAGCGAAGACTTGAGCCTCAAAAACTCGCACTGCCCCCGGAAAATGAAATGAAATATGAAGAATGGTCAAAAACACTGTCAAATTCTAGATCTGGATCCGTAGAGATGCAGTCGCCGTTTATAAATTCTTGCTTACCATTATCGGAGCAGAGAATCACGCAATCTGTACTGTGTTAGAGGTCGAGTTCATGGGATTCTTGGAAGCAGCTCAAAGTAGAAGAGACCCTCGCATATGTTAATGCGTTTAGCGAGGTGGATTTCCTTTAATTCATGAGGAACCCAAACGTCCAGTTTCTCTACATAACCAGCTGTTGTAAATGCAAGTAAACGGTTGAATTCGATATGTCAGGCTTCTCGGCCATCTCTCGAGTTTTCGCAAAGGATAAAGGATAAAGGACAAAGAATGGCGTTACTCACTTCCTTTTGGGATACGCCACGCATTCTACTTCTACGGGATGTCGTGGAAGCGACTTGAATGCGCATTTGGCCATACAATGACTTGCGGTGGCCAGCAAATGAACAAATCAGCGCTTTATCCTTCCCAAACAAGTCTGGTACCAATTCACCGACCCCGGAAGGATGGAAGGCTTGGTTAGCCTGGGCGGGAAATCTGAACCACGAACCTGGTATCGGGTGCAGGCGACGGTCGGCGCCTCTTCCAACTGCGCTACACGCGCCCCGAGTTTTCATACGACGGGCAATTTCGACTAACGCCTTTATTTTGTCGTCCTCAGTAGTGAATGTACGACCAGCATGCGGTGCATCCTGCACACTAAAATTTCCAGAGCGAAAGCGAGCAAACCAGCGCTGACACTGGCGTTCAGTAAGGCTCACCTTAAACCACATATTTCTTTCCGAGCAGGAGTGTGCATAAGTGAAATTTGAAATTTCTCAATTCCTAAATCTTAATTATGAAAAAACCGTCGTAAATCGTAAATCGCAACAGTCCCCTGACTTGCAGTACAACTAAATTTTCAGAGGATTTTTTTTTCTGCTAATGTTATTTAGGTGTCATTCAACATTTATTTATTTTCTTTTTATTTTCAACTCAAGCTGAACAGTGTTCTCCTTACCAAACTAAATAATTTTCTCTTTCATCTCGTTTTGCTAGTAAGACATCTTTAAAATCAAACTTTCCATATTTCAAAAAGTCGAAAAACTGTGGATTCAAAACTTTGCTTTGGCCTTGCACGTCATTCATGCAAAAAGCTTGCACCCTAAAACCGTAAATTACTGCCATTTTTTAGCTTGCGTATAAGTCTAGGATTTAGAAGAAACAACAGCGAAAAGGCGCTATCAAAACTAAAAATTAAAGCATCATTAGAATAAGTTCAGCAACATTCCCATAGCAGACGGTTAACAGCTTTGGGCAGCCACAGCAGTTTGATCACATTTCTTAGACATTTTTTGTAGTGAAAATGGGAACGTTAACGAATTCCTTGAGGAGACCGTCTTGAAGAATCCTCTGTTTGTTTCCATAGACAAGACAATTTTGATCGAGAATGTGTCTAGTTTAATTTAGAAATAATCTCATTTGCGTTATGAGTTGAGAAGAAAGCAAGTTTAAGTCAAAACAGGTTCAGTTTAAGTTTGTAGAAGTTCATTTTAAATGCAGCGAATGAAAACGGCATATAGACCGCTTCAGGCTTAATGAGAGGATACCAAGCAATAACCACAGCGCGATATTCGATTTCAGAAGATTTTTTAAATGTAGAGAAATTGCAGCGAAGACGTG
The DNA here is from genome assembly GCA_947359475.1 of Heligmosomoides polygyrus bakeri. Lineage (NCBI taxonomy): Eukaryota > Metazoa > Nematoda > Chromadorea > Rhabditida > Heligmosomidae > Heligmosomoides > Heligmosomoides polygyrus. Next base: position 15,405,439 of record OX375870.1, read on the forward strand.
TCTTAGTTTAACCTAAACTTACCTAGAGCGGCGGTTTCCTAGCAAGTTTGCCCTTTGCACATGACCGATTTTGAAAACTTAGAAATATGGCATTACATACTATTTAATAAATCTCTGCACGCCCGCGGGCTACCCTTCGCCGGTTTGCAACGAATGTTTGCTCTCCGAGAGTCTGCACCATCCTAAACGAATTAGTTGAGCTAAATGCATTAGACTCAATCACACCCCTGAAAAGGGAGAACAAAAGTGCCAGAACCAGTCAGACCATTTCTTGAAATGTTCGCTTTGACCACACTTCGTATATCAATTTGCTCCTTTCTATGAAGTGCAATGTAAACCGATAGAAACATCAGTGGCTTATCCTTTCCATAGGCCTATGTCATACCATCGCTCTTCGCTAGCGAAGGCGATGGACAACTAACATAATTGGGGAAGGGACGGTATCAGACGTTGTGGAGGGGCAGACGCCTGTAGCAGTTGTCCGATCCACCGCTAGCGAAGCCTCGCTGGCGGGGTGTCATACTTTCGAGCGATACGGCATCGCTACCGATGCGACCGCGTCGCTGAGCTGAGCAGAGCGTCGGGCAGCATCGGTAGCGATGCTACGACGCAGCTGCACACAACGCTATTAACTGCGCGCCTATTCGCTAGCTTCACGCTAGCGAAGAGACTTCGCTCATCGCTCTGTTCGTCGCCTTCGCTCGGGGTGAGCGAAGGTATGACATAGGCCATATGAGTGTAGCAACATTCTAGACCCCGCTTTCAATGGTGAATGGTGCTCGATTGTGGATTTGCGTCAATTTTGTTCGATAGCGTTGGCATGAATTTCAAATTGACAAGACGTCATTTCTAAACAGCACGTGGATCAATGAATACTCGACTCTCTTTCTCTAAGAAACTGCTTCCAATGTTTTTCTGTGGGCTGGAATAAAACAACCTTCGGCAGTAGGAATGCGGTGTCTTGCTAGCACTGGACCAACGGAGGACCCCAGCCTCCTAGACAGGAGCTTATTCTTTTACATATTGCATTGGACTTGTCTGACCCGGAAATGGAGGAACCCAATCTCCTAGAGAGGACCTCATTGTTCAATATTGTATTGAACTTATTTCTCCTCTTGAACTGATCCAATTTCCATTTCAGTGTTAGAGAAATGGAAAAGTTAGTTAAGCGGAGAAATAAGTCGGATTCGAGAAGGAGTCTGATAAGAGTCTTCTGCCACAGTAACACACTGAAGCAACAAAAAAACTCTAAAGGGAAGCGAGAATGAGCTATAAGAGGAGACCAGTAGAGTCGGCTCATCTTTACAACCCAGTCCACATAAATTTGAACGCCAGTTGGTTGTTGATCAAAGATAACATTTTCGAAATTTTACGATTTACGACCCAAAACGTCGTAAATCGTGAATCCTGAAAAAATTCGGTAAAAATAGCCGCAGCTCATAAATCGTAAATCGTAAATCGTAATTGCGTACATCCCTGCTTCCGAGCCCGCACCGCATTTTTGCCCTTTCGGAAGTAAAACAAAATATACCGATAATGCTCTCTTTGATTATCCATTTTCAACTTAATTTTTTTAACCAAATTGTTTCTACTAATGATGCTCAGTTTTCGACAGAAGAGAGTCTAATGTCTAGCCTTTGAAGTAGTATATAGTAATGCAAGCTACGCAATCACCACTACATAAAAATATACCGTTCACGCCCTCTTTGAGAAAAATCGACATTACATTCGAACAACCCAATGTTTTCGAAGACCAACTACGTTCTCGGCGTCCTAGCGCCTTGTAGTACTAAAACGTCTACGGAGAGAACCCCAATGCTATTAAACGGCGCATTGTCGGAGACATTAGGTACGGCTAGAAGTCTGCAGTCAACCACTTCCATGGCGTTGCTTTCCGTAACATTTTTTTTTAGTTCGGGTGACACGACAAGCGCAATTCCGAGAAAGAGTCGATGTGCCTATGAATTTCTTTCGCTGAAGCGCTCGAAGAGCGACAAAGTCGCTCTCTTTCTAGAGAACGCCCTTCCCCATGTAGCGAAGTTGAGACGCAATAAAAAATACCGAAGTTGAGTGGGAGATCGTACTCTATGCTCCTCATTCTGGCAAGATGACACCTTCTGCATTTCGCGCCTTGAAGCATCACTCCCTTGGGCACGTTTTAGAGATGATTGGACCTATTTCATGATGAAGCTCTAGACACCACTTTACACAATGATCGTGAGCAAGGATGTGCGGAATTTCCGTTTCCGTGTTTCGAATTCCGGTTTTCGGACGTTTTTAGTCCATCCATTCCATTCTGTATTCCGCTCTCTTTTGGGCCGGAAGGCGGGACGGAAATGGTGACTCACCACTCACTGATTCTTTTGCACTGCCTTCATTCACCTTTTGGACTTAAACGAAAGGCTGAAGAATGTGATCAACTATGCGCCACCTTTTTTTTTTGTTGAGTTGCTTCCAATCCGGTGGTGCACGCTGATATCGAAACAGTATGATAAAAACTCGATTCTCTTTTTCTTTTCATGAAGCGATGTACTACCGGATAGTATAAAGCCACAAAGGTTTCATGAGTACTTGAATCAAGACTTAGGTTGCTAACATTGCTTTCCACAGGGACATTGATCTATCCTAGTCGGAGGAGGGCACGCGCTCCCTCCACCCCCTTCTTCGAGTTCGTTTCAGAGCTTCAGCTACTGCCAAATGATACTGTGGTACCCATGCTATCTCAGAGAGTGGATGTCACGCCGAGGTATGCTGAGCGCAATCTTAGGGCTGCTCCCTCCCAATTAGGATAAATTGGGACATTCAATAAGACCGGTGAAGCGTTATGAGTGGCGAAATCTCTGGCAGCTTACTCGTCAGCTGGGTTCATTGCGTTTAAAACACTTTCTCCCTACTTACAGAAAGATTTCGCATAAACTTCGAATAAAGTTTTGCTACGCTAGTAATCTTTGAAAACTCACCTCAGTAATGATACGAATACAAGGATTTTTTATTGTTTTAAATATCTTGCTGGAAAAGAGTGGCATGCTGCCTTCCCAATTTCGTCAACGGCAACTAAGAACTACCTTTGTGGACAAGGGTTTAGGCTAAATTAGATGGAGTAATGCGTTTTGTTTGAGTCATTTACGTTTCCGTGTTTCGTATTCCGGTTTCTTTTTCTTTTTTCCCCATTTTTTGAGCTCTTCCGTCCTACATTCCGTGTTCCGCTTTTCTCGAAAAAATTTCCGCACATCCCTGACCGTGACCATGTAGTTAATGCTGTTCGTATTGTTATGAAACCAAAACCTTTGAAATAAATTTAAAAAAAGGAAATCGTGGTCAAGGCTGTTTTCTCAACCCAGCAGAATGCGCGTGTCGTAGAACTGATCGCCAACATAGCAGTGACCTTCCTATACCACTCATTCATTTCTTTTCAGAAATTCGATATCGGCAAACGGGGACGCATCTCAAAAGAGGACTTCTTCACCGTATGCAAAACCGATCGGCAAATCATTGAATCCATGTCATCGTTGTACACGATACTACCTGGTTGACAACATTCGCACTCACTTAATACTGTATATTTTATTATTAGTAATTATCAAGAAAGATCATGCTACAATAACATTAACAATGAAAAAAGGAGAAATTCCTGCATAAAATTATAATTCCGACCATGTTGTGTACAAATTGATGACGACGATGAAAGGTTGCTTACGGCTTTGTGCACCAGAAAAATGCACAATGAACGATTGAAAGGATGTGATGATGATTGGAAGATGGAGAGAGGCAAACTTGATGGATGACTCGGGAGAGAAGAGATGGGATTATGGTACAATAAATAGAACATGATGATGTCGTCTGAGAACGTCACACGTACACGTATAAATCAATCTTTAAAAAGACACACACACGCATATGGGAATACACACACAAACACATAGCAGATACACGAAAACAGATGATTTTTGGGCAATTTTCGTTTATACACAAAATTGCACCCTTTTCCTCGCCGGCCTGGGGTGCTTATTCTCCTTCTTTTGCTTATTACAAGAATTAGCAGTAGGACTTTAATGGTAACAGAGAGCGGTGCATATGAATGTGCTACGCTATTTTACCCACTTTTCTTGTCTCCTCCACCGCAACGCACCGTGCCGCAAAAGGATGTCCATTCTTTTAGTCGCGTAGCGGAACGCGAGGCGGTCGAGACGCGGCGCGGTACGCGAGGCGGTGGAGACGGGATAAGATAAGCGACACAGTACTTACTAAACGCATAAACGAGGCGAGCTCGATCGCGGCAGTCATGGGCCGGTTCAAAAACACGAAAAACTGCTTCATGAAAGCATGTGCTCTCTCACTATATATGACGACGATACGCGCTACACGACATACATCGGAAGGAGGAAAGGCTTTTCGGATTTACGCAGCATATAGTGGTTCTCCTGAAGAGGTACAGGTATTCAAGAGGTCGTTTAAAGGTGCACGTAGACAAGAGGACAGACTGACCTCTGCGGTTGGGGGGGGGGGGGGGAGGGAGGGAGAGGGAGATAATGCAAAGCATGATGACGATGAAGAAAATGAAAAAACGAGAACAAAATCCTCTCTTAGAGCGCAGCGACGCTGACACAAATAGAAAGTCCTCTCAGCCGTTTTTCTGCAGTATAATGGATGAACTCGTAAATGATCCCGAGAGAAAAGGAGTAACAAAAGAGAGTCATATCTGGACGTTCTGCTAAATAGAATATCACAATACAAACGGACAATTTGGCTCATAGCATCGCATCGGTACATAGAAACCAGTAATGGTGGGAAGACGAGTACAGTCCGTCTCACCTCAATGACATTGTACAAGTACAGATAGTAGCAGATAGTAGTGAGACAGCAGCAGTGGCATCAGTATGATTCAGAAATGAACACGAAAATGACTGTGATGACGATGATGATGCGTTAGGCAGACAGAGACAGCAAGCAGCTCATCAAGCTGATGGAGCATCAGTTACACTGGCTGGAGGTGCACACGTGCGATAGAAGATTAGATTGTACTCCTCGAAACCACCATGAAGATGGTCTTCGCTGGAAAAGCACGACTCGGTCGTGAACCCGACACGGAAACGGTAGGCCGACTGCAGATAACTGCCCACTGACAGCTCAAACGTGTCGTCCGTGATCTGCAAACAACCAATAAAATCAGTGCATTAATTTTTCACCCGAACCGTTGGTATGCATACAATTTTAAGATAGTGCATACCTGATTGGCCATCGGGTTTCGCAGGCGTTCTGCCTTGAAGTTGTCGCTGTCGAACGCACAGTACTTGTGCTGGAAGTCTGCCAGATAACCGCAGTTGTTCACTAGTTTTCCTTTCGGGACCCTGCAACACGAGTGGTTTTGACCTAATCGATTAGACACCAAGGAAAACCTAACGCACTCAGTCATGTACCATTCAGTGGTACCTACAGCCACAGTTTTTCACCAGTTTTCTTTCGGAATATTCAACAAAAGCGTTTTGATCTGATTGATTGGGTACTAGTGGAAATTGATGTTACGCCCTCAATCATTCATCAATCATTCCATTCAATCGTGGCATTTGGTAGCACGTTATCTGTCCCGAATACAGCTATGACGTCTGCTTTCACCCTCAATTTCGAAGAGCACCTTGCTACGTCTATTCCCCAAACGGCCTAGCAGAGAAGACGCCTGTGAAACTAATCAATATTAGGCGGGAAAACTCACGCAAACGTGATTTCAAGAGGAAGTGTCGGCAGATATGGTGACACCGGGATGTACATGTTGAAGCGGCCACGTTTCTTGTTACAGCTTTGTTCAATGCAGTAGCGATTGTCGATGGTGACGTTGAGGCTGGGTATCATGATCCGTACGCCAGTTCCGAGCGGTTTTCCGGTAGAGGTGTCCGGCGCGCTTCGGGCGATCATGTTCTTTGTGTGTTCGCCCAGTGTTACGATGGTGTCCATCTGAAACAACAGAAAATTCAGACCACTGATGCCGAAACCGTAGACGCCTTAACGCACCTCATTAACTGGATTTCCGGTGTTGTACTTGGCTCGATCAGCGCAACAGTAGGTGTGACAGTGACTCGAACGACATGTGGCCATTAACGGCGGCGCATCTGGTTGAAGCATCGGAAGATACGGATGATCTGAAGAAGTTCCTGTTACTCTAGATGTACGCGAAATGACACATGTGGACTAACGAACTCCCCGTACCGATCTGGTATATCATGTGCCCAACGCCCTCCGTGGATCCGCCAAGTTTCGTGGGTGGCGTGGCATTCAGAGGGTAGAGGTGGTGGTAGCCGTAGTTGCGGTTGTGCCAGTCCAGCACGTACAGGGCCGACATGGCGATTAGACAGGCAGCCATCACCACCACAAGCGTAATGATGGTTCCTTGAGTGAGCTTCGAGTTACAGAGCGATTCCTGACGATGACACTGCGTGCGGCAGGTGCGATTCTGAATGCCAACAATTACTATGGTTCTACGAACGGACGTGACATGACCACAGGCGACGATACCTTTCGTCTCTCGCGTCCTTCCTTGGCAAGCGACGGAGCCGTTGATGCCAGGGACGTCCTCGAATAGGACAAATAGCTCTTGTTGTCGCCGCTGACGATGCCAGACGACTGCTCGCTGAGGTTGGAGGCGATGGAGCCGATCAGCTTCTTCCTTCGCGCATAGCGGGCCAGACGCTGGCTGATCTCTTCGACCTTCAAACGAAAGACATTAAGACTGTCATGGCCTTCCAACCCAGAGGTTGACCCTTCTACATTAATGACCCCTTTATAAACCTACCTTGTCGTCAATCTTCGTGTCGAGATCGCCCGTAAGCCTGCAGAGCTCCTGCATCGCCAGCACGGTCTCGTAGAAGATACGCGACTCGTCGACAGTCAGATGTGTGCCGATGTCTCGAACGGCATCAGGAATCACCTAGAACCAAGTCCACACTCAATTATAGGCCTCAGACAAGGAATTCCCTCGAATGTGACGTACAGCTTGCAGCTCCTGCGCGATGAGACCAGTTCGCCGTCGCTGTTCCTCGCTCAAACCCCAGAGCTCGGCGATCTCGGGCTTGTAGCGGAAATCGACGATGCGGAGTTGCTGCAGATGTTCGAGAGCATCTCGCGATGTCTTCTCGACGATGTCCTCTTTGAGACGAATGTCGGACGGACGAGTCATCTAAACGAATCAATCGATAAATTGATTAGCACAACAACCAAAATCAGGATTTTTCTTACCTGTCCTGTGATGTAGATATCACCGTCAACCGTGAGCTTCGCAGCCGTACGGTCGGTTCCAATGGCGACCGGTCCATGGCAGACCAGAGTTCCACCATTGCGGTACCACTGCACGTCACTCTCCGGTGGCTCGAACGAGCCGGGATTTGTCGCCTGAAACAGGAAGCTTAGTAGATCTGCTCCAACTAAGACGGCTTCTCCTAAGAAAACGTTCGATCCCGGTTACAATTGGTGCCACCCCACGAGTTTAACGGCATATGAATTATTCAGAGGCGAACGACGAGGCGTCGCTGGCAACGGACGGGACTCGTTCGCCTTTGCCCATGAATGACAGCTAGCGAATCCTTCGCCCGCATCACTTCGTTACTCGTTCAAGATGTGTTCGTCAGCTCGTCGGACAACGAACTCAGCGCCCAAGTTGAGATCGTCAACGACAGCGATCTGGCCCACTCGGCTCAGGTCGTATTTCGAGGCTACGTCCGACGAGGGAAGACGCTCGTCTACGAGTTTCTCCACGAGCAGGTGTGGATCTTCATTCGATCGTCAGGTACGTATAGCAGTGTCTTATCTCTAGTGCAGGGTTCTATCGTGTCGTTTCAGAATCCAAGGCGCACCTCGTAGCAGTGGAAGTCTGGTTGCCGCGATTCCCACCATCAATGAAAATCAAGGGCGACCTACATGTGGAGTACTCCGTCAGAGCCACTGTGGACCCGTGGTTTCAGAATAACCATGTCGAGAAGGTGTTCGCTGTTAAACGGACTCTCGTGTTGAAAATGCCACACGTCAATTGCTACCAACACCGCATCCAAGTCAACCAGTGTGTTGACCACGAAGGGTGGTACCACAGGTAAGCCACAGCTGAGCCCACTTCTTAATAGAAAGACTGAAGCTTCTTAATAGAAAGACTGAAGCTGAGCCCACTTCTTAATAGAAAGACTGAAGGTTCTCTTTTAGAAAATGCAAGCCCATTAATGGGGAGATATGGACAGAAAAGGGGGTGTACTCTCAAGGTGAGACCGTCAAGGTCAGCTGGAAGCTTCAACTCGACTCGAAACTCGAGAAGGTGAAGCTCGGACTGGTGCAGAACATCTCGTACAGGTTGGTCTTTTCAAGAGCGTCTTTACTTTGACAATGATACCTCGCACGTTTAGGAACCCTAGCCCAGGCCATCCTGCACTGCTTGAAAACCTCGTACATGTGCTCACATCCAAAGAGGTTGTTATCAAGGATAAAAAACGGGAGCACTGCGAAATTGTCGTTCCAACGGAGCTTCCGATGACAATGGAGATGACACTTTGGAACGTACTTGCCATACGATATGACCTTCTCGTTCAAGTGAAAATAAACGGTTATCGGAAGTATGTGGACTTTCGCATACCGATTATCGTGGCCAGTGAACAAGTAAAGGTAGGAGATTTTATCAGGTTCTCTCAACATGTACAGTTCATTCATGTAAATGCTTTAGAGTCGCGAAAGCACTGCAAGCAACAGCGTGAAGCTGTACAGCAGAGCTCAGGACGTAGATGACGATACCGATGACGACGATGATCAGGACTCGGAGCTGGGCGAAGTCACGGAAAGTAAGAACGACTTCTCCATAGACATTGACGGCCTAGAAGTTGTGGCCGAAAAAGAGGGAAGGCTCTCCAATGCCCAGGCCGAAGTGTTGTTCACCGTCAACAGCATGGAAGCACAGGCACTCCGCTCTCTAAGGCTTCTTCTTCAGGGAGAGGTCCGAGCAGGCTCTGTGTGGTACACGTTCATACGCTACAAGGCGCACATCACCTCCGATTCGGAGTCGCTCTTCAGCCCAGGCCAGCACAAGGTGAACATCGTACTGCCGTTCAAGGAGTCACAGTACGACACGAACATTCTGCCTCCGACACTTGGAGACGATATACGATACATTTGCCGTGTGAGCGCAAAATCGTGGTCCATAAATGACATTGCGGACGAGAAGGACGTATTCATCGACCGCCATGTGGACACATGGGCCAAAGAGAAATTCAAACCGCCGTATTCGGAAATTATCGGTGCTTACGGTATCGAAATGGATCAGAGGGCATTTCAGAGAGGAAAGCATGCCTTCATAAGGGTGGTTGGGAAAGTTCTCAAGGTGAAGGTGAGCCTCGAGCAGCAGAGACGGCTACGCCACCCAGGCCTGGTCAAGGACGACAGCTACTGCCACGAGAGGATAGTGTCGTCCCTTGACAGCCCTAAAGACAAGGCGCTATGGCCTGAGATGTGGGCCCTGCGCATTCCTCGATTTGTGCCGCCGAGCATTGAGATCACCTACTGGAACGTTCTGGTGCTGAACTACGCGCTGAAGATTGACCTCACCATGGAGGATGGGCACGAGCACATACATCGGGTACCGGTCTGGATCGGCTGCACAGACGACAACCTCGCTCCACCTGCGGTTCCCGTGAAGGCAGAACAACAACTCCTTCAGTCGAACAGCCCAGTAGGCCCACTTCTGACGCATTCTCCTCCGCCGGAAATCCCCGAATTCGAAGTAGTGGCCAGCAACGATGCCCTCTACCCACCACAGTGGGTGGACAGATACAACGATGACATGTACTCTTGATTTGCTTGCTCTCAATAAATAATACGTTGTACTGTATTTGTTTCGTTTCAAAAAGCCAACATACCCTGACGATGACTTTCTCCGACTGCTGCGCTTGAATGAGAGCCACGCCCTCATCGGTACAGGCTAGCAGTCGCACAACGAGCAGGAAGTACTTCTGATCCGGATTCGGACGATTGTTCTTCCTCTGGTTGTTCAGTGTTGTCTCGGAGAAATGCAGTCGTGGCACAGTCACTTTCGTGATTTCACGAGCGTGAATGTTCAGACTGAAAAGGGACGAATTACGGTAGTAACGGAAGAGTAGTCGTAATTCACTGTCAAACTAAATCATCGGTCCTAGCCGTGGAACTAGGTCGCAGTAAATTCAAAAGGTCATTTCAATGCGTGAGGCTTGTTGCGCGTCAAATCGGATCGATTATTGACGTGATGCGTCAAAGACTAGAAGCCGCGCTCTTGCGATGATGGAAACGTACATGACAGGATCATGAGGAATCGGCTTGCGATCGGTCTGCGATTGTTTGATTTGAATTTCCGATGATAGCATCTCAGCCTTGACACCGCAGAACGCCAGTTTGATGGCTTTGATCGGATGCATCACGCCGTTCACTTTCACGAACTTCGGTGGATTCTCATCATTAGCTTCGATGTTCACCGAGATCTGAAAACAACCCGTATTAAGCGATTTGTCATCAATACGAGGTGGTATCCACTTCCAGACTAGCTCACTTGGAAGTGATTCTTCTTCTGGTTCACAAAACAGCCATCCGAATTCGAGTAGTTGAACCCTTTGTCGGCTACGACGCAGATTTTCAGCTTCGTCAGCTGTTGGTGGTTGATGTCGTACAGCGGATTCCACAACTCTTCTTGGAACATGGAGAACTTTATCACCTTAAAGTTGTACGATAACTATTCTAATTGGGAAGTACTTGAGAGACCTAGAAGAAAGTCACGAATAACCACCTGCTGTGAGAAGTTCTCGTCCTGGTAGGAGCAGTCGATGGGACTGGCGGCCACCGGCGCTTGGCCAACACTTGGAAACGCCGGCAGGAACTTCGGCGGATCCAGCAGCTGGTTGTCGGTTCGGGCACGCTTCCTGAAACATTACCGTACTTACCCGTCCTCTACCGTTACGAGGAGCGCGACCACGAACCTTGGAGCCTCACTGGCTTGACTGTTGATGCTGCCTTCGCTGGACACGTTGAGAATATTGAACAACCCAGCACTGTAGCCGTTATTCACTATGTACTGCTGATTGTCATGACGACCGTTCGACACCGGCGGTGACACCTGAAAAACGAGCTTCAAGCTACGGCTAAAGGGCGATATGGAGAGGGGATCCTTTTCTGGACAAGAAGCAGACAAACCTGTGGCAGACTTCCGGGAGTCGGCTGACTCGGCGGATACGGGCTCATGAAGCAGGCGTTCTGTGGCGATGCCATCGGATGACTGACCGGACCATGCGACGGCTGATGAAGCTCGTGAGCCATCATGCCCGGCACTCCTAGTATCAGACCGTTGTTATTGTTGTTGTTAAGATTTCCGTGAATACCTAAAGGGGCTTCATTTAGAACTTCACTGAACCTTTGTAGAAGCTTGCTGTTTTGCCTGATGCCGTTACGAATTTTACAAACGTAATGCTCGTAAAACCGATGGCGGTTAATAGTGAGATCAGCTTAGATTGAACGGCGGAGTATTTGAGTAGTCAAAGAATGAGCCATACAGGTGTCACTGGATGGAATTGACGGAAACGCTTGGTCATGCATAAGGAAATCAGCTCGAGACATGCGTATGACGTGCAAGGAAGAAGCGTAACGATGTTCAGGATGGACATCGCGCTAACCAACGTCAAGTAGTACTTGAAGTGTGCGCCATAGAGGTGGAATAAAGTAAGCCAAGGTATAATATAGCATAGTAACGAGGTTCAGTGCAGAGCCGCAGTTCAGAACGCATGTTGTGCTTCCCATATCGGATAAAGTGTCCAAGGATAGCCAGAACAAATCCAGCTTGAAACCCATGCACTTAACAGTTTAAGCGAACAGTTTATGGAGAAACTTAACCTAAACGTTTTACTGGGAATAACTTAGAAGAAATTCACCCTAATGTGAGACATTCTCAACGACTGTCCAACATTAAGCGAAGCCGCTAGGCCCCGTACGTGTTCTGTTCAGTGAGCGTCGTACCGGAGGGAACCCAGCCGAACTCCGCTAAGGCTTCAGAAGAGATACGTCGTTGAAATACGAATACAAATGTTGATCAGGATATCACAGGGTGCCGAGCCTCCCACTCTGTGCGTGCTCAATCATGAAGACGGACAGATACTCCCAATCCTTCTTTTTCCTTAGCTTCCACAAGAAGTGAAGGAACATAAAGTGCAAGAACAGTCTATGAAATCCGTAGCAGGAAGCGGAGACGAAAGCGTGCAGCGGAACGCTTCTGGGAGCCGCAACAAAGGCATGACGCTGCAGGACGGAATAGCAATGCTAGGCTAGGCTGACCGGTGGTGAGAAGGCGTCGTATAGTAGCATAACGTAGACGGGACGGGTGTTACGCTTACGTCGGCGTGTACGTGCGTTGTTGATGAAGTGGTTAGATGTCGGCGACGACGAAGGCGACGGCGACATTTTCCGACGGTCTTCGCACACCACGCACACGCCTCGAACACAAAGAAAACATGCCAAAGTACGCATTTTTTCTGTCGACATTCACTCCCGTTTTCCCGCCCGGGCCTTCAGGAACTCGATGAGAAAACCTCGGAATCCTTGGAAGACCGTGAGAACAGTCGGGTCATCCTTGCTAACGTCGACTGCGAGTGCTAGCCACGGTACATCCTTGCTGACGCCTAACGCCCGAACACAGGGAACAGGTCATCCTCGCGCTAATCTCCACTACTCATTACCAATCGTGAAGGTTACGTAACGACTTTTCGCCAAAGTACAACGTGAAGCACTTTTGAAATTCGGAGAAATGACTGCCAATCGGGGGATTGATGGACAACGAAGAAAAAGTTGGATACGAACGAGACGGACGGACGAGATCTCGCGACATATGCATGTAGCGCCACAATCTCGACAGGATAGAACGATAAGGTCGGGGATGGCTGCTCGGGTTTAGAGGACGCAGCAGAACGAGTAAAGAAGGCAACAAATTTGGAGTACGAACATGAAGACATGGACGGATGTCTAAACGGAAAGAGGCTTCCTTCACCTTTGAGGTCTGTTTCACAACTCGACTTCGACGTCATTCCAGTCCAATAATATGACACAGGCACTATAGCAAAAGGAGCAACAAAATTCTCAAAAAAAAAAACACAATTAGTGATCAGCGCGACCAGCATATCATTAGGACCAGATATTCGCATATTACGAAGCCGTGTGTGTTGTAGGGCATGATCGAAATTTTGGCCTCAGATGGGAATCGAACCCCCACCCTAACATGGCTCCAGGTCGATAATCTGTCCAAACCCCAGGGTGGGAGTGTTTCTTCACTGTTCGTATTTTCATCGAGTTTCTCTTCCACTTGGTGGAAAATTCAACACTGAAATCTATTACCGTTAGCTTCACCACTTCACAAAAGTTGATACTTCTCCTCATATTTTTGTAAGTTTTACCAGAATTTCTGATCATCTGCGCTTTTGACAACAAAGGTGTTCCAAACGCTGCAACTAAGACTTATCCCCAATTCCATGTCCACTATTTTATTTTTATTTTTTACTATTACATTTGCTTGCCCTTCGTTGTTACTAACCAATTTTCTTCCGCTCACCTTATACTGATTGTTGTTATATCGGCGTTCTGATATATCGCCTCTTAAGCAATTTAAGGTCATTTAGATCGAGTCAACAACCAAAAATTCTCAACAAAAGGAATAAAGCAGGCATCACGAGTTTGTACGGAAAGAGGAACAGTAAAGATGTCATTCCAATACCGACACCTACAGGCTTTGTAGAGAAATACCAAAATTCTCAAGTTCAAATTTAATTAATAACAAACAAAAATGATAATTCGTTGTATAACCGACTTTGAACTCCAAAAGAATTGTTTCCGAAAACTTCGAAGATGAAATTCCACAAATGAGACAGCGAAAAACGTGGGACAACAGAAAGTAAGCGATAAATCCAGGACGAAGGGAATCAGGAAGTAAATGCAAATTATAAGAATGTGTTAAATGGCATTGAATGATGAGAGTGATCGGAGTCATTAGAAAAGGGATACGATACGCCCAAGTGTTTTGAAAACTCTGTAATCTATGCAGTAATCTACGTAGTAATAGTCAACTTCACCCATACCGACTTCTCCCTGAACTCTTCATTTTCAGAGAAGATAGAGGCTGGAGAAAACATGAACAACAGCGCAGTCATAGAACGAGAAGATATTTGAACGCCAAACAGAATAATATACAAATATTTGTATCTACAGTGATAAATAAAACAACGCAGTTCTGTACGAGCCATGCATTCAACTTTTGCGGGAAACTTCACAAGACCACCTGCCCATCTGCTCTGTGGAATGGCTGGATGGCATTAATGAATGCAGCCTTTATTCAAGCCCGTAGCAGGGCTTCATCTCCCAGGAGGTCTTCTATGAATAGGATGTATAGCTCAAAAACAGATGAGGAAGAAGATGAATGCGGAAAGGAAAAGAAACGAAGGGAGCTGGGAGTGTGTGAAGAAAGAAGGCAAATAACGAGAAGAAGATGATGAAGACTAATGGGCGTGTAGGAAAAAAACAGTGGAAAGAACAGAATGTCTTCACATACCAACGTAATTCGGATAATTCTCTGGTGAGTAGGGCGCGTCCGAATTGCTCTCTGGCGAACCCGACGAGCCGGCACCGGAAATGTCCGTTATTGGAGGCGAATCCGGTAGACGTGTGGCATTCTGAAACGTAGCACACTTTCACCAGTCAGTCTTGACACTCGACACAGCTCCATCTAGGAGCTCTGTTGCTCTGGAGACGTCAGTGTGATGAAATTTGACGAAGCTGCTTGAGACTTGGAGCTATCTAGATTGCATCGTCTCTTCTATTCATAAGGTTATGAAGAGCTCTTTCCGAGCACTAATGTTAGATTATAAGCCCTTTTCAACAATTCAGAACTGAAATTAGCAAGTTCACAAGCACTGTGACCCACGCATTATGTGGCTGTAGATCAAAGCCGACATGTCACACAGCCTCCCGCGGGCACGCTTAGCGAGGAATACGCCGGGACTTTTACTCTAATTTGACTATTTTTTGGCAATTCTGCAAACAGAAATTGGGTACCGTAAAATAGAATGCTGTAGGCTCGCAGAATAAATGCTAAAAACAACTAAGGTCAAAATTACCAGTTATTACGAAAAATGCGCAAGCACCAACCTGAAACATTGCGTGCGAATTGTGCTGCTGATTGTGTCCGACGCCCTGGGCGTTGTTTCTGTCGTTGTTCGGGTGATGAGCGTGACGACCGGGATCAGGGCTATCCAGTGGCGTGCTAAAACGACGACATTCACCGTTTCAGATCGCTGTGCCCAGATTACGTAGCGCCGTCGCGCTGCGATGCAGCTGTACGTGAACTTTGAAAATGGTACCAATAGGTCAAGGCCGACACAGAGTAATCGTTGGTGAGGAAGAAGAAGACGAGCAAGAAGCAAAGTGGCCGCGCGCGCGCTCTCGTTCCGACGGCGTGCGCCGGTGCGCGCGCGCAGGTACGCGGGACTCCGGGAAGCACGATGCCTGATAGTGCGCGGCAGCCGACTTTTTTTTCGTTCGGCCGGGGTTCTCTCGGCCATTTGGTCCAGGGTCGGCTGGCTTGCGGAAAAAAATCGAGTGCGGTAACCCCTCGCCGAATTGTGTTCGCACCACGCGCGCCCGCGCCAACTACTGCTAGCAGCAGTGGTGGTACACCCCGGCGCCGCTGCCGCTGCCGCTCTACTTCCCGGTGCCCGATTTTTTCCCGTGACGGCATCGATTGCGGGGGTTCCCGTTTTTTAGCTAGCACCGCATAGAGCGGTCGGCGCTGCACTGCACTGACCTATTACATTCAACTACCACACGTTTACGAAGACGTTAGAACATAATGTTACAATGTTCTAAACGCACACCATATGGCGGCGTTGGCGTCGTCTGGACGCTTTCCCTGACTCAGGCTCATCTTCCCACCTACGCGCCAGCCACCCACGTGTCGATCCATGATGACCCTTCGTGAACTCTGCAACTCTGCAGATCAGCTCCGCGAGATATCACGCAACGCAAAAAGCAGCGAAAAAACTCTGGGCGCGATGAAAAACTCTGACCCCGAGAAAAAATCGATTCGTATCATCACTGCGGTGACCGCCAACACTCACGATGTGCCCCGACAAATAAACCGGCCTTTGTCAGAGCACAGCACACAAGCGAGGACTGATGGTTTGGAGACCACCCAATTAGCCACGGTTGAAGAGAAGAGAGCGAGGAGGAGGAAAATTTGGATTGGATGGAGCTAGGGGAAAACAAACTCACTTATCGTTATGGACGAACTCGAGCAAGTTGAAGGTGGATAGGTTGCTAAACTCTCCGAGAGGGTCACCGAGCCCCTCCTCTGAAACGAGAAAGGTTAGCACAGATGATGACTACTGAAGGGCATTGCACACTGTATGTCATTTCTTCCTGAATGAAGTTATCTAGCGTAGCAAGAATTTCTCCTCGTCCTCATTTGCATGTTTATTCTTCATAAGAGTGCATTACTATTCTCTTTTTTGTCTTCTATTATTAGCAATAACGACTAACTACCAGACACCAGATCTGACACTCGAGGTCATTTATTGAAGCCGCAGGAGTTGGAAACGTATTTGCCGCCTGATCTTTGGTTTCAAACTTCTTCCAGACTTTTGAGAACGAAGAAGCTATGGGAACGTTAGGTCGAAGCCAGGCTGTTCCACCATCTGTTCTGTGCCACACCAAATCTTGAGTGACACAGAAGTATTCGGTCGTTTCTGACACTATGCCCATGCTTTATAACAGTCAGACATAGAGAACCAGATCGTTATTGGTTTCCGTCATTTTCTCTCCATTTAGGAAGGAACTCGTCAAGTTCTGACGAAGTGAGAGGTGGTACACCCTATACCTTTCCCAAAGGTGGTAACTGTACCCACGCCGCAGGAAGCCTAGACGCCTTCCGTGGTTGTAATACAAATACGTAGCCTTACTTAACATTTTGGTTTTTTCAATTTTTTGTACAAGTCATGCGAATTTTGTGAGGAAGAAGAAGAGCAGGCACCCGCTCTACACTTGCACCAAGTGAGATATTAATGCGCTCTAATGAGGAAAAACGTGAGAAATAAGGACGAAGAAAGAATTCTCGCCCGGCCAGGTAATCTCAATCAGTTGTTCTTTTCGCGTTTTTCCTTAGTCCCAGATTTAGTTCGAGATAGAAGCCGCACGGGGTGGCAAATTGAATGCACTATATGAGTGCGTGAAGCCGGCATGTTGCAAGGAAAAATCATGTACGCGACGTCGAAAAAAGTCGTCTACACGACGACGCGACGTGCGTGGTGCAGGCGCACTCAGTCCGCACGTGTTGGCCGCTTCATGAGACAAGAAGCGGACGAAGAAGCGGCTCCGAGGCCAGAGCAGGGGACATGGAGACGGAGTGCTGGGCCCGGAAACGAAGCGCTTACCTCTGAAATTGAATGATCGGCTCTTAGCCATGCAGTTTCATGGAAGGACGATGGAAGCTATGTTAGCGAGGGAGCGCGCTCAGCAATAAGGGCTGCGCCCCGCCGCTTGTCCGTACCAGGCCGCGGCCTCCGCCGACGCCGTCGCCGCCGCCGCGGCCGCCCGCCGCAGCACGACAATCTCTGTGCTTCTCTGCGTCCGGCCAGATAACACGTCCAGCTCGGACTTCCTCATCATCATCTCGTGCTCTCTGACACCGGGAGAGGTCGTCGCTCGCTCGCGAGCACGAGCACACCGCTCTAGTCGCGACGGTCGGCGACCACGATGACGACGACGACGGCTATTCCGGCGGCACAAATCCTCCACAAATATCAACACACACGCGCGCACACACTGGCTGGGTCCGATGATGACGAACGAAACTGTCACCACGTAGCTGATTGACTGGTCAGCCGGCTGGTCACAGTAGACAGAAAGCCTGCGGACCAGGCACCGTTATCTGAAGAGGGTGCTGCTGGTGCACATAACACCTCGATAACACCTATCGCAGCGATTTTTTGTGCAAGCTGGGCGCAAAGCAGCGGACCGGCTGGACCACCCATGATTCTTGTACGGGATCAACATTTGCTATTCCGAAAACAAAACAGCCGACGCCCCTGCAGGACGATTAACCACGCCTACGGTAATGCCAGAGAGGTATCTGTCGTTAAATGTAAGGTCCGCCGTTGAACAATAAATAGAGAGCAAATATAAATCTGTAGAGCCAGCAGTAAGAGTTGGAATGCATAAAGGGGACTTACTCAAAATAATTTTGAAACTCCTAGTGGTCAACTGCGGGTGAACTTCCCCCGCTAGTGGAAGTGCAACCAAACTCGTATAAAATTCGCCGATAGGTGGTGGGATTTTCAATGGTGAGCGACTTTTCTCCGGTAGCTCAACAAGAGTTTAAACAAGAGCGTCCTCAGTTTTCGTCGCGTCAACGTTTGCGATATGACGCTTCTACGCAAATACGTAAATTTCACGTCACCTTACGCCACCATGTTAAACCATCCCCGCATCCTACCATAGTAGACCGCTAAGAGTTTCATAGAGAGCCGGACAATTTTGAAAGAAAGACACGTGAAGTAAACGAACAGCTGTACCGAAAATGCAAAGAAAAATGTTAAATGGGTCAAAGCACGGCGTTACTGAATCCCTCTTTGGGATACGCCACGCATTCTACTTCTACACGATGTCGTGGAGGCGATTTTAATGCGCATTTGGCGTATTCGATGGGAAGACCAGTGTTGTGTTCTTCACAAACGAGTCTAGTACCAATCCACCTACATTAAGGGACGGATGACTTGGTTGGCGCAGGCGGGACCCGAACTTAGAAACTCGATTCAAGGCGCACACGACAGCTGGCGCCTTTTCCGATGGCGCTATCACATGCGCATGAACGACATAAGACATGCACACAGGAAGAATCGTGAATGACTCCATGACATAGTGGACGTTTATAGTATGGTGATTCGTACGCGAGTGCACAAGGCGCCTTATCCTACGCCATCACCCCAAGTAATCATCAGTGGCCAACCGGCCTATAGGAGCGCAAAACACTCCTTCACCTTGCACCAGACTAGAAATCTTGGCATAAGCCGGCATAGGGTTTTCAAAGTCCACAGATCTACACATACTGTCCTTCACTTAGAAAGGGGAGGAAGGCATCGCGACGTGGCGTCGTTAGAGGCTAGGAGAAGCTAAAGGAAGAAGGGACGAGGTAAGGCGCGGCGGTCTATGTTTTATCGTACTTCTACTCCTGCCGCAGTTTTCTGGCCATCGCTCCTTTTTCCCTCCGCTGTGCAACAAGCACACAAAGCGTCTCCCCTCTTTTTTGCGATAGCGCTCAAGCGCCTTATT
Source organism: Heligmosomoides polygyrus bakeri (assembly GCA_947359475.1). Classification (NCBI taxonomy): domain Eukaryota; kingdom Metazoa; phylum Nematoda; class Chromadorea; order Rhabditida; family Heligmosomidae; genus Heligmosomoides; species Heligmosomoides polygyrus. Next base: position 15,424,780 of record OX375870.1, read on the forward strand.
AGTGTTCTTGAATAGACCAAAAATATGTCGAACTTTTTAAAGAAGGAATAAAAAAATTACTGCTCCATTATGAAAGCTTACTTAGGAAAATTGTCGGCGTAATTTACATAAAGAAAGGAAGTCCAACTAAACCTACATTGCTGACAAGTGGGCTACTGCACCAATTCAAAAATTTACCACGGAGCTGATCAGAAATTCATGTACGTACACTCGTGGACAAATTGAGTTTTATATTTTTTTGACCGTCCTTTTGCAGAAAAGGCAATTTTCGTAACCCATATAGAAAAACCACGATAACGTTTCCAACCCTTGATGTTGTGTACTAGTCGACAATGCGGCCTAAATGGAGAGGCGAAAACGCGGGAGCTAATCACAGCCGTCAGAGCATCCACGCTGCTTGCCCCTATTGCTACCACACCCGTTCGACGCGCCCTTATTGGTGTAAGACCCCGTTTATACTTCCGACGCCGAGTGATGCGACGGCATGTAAAGTAGCAAAATTGATAGATCGCGTCGCTCAATCAATATGGCCACTATACGTGGCGTCGCGTCGCTCGGCGTCGAAGTATAAACGGAGCCTAATGCGTCTTCCAAAACATCGTCGTGAAGGCAGGCCACTTTAAAAATTATTACCCTTACGGTACTAACAAAGAAAGAGGTTATGTAATAGCAAGTCAGTCACTCTTTTGTTTTAAAAGTTATTCGCAAGGACTTGCTGGACAGCTAATATAAACAACAATCAACGTTTTTCAGACAAATTTTAGTCTGAGCGCGGTAGTTTATCAAAATGAGAGAAAGAAAAATGAGACTGAATGTAAAAATCAATAAAAGCTGACTCTATAATCAACTTATAACTACAGCACTCTACTGACAAACCGCCAGCTACCGCCATGACTTAGGAGCATATCCGTGGCGAACGGCTTCAGTAGCAAAAAAAAAACAATTTGGGGAAGCGCTTCCTAAAAAAAATCTTGATTTCTGAAACACTGTACTGTTCACAATTCAAGTTTTCCCACCACAGTTCAGCCTATGATCATTTCCTATCCTCATTCAAAAATGCAACAAATTATTTACCAAAGTGATAATTGAGAGTTTTATGCTTATCACCTCCACGTTATAGAAGACAAAAATAGAAGTTAAATAAGGTACATATTCAACGTATAATAGGCTAATTCGCGTAGTTGTGCGCATAGAGAAAGTATTAGCTTCTCTGAACTAAAATGGAAAAATTTCAAACTCTTGCTTCAGCCTTGGTTCTCTTCCAGCATAAAGGATGAAGGATAAAGGACGGCGTTACTCAATCCCTTTTGGGATGCGCCACGCATTCTACTTTTACGGGATGTCGTGGAGGCGATTTGAATGCGTATTTGGCCATACAATGACTTGCGGTGGCCAGCCGATGAACAAGTCAGCGCTTTATCCTTCCCAGACAAGTCTGGTACCAATTCACCGACCCTGGAGGGATGGAAGGCTTGGTTGGCCTGGGCGGGAAATCCGAACCAGGAACCTGGTATCGGGTGCACGCGACAGTCGCGCCTCCTCCGACTGCGCTACACGCGCCCTTCTTCCAGCATAGGTTCACAGAATACCCAGTCTTACCCATAGACATGCAAACTACAGAATTCGTTGACATTTACCCAACGCCACGTCTTCAAAGAATGTGGCCGTTAATACCCGCAGTGTCCGTTTAGCATAGGCGTGGACACCATAGAGTAACTAGCGCCGCTTCAACGAGTACAAAAGAAAAAACGAGAACTGAATCGCCACGCTATTTCCTCTCTTCTACCTCTCTTACACCATTGTCATTGCAAAGGGAATAGCTTTGACATGCGATGCTAATCCCTATGCAAATTACAACACGACAGCGAAGAATCTGGAAAACCAGAAATCACCCGACAAGTTTAGATCTCGTTAGCTTGACTCTTCTTCCATCAAAGAAAATCGCATGTATTTCCATTCACCCTTATCAAAAAATGTCTGCAGAAGACGCCCCGAAAACAACAACCACTAAAGTTTCTGGAAGAAATCAGAGTTACAAGTTCGCAACCGTTTTCAACACCTACACAACAATTCCGGTGATGATCTTGCGCCGAATACGGACTTTAAAAACGTTTAAGCCTTCGAAAAAATCTTCTCCTTCAGAAATGCTAAGCCTCTTCTCATGAAAAACTGTATGTATACTGTGCGTTTGGAATAAGGCTACCAGATCAATTCCATCCCGGTTCATCGTTCTGCTTTCTAAAAAAAAAACGGGCGGTGTGAAAGCCTGTGTTTCAATCATATCTGACCATGAGCGATTTTTTCCAGCTCAAAAAAAGCTGTAGATTACGTCACTTCGTCGAACATGGGTCTCTATAGAGTCTGTTGCTCGTACCACTTAATTTATTTCCGCCCTTCAGTCCTTTTAATTCAAAAATCTATGAATGGAGACGAAAATGTATACAAATCCTTCGACCAAAAAATAGAACGCCTTGGTTCTTGGTGATTTTCCGAAATTTCAGAAATAAGTGAAGGATTACCTAATACCTAGTTAGACACGTACAAATCTTTGGAATGGCTTAGTTTTCTTCCTATTGGAAGAGCCTACCAGGCGACTCTCACTCTCAAAAAAAAATCTAAAAACCTAGAATAATAGCGTTTGAAGGCTAAAACTTCGCGTCGCATCCAATGAAAATTAGAAACAATTTGAACCTATTTTTGAGCCCTTCGACTGTCATTTTCTGAATCATCACTACTGTCCTGAGAGCATGCAGCGTTCTCCTCGTCGTCTTCTTTTCGTTTTTTCTCCGAATTTTCGCCCGTCCCGTCCTACGAATTCAGATCAATGCGCAATTGGCCCTGACCTTGCGCGATGGTTGTTCGTTGAAACGAAAAGAGCCGAGGTCAGCCAGCTATTATTGAGAGCCGACAGGTAGTGCCACCCACCACCTCCACCTCTCTCGCGCTCCTCTACCCGTTTCTATCATCAGCAGGGCGGCCGGCCACCCAGCCGTCCGTCCGTCCATAACCCTGACGACGACGAATCGCCGGGCATTTCACGGCTAATCGTCTCGAAATGCATTGTACGAGAGATCTGTCCTTGTGCCTATGAAATAGAAGTAGTCCCATATACTGCACTTCACGAAAATCGAACCAGCAACATCCCAAAACTCGCGTTGCATCTGCAGTCTCTCTGCCAATTTCCGGGGTGGTTTCTGGACGGGAATTCTCCGGCGTCTCTTCGCGATACGATGAAAGTAAGGTAAACAAGAGCGGAGCACGGGAACGCCGCACGTGGGGATCCCGCTGTGCAACCAGACACAGCTTGGCACGACGGGCTCCTCGAGGTTGAAGTCAAAGCACACCACTCACCACGCAGGACCCACCTTTTCATCTCTGACAATCACACAGAACACGCTCATGTTCATGTAGGCCTCGCTGGTGTGATGGTGGGGTAGGAGGGCCTCACCACTGGGGAAGTATCCTACGTGGAATACGCTAGGGAACATCCACCTACGGGGATTGCTTGAAACATGACAGAAGCAGGCCTCGAAGCAAGAAGACCCAGCAGGGAAACTTCGTAGGCGGAACAAACCAGGAGATGTTGATCTCCTTACCACAGGGGTGACGGGTCACTAGTAGTCAAGCCAGAAGAATTACGGATTGAAGCGACGAAGTAGCTCGGTGCAAATGGGGGTTTAACGGAAACCGACACTCCGGTCGACAGAGCGGAAACACACGCACACAGACAGACAGCGCGGTGGCGGTGTGCTTGTAAGGCTTTCGAGACAACTCTGGCGTTTTTTGTTCTTCTGAGCCCCAACGTGTTTTTTCGGTTCCATTTCGTATCGAAGCGTGCCGAGTGAAGTGCGCTGCAAGGACATTTGTACTGACTAGCAAATGGCGACTGTGAGCGCGAAAACGGCTGGCACCGACCCACACCGCGATACGGCCAGCAGTGCTCTCGTCGTCGCGCCCGGCGGCGCCGGCATCGCATCCGATTATAAGCCTCAGGCCATCTCGCACTCGCTCTCGGACTCTGACGCTCCGGCGGTCCTCGCGTCTTGGACGGATCGAGACTACCACAGCACCCACACACTTATTTAGTAGACGCACGCAAACACACCAACCACACCCCTTCGCTCCCGAAAAGAGGCGAAAATCTCCACCTTCCCAGACTCCATCCCGTCCCTAAGCAACCTTGAGCAGCGCCGCATCTTCTTCTTCTCCGTCCTCTTGAATTTGCGTTCTACAAAAGAAGTCGGCGACGTCGGCGTGATACGAAGCAAAAGAATGTGGTCGGGAAAAAATGAGGACATGGCATTAGATGTCACACAAATTCTTCTACTCCTTTAATACACGTCCGAACATAACGAAATACATCGCTCTAAGCGTGGTGATGTTGTGATTGACTCATGAGGATATTCCTTCAGTGAAAAGTCATCAGAATGAGTGATAATAGCTTCGCGACCATTGCCTTCCCGCCCGGCACGAATTTTCGCTGCCCAAGCAGTTCCAGTAAGTCGTTATGATAAGGAAGACCTAGTGAGTCAGTCAGAAATTGAACAAACCAGGTAAGGCACGGAAACAGATGGTACTAATTTCTGCAACAAAAGCAAAACAAGCAAAAATTAGGAATATCTATTATGAAGAGGTACTGATCTTTTTCTTCCGAAATATGAAATACGATAAGCAATACAACACATGAATTGCGGAACAAATTCCTGCCGATCGCCACCTACCATCAAGCCTCAAAGTAAATACACTTATAGCCGATACCCTCAGAGTTTTAGACGCTGACGGTTTGTTAACCTTAAATTCATGTGCCCATCTCCTAAAATTATTACCTAAAAAAATCGATTACGGCGAAAAAGCTGTTTTAGCCTGTAAATAGAAAAAATAAAGTTCTAAAATGAGAGGACAAGAATATTATAAAGCATAGAGGACAGCGTCAATCAATCCCTTCCTGCGATGCACCACGCATTCTACTCCTACAAGGTGCTACAGAAGCCTACAGTGGAAGTTGCTTGGAGACGTATCTGGTCCATATAATGAATGACTTGCGGTAGACAACAAATGGACAACTCAATAATACCAATACAATAATACTAATACTTTCCACATAAACCTAGTATTAAGTCACCAACGTCGAAGAGACAGAATGTTTAGGTGTACGGGCCCGAACCATCATTCGATACGTGAGCCATGCGACAGCAGGCGCCTCTTCCGATTGCGCTACCACAGGAACTTAGAATTGTGTAGACTAATAGTTCACATCCTCCAGGAAATTCTTGACTGCGATGTTTTTTAGCCTTAAATTTATATACTAATTTCATAACTACTGGTGAATCAGCAGTAAACATGTCTGGAAGGGATAAGACACTGACTTGTCCAACGGCTGACCACCACTAGTCACTGTATAAGCCAAGTGTGCTTTGAACCACCCACCACCCACATCAGGTGGAAGTTCAATGCGTAGCGCATCCCAAATGGGAATCGATTAATGCCGTTCTTTGTCCTTATCACTTAAATGATCATGGCGATGAAGTCATTTAAACATATAGATAACGCTGCTGAAGTCTAACAACATAGGAACATTACGATGAAAAAATCTTCAGCTTCTGCAGCAATTAAACTACTAGAGTTTTCAAAATATTAACTTTCAAAGTATTTCAACACATTCAACAGTATTAGTATTTGTGATCTGCCCACTGTTTTCTTCTACACTCTTCTTATTCGTACATTGTCCCAACAAATGCATAAATAAGCAGATGCAAAGGAAAGACGAAAAGGTTGACGCGAGTCTACCTCCTTTTGGTATGCGCCATGCATTCTACTTCTCCGTGATATCGCAGAAGCTTTGTGAATGCCTGTTTGTTTCAGACAATGAATGATATTCTATGGTCATTCTATGGACGAGCCAACAGTCCTGTCACTCCAATACAACCCAGGTACCGATTTATCGCCTCCGGAGGATGGCAATTGTCGACTGCGAGCCGAACATGAAATCGACGTGGAATATATTCGAAACTGGACCCCTTCTGCCAGCTGCACTACCAGAGCCCAAGCAGATATACAAAAAGTGAATACATCACAAAATATAAAAAGGATAAGGACGGAGTTGCTCAATCCCTTTTGGGATGCGCCACGCTTTCTACTTCTACGAAATGTCGTGGGAACGACTTGACCAATACAGACTTACGGTGGCCAGCCGATGAACTAGTCAGTGTTTTATCCTTCCCAAGTTCCACAGTTCGTTACACAGCTAGGAGACCATCAACTCCAAAGATATTTTATTGCCGGCATTCTATTGCCTAAATGGATATGAAAGCCTATTGGAAAACTAGAGAAAAACTATTGTTAAGTTCAAATGACTATCATGAAGTACAGAGTGCATGTGGCTCACTCGGATCTCGTTTTTGTAAGCACACGAATCGATTCTAGATATCGTCCACACCGAGGCAAACGAAGTCAGAGTGTGCGAGCCGACCCCAGACTTCTATAGGAAGACTAAATCCTGACTGAGTTAGAGACCGCAACTCACTGTAAACGGCAAGCAAGCCGTTCACAATATCAGGTAGAAGTAGAGTGCATGGCGCATCAACATCCAACGACTTTCGCAACAGTCAAACACTTTGAGGACTGCGTGAAGGATATGGCTCATTTTCATTCTTTTTAATATTCAATTGTTTATCAGGCATGAGCAACAGTATAGCCATGTGTTTGATAAGTAATTATACACATTATACATTACATGAAAGCAAGTACGTCTGTTTATGTAAAATCAGATAAACGAATACTTAAGTGAGTAAGTGCGAATTACTTTTTGATAGCCACAAAAACGAAAGCGATAATTCCAGTCCAAATCGACAAAAACTACATAGGAGGATTACGCCAAAATCGAACGTGACGAATCTGGTAAGGGCCAGCCTATAAAATAACCGCTCTCAGCCAATGTTGGTTGAAACCCTGGGATGTGACCAGACCAGGTTGACCATACATCCTTGAATTTTTACAGTGAAAATGAATCTCGCAGTAAATGGCCTGTTAGCAGCTAGATACGCTAATACTCTACCAGGCGCAACCAAGAGGATGACAGGAAGAATGAGAGCAGGAGGCGGAAGAAAAGAATATTACCTTCAAAATAAAAAATAACAAAGCAAAATTAATGCAAAACGCCAGTGCAGTGAGCGACTTACCGTCGAAGACTCCGAACTCTTTCGGATAGGGATTTCCGAGCATTGTGTTCAGATGAACTGAGCAAAATTCACGTGCTGGTCGCTCTCAACGTAGTAGGTGGTTGTCTCGAATGTGAAATTCGAGTGCGCACCGGTACATGCGATGGTCGTCTTCTGAAACGGAAACTGATAAAATAACAGCCATTCGAAACGGGACGATGGTTCCGAGCATCACGAACAACGGCGATTCTGAGCCATCGACGCGCCAAGTGAGTAGTGTTGATGAGATTGTGCAGGAGAACAACTGCGATAGACAGAGAGAGGGACTCACACTCACGCTACAGCCGAATCAGCTGCTGCTGCTGAGGAGTTCTCTGTGTTTATCACCGGACACTGCTGGAGAGGCGCTGGCTCAGCGCTATAGGGGACTGCTATGACGTATTCGCTGTGTGAGTGTGTTGATATCAGTGCGAGAGCATAGCACGGAGAACGCCGTTCGTTCGCTTCTTCTTCAAGACCTCTGCCCCGATCCGCTCCCCCACCACCCCCAAATGACCAAACGGAGCGGCGTCAGGAATACGTGAACACCTGCGGAATTCATGTGTTATCACGGTTCGTTCCCACACGGGAACGCGGAAAAACGAGGCGGCACGGCAGAAAAAAAATGGGGGGGGGGGGGCACGGTTGTCCGATTGTTCAGAGTTCGTGACTAACAATGAGGCGAACGGCGAGCAGGAACTGATCGCTGCCGCAATGGCAATGGAACGAACGCCATCTTCGTCCCACATCCGTTAGCCGCCTACGGCTCCTTTCGATGGCGAAAACAGCGAAACGGTGACATAAGCACCTTTTGAAGAGCTTCCCAGACAACGAACGCCTCGTTACAAGGATATTTTGTTGTGGTCAGAACTCCTGACCACAACAAAATATCCTGCAAAACTCCGAGTAGGACGACATATTAGAATGAAACACACTTCTACGCACTTGCTAAGGCAATACCAAAAAAAAGTTCCCACGTTTATCTAGGAAGCTGTTACTGTTTCTTATTTTTAACCGACACTTTCCTGGATGATGGACAAGCCAGCCACACATCTGGGCCAAGGGTGTGCGTTTCCGTTAAATAGTTAAATTTCGTTAAAAGTGTAGATATCTGCGTAGTATTGTTTTAATCGAAAAACACCAGTGGGACCGTTTTATACGCCATCTTCTCGACAGATGGGCACTTTCGAATGGAGCCTTTGAAACTCCTTGAATTTTGGAAACCTTTAAAATCAAGCAGAATACCTTCCAAATAAGAACGATCGCCTTCCAAATTAAATTATTAAATTGATAAAAATTATTTCAACAGCCTTTCTCATACTATTGCATAATGTAATAATGTTGGAGAAAATTTCCAAAGAGGGGGAAAGGCTGTTGAAATAATTTTTTACTAATTTAATAATTTAATTTGGAAGGCGTTCGTCTTTAGAAGATGTTCAGTTTGATTTCGGAGGTTGTCATAATTCAAGAAGATTCGAGGGTTTCATTTGAAAGTGCCCACCTGTCGTGAGGATGAAGTATAAAACGGTGCCACTGGTATTTTTCGACTAAAACAATACTATGCAGATATTTACACTTTTAACGAAATTTAACGATTTAACGGAAACGCACACCCCTGATCTGGGCCAATCACAGAAGGGCGGGTCCTCGCTCATCTCCAATAGGCAAAGGAAAGCATGTAGCAAGGCAAAGGAAGTGCCTCTACAGGGTGCGTAAAAAGTATTGACGCACCTACGTTTTGATTCAGCTCCTGCTTTTTCTTTCTACCCCTCTAGGTTTTTGTGTGTTATTTTTGTTGTCTGTATTGTGCTCAAAAAACACTCACGAAAAAACTGAAGAAACATGATCGTCATCGTTACGGTGGCCCTTTTTTGTCTGTTACCCAAAGAGCCGAATACTTCCTTAACAAGAGATTTAGGCGCTGTTCGAAACGGTAGGTGAGGAAAGATGTCAGCAGCCCAAACGTCAGCCACGGATCTGTCATAACAGATGATGATTACAAGAGGTTCACGCACGTTAACGTTCAAATCCGAAATTATCAACCTCTGTCCGATAACGGTAAACAGATAACGCGCGCAGGTGTAGACAGCTTCTCAGACGAGCACAGCTTAAACAAGAATCCACTGGATTACTCTTTTTAGGCGATTTTGGAGACTGAGGTCTGGGCTACTTTCAACAGAAGTGACCAGTCGCACAAGGCTACCCTGTTCAAAGCACGGAACGAAATGCAAGCAAGTGTTTGCGGCGCGTGCTCATGAATTTTCCCGTCGTTTTCGCTCCTGCATTCACAGTAAAGGAGCCAATGTCAATTACGAGTTATTCTATCGTGTTTGCAAAATCATTTTCCATATTTCTCAAGTGAATATTTTAAAACTTACTGCGCAATACTATTTCCACAACCGTCATTTAGTGCGTCAATACTTTTTACGCACCCTTTAGTGAGATATGAGTGTGCATAATCACCACCTTCTGGAAGTGTTGAACACCATCCCGAAAAGTACACTTTAACATTTAATTTCATTCCATGTAGACTCCACAGATAGGATAGAGGATAAATGATACTAATCAAATACTTTAAGGGATGCGCCAGGCACTCTACATCTTCGTGATATCATGGAGGCAGTTCGAATACGTATTTTGCCTACTTAATGACTTCTGGTGGCCAGTCGATGAACAAGTCAGTCTTTATCGTTTCCGGACAAATCTTGCAATTCACCTTGGTGGGATGGAACGCTTTATTGATCTAGGCGCAACTGCATCGCAAAGGGGTTTCGGCGGCAACCGGTGACTCCTCCGACTGCGCGAGCACGCTCCCCCACATACAAAAGAAACAAAACAACATAAATAGTACGGTACCGAAACCGTTTTCGAGGCTCTGGTTAGCCCGATCTTCCCTCTCAGTAGGCAATAATACTTCGAATACTATACACACAGACTTATGAATAAGATCTCACTACTCTTCAATGACAACATCGTCATCAACTGAATGAATAACGTCCGTCTTCACACGCCCATTCCTCTTGTCACCTGTACCAACTGGTCGAAAATAAGGTGGATCTGCCAAGTAAATCGCTTTGCCAATTCCACAAATGTGAAATGAACATCAGATAACTATAACACCCTCGTCAGAACTCTTCATTGAAGACCTGAACAACGAATATGACCCTATTCCTTTTCTTTAAACAAGGAAGGCCACATGGGATTTGGTGCCGACAGGGACGAACAGGAAAGCATTGTTGCTAGTGTCCTTTACAACAAATCGACGGATCTAGAATGTTCAAAATAAGAGGTATGATGAGCTTCCAATGGGCGTGAAGGAACTCATGGGCTATTTTGGCACGCAGCCTGGGCGAAAAAACAAGAGGATACTGCTAGCGCTCGCTGGAGCAAACCGATAATCAGTTGAACAATAGCTGAAGCGTAAATGGTTAAATATGGATAAAGCTAATCATATGCAGAAACTTGAAGACACAAACTGAACGTGTAAACCCCCAGATTGAAAAAATGCGAGCAAGAATAGGGAAATTCCAACAGCCAACGCACGTAGTTTCAGCAAAGAGCCTTCGCTGTCCGCACATGCTATGTATTTGGAAAAGATCAAAATGAAATGAAAAAAAGATTGAAAACTTGAAAATAGAGCCCAATACGGTTCCTTCGAATATTAGAATCCAAACCAATATACGCCCGATAGTTTTCGAAGACGGAATGATTAAACAGTCGACGGTTGCTCTCCTACGATTCGTTTGGGTTCGATTTCGTACCTTCGCTCGCCGCTTTAAGGTCCAAAAGTACTGAGGGACAAAAGCTGTAAAGCATTGCCGATTCCTCTACAGAGCCAATTCACGAACGCTGAATGGGTAAGCTACGGATTCAAGACATCGCAATACCATGTGAGAGACGTAGGATACACGACGCATCGTAAGACAGATAAGAAAAACTTTTTTGTCCCGCGCTTTGCATAGCTCTACTGACTTCTAGTCGCGAAGAAAGAAAAGTAATGTTAATGTCAACTCCTGACAGTAATGCTGAGACAAAGCCAACAGAAGAAATAGCGAAATGATAGGACTCTTCACAACGCTTAGCAATAAATTTTTAAAGAATAGGACCCAAAATAAAAATGACAAAGCTGCGTAATGTTATTTTATCATAAAACCCGAAGGTCGTCGATGATGCTAATGCCTTGGAACTTTTACTACGAGAAGAAATGCGACCGCATGGCGCCGCCCAGAACTGTGTAAAAATTTAAAAGAAATAAAAAATTAAGATTTAAAAGAATTGAAGTGTAAGAGCCTTCTTCGTTGACTACTTACTTAAGGCGTTGATTAATATAAAGATGCGGTTGGAAGAAAAACGAAAAAAAAGTGTGTGGCAAGGTTCTGGAAGAAAAACGAAAGAAAGTACATATATAGCAAGGTTCTTATTGGTATAAACGCAAGCAATAAAACTGTGCATACAACTGCATGTACTATAAAATGGGATGGAGTGCGCCATGCATCCCACCCCGCGTAAAAAAAATGGAATTCTTTCCTCCTTATTTGTTTTTGTAGTTGTGAAAAGACCTATTTGCCTTAATGCTTGGAAAAACGTCATCACAGATATCAAGTAAATCGCAGAAAATCGCGAAATAAAACATGTTCACGCCTTAAAGTCCCAAAACTGAGATAGTAAACCGTGCCAATGTTAAAAGGAGCTAACAGTGAAGTTGTAGGTATGGTTCACAAGTATGGGACAGCAAACGCAGGACTTTGAATTCAGCAACAATAAGATTTCTGTGGAAAGAAATATTTTTTCATCAATTATTGAAATTAAGAGTTTATATCGGTCCCTCTAAAAACTTCTGGGAAAACTTGACAGTGCAATTTCCCATGATTTTTTTTTTTGATTGTGAAACTCATTGTGAATCCAGGTGTCTCTCTTTCACTTTGCTATCCACATTCGCTGCATAAGGTGAGAAAAAGTGAGGAATTCGCGAAGAAAAAAAGCAAGCGAAGCGCCTAATCAGCTAGTTTGAGCGAAGGCGCGAAAAAAAGCGCGACACGGAAGTGAGTTTCGAAAGTTTTTTCCCCTTTCGAAGCGTCCAGCGGCCTCTCGAGACTGGCCAGTATTTGCCAAGGCGGCAGAGGTGGATGTGAAGAACCCGCCTGCAAAAAAAATCAGCAAGAAAAAGCAAAAGGAGAGGAAGGTAACCGCTAGAAGCGGGCGGCCAAGGACCACCTGGGAGGCATGTGTCGTGCGGAAGACGGCGGGGGAGTTGATTCTGCACGGGTGACCGGTGAGTAGGAGGTGTCGGAGTACTGCTAGCAGGTGTCGGTCGTCGGTCGACAATGTGGCCGACAATGCACAACGGCTTCTCGTGGGTGGTCGCTTCTGTGAGGTGGCCGGCCGCCGGCCACAAGGCCGATGTTCTCCGCCGATCGCGTGTTCTCTCTGGGCACAATTGTCGGCGCTCCGTCGCCCCACACGACGCAACAGAACCGGTCGAGACGAGACGTGCGCGCGCTTCCTCGAAGAATGCGCGCCGCGGCGTGAATTTCGGCTGTGCTTTCGTAACTCGCAACCACTCGACTGCAACCCTCCAGAAGACTCGTTCGGCACACACACAGGCACATAGTCACCACGTCGAGGTGCTGGCGACGTTGCCGCAGCGATGACGTGCGAATGTCAGACGTTTTCAGGCGATTGCGTAACGCGCCGACCGAACAGGATGCGCAGTGTTGCGCAAAAATCGCGCGCCGAGCGTCTTGCAACACAAAGCCTTCAGAAAAAGCAGAGAAAGAACGTGGCGGCGGCGACGACGACGACGAGACTAACTGCAACAGAGAAACGCACTATACTACAGCAGTCTAACAACTGTCTACAGTGACGCCTTGTTAATTTAACTGGCGCGATAATGGCGGCCGAACAGCTCTTTAAACACAAATTAAAGCCCCAGGGAAAACGTGTTTGTATCATACGTGAATTCTGCTTATTCGCAATTGCAGTCAGCTTTTTTCAATACTCCAGGTACTTAGCGAGTTGCTGACCTGGAAGGGTACAAGGTTCGAGCACAGGAAGGCGACAGCCAATCGTAATAGTACTATCGTCTTTGCGACTGGTTGGTAATTTTTTCTGCTAACACCGAGCTTCCGCCCAGACCACCAACCATCTACCATGTGCCAAACATAGTTATGCCCGAATGACTTATTCGAATGATTTTCATTCGAATTTGAGTATTTGAAAAATTGCGTTTCTCAGATATATTCAGTGTCGTATATTCAAGAAAATCTCGTTCTTCGAGAATACTCGAATCCGAGTGTTCGAATATTTTCTGTATTCCAAATCCTTTAAATATTCGAAACTCCTCAGGAAGCCACAATTATTCAAGATTTCGAAATGTGCCATTCGAATGCTGAGCGTGAATTTGTATAACACTGCATTCTATAGCCATGCCCGAACGAATAACGAATAGGTACACGAATAGTTTTCTTCTGAATTTGAGTAATCGAAAAATCATACTTCTAGAAAATAATCGAATTTGAATTCTTGAAAATTTCCTGTAATCGAAATCTATCGAATATTCGAAAATTGTCTTAGAGCATAACTATAGCACCAAACTTCACTCAGAAAAGGCTTTTACTTATGCACTTATAAAATCCTAGTTGGGGGAGATCACGTTCTAGACTTTGCGCACGACATTCAGGTGATCTGAACGTAATGTTTATAATCAATACTATCATCCTATTATGAAATAAATAGTTCGAGCTAGTCGTTAGAGCCTACGTAGAAGACGAGAACGCGCCAGCCAGTCAGAACCACAGCACCGAGACAGCACGCGACAGTCAATAAGAACACTGAATAGCCAATAAGAAAAACACCAATCGATTTTGATCGATGTGGTGCGTTCCTCTACCCGCCCCATAAAGGTCACATCAACAACTCGTATCGAAATAACTGAAATTTTTAACCAAATAAAATGATAAAATGGAGAACATCTCGACAGTTCTTGGGAGAATACAAACGTTTCACAACTTGCACTGCCATATCGTTTCGGCCAGTAAGAATGCCTTCGGAGCTTCCCCTACATCTCCCCCCCCCCCTCACCTTCCTGCTAAGGGGAACTCACATACCATTATGTAATCTTCTGAAGACTAGGGTTGTTCGTCAACGGGCGCAGTCCTACTAGGAGGATGTGACTTATACCCACGTATTGTCCTACATCGTGGGGAAGAAAGGGGAATAGATTGTTTTACCAACTGGCTCTTTCTTGTTCTCCTCCCGACTAGCAGGCACCCCTATTATCAATACAGCACACTAGCAGTACACAGTAAACGACGCAAAAAACACGAAGGAAACTATGAAGTGAATTGGAATAAGAAAGTAGATCGAAAGTTGGGAGGACCGAGTGTCCTGATTGGCTGCAAGTCTCGTAAACATCCGCAACCAAGCAGTGAACTCGCTCGGATAAGGGTAATTCTCCATGACTCGCTCTCCGTTATGTTGTTTTCCATTTTCCTATTTTTCGTTGTTTTCATATTGTCACAGGTTAGTACTACTTCGAAGCAATGTTCATGGTGGACGTAGGGTCATCCATTGGTGAAAGCCGACTTCTGATTGGGATTACAAAGCTTGTTCGCCTATTCATTTATTTTCGTAGTTTCCACCTCTACTAAAGAGCTACAATATGACCCCCCAACCCTCGTTGAAGAAGTAGAAAAAACGGCGCCAAAAGTTTCTAAACGAGAGCCAAATAAACGGGGAGAGACTGAGCAGTGCATGTTCACACAAGATGTGAAGAGACCAAAAGGCAGAAACCGAACGGATCTAACGTGCGTTCGAGCTAGCTGCTTAAAAGTACAAAGAATAGGCTAAATAAGACATCGGCAAACGATCACGGCGCTTCCTAGGAAACGCCAAAGATTATGAGGCTCGGAAGCGAACAGCGATTATTCGGTCCCATATACTTCCGCTCATAAATATCACCTGAGATTTGCTCCATAAATCCTTGAGTTATAAGAGTTTACGTCCTTCAGATTCACCACACTGCTAGGCTTCTAATGAATAATAAAAATTAGAATTAAATTGAATGTCTTTTCGGAGTATGCAATTTATCGAGTTTACGAAATCAAACAAGATGATAGATTTATGAGATGCTAAACACAAACCTTTTGGGTGGTTAAGCTAACAAGCAAACGCCCCACCATAGAGAAGCGGTTTTGACATCATCGAAGAAGAATGTGCAGAGGCATGCAGCTATTCCCTAGAATGAGAATGAGCCACGCGTTCTACCTACACGCTCTATCATAGATGCCACACGAGTGCATACTTGGCTAATGTAGTCATATACAAAAATGGCCCAAATAGGGTCCGATGGGGGTGTGGGGGGGGGGGGGGTCATTCCCTACTCAGTGGTTGTACGCCTTCTTAAAAAGGCATGTGTATGTAGAGCTACATCATAAATGGCCTACCTCAGTTCACTGTAGGGGTAGAACACATAATTAAGTATAAGTATAAGTTTATTACGCTGCTTAAGGCAAACGTCATATACATGAAAACAAACAAAAAAAAATAACGGACAAAAACATACCAAGGAATGAACAACAACATACTAACCAAGGAAATGAACATTATAATAAAATACTAACACAATAATCACTATGGCTTCAAGATGAAGTTCGAGGCTTTACGTTTGAAACATCCCAGGCTGATGGGGAAGGGAGCGTTCTTAGTAAGTTTCAGATACATAGAGCCAGCTCTGTTTACAAGAAAATTGGCCCTAAGTGAAGTCTTAGCTCTATCAAAGGCGATTTTGTTTTGTCCACCACGAGTGATAGACGGAACAATCCTGAAAGCCCTGAGGTCCAACTTAACTTCCCCTAATATGATTTTGTGTACCATGCAAACATCAAAAAGATCCCTTCTTGAACTAAGAGAGAAAACATTGAAGTATTTATTCCTAATAGACGCTCGGGGTATTCTAGAGTAGAAGAAACCACCAACTCTTATAAGAAGTTTCCGCGTAAAGTTATTCTGAACTCTTTCTAAAAGAATTATATCCTTCTTTTTATGGGGATTGAAAACAGTAGTCCCTGACTCCACGATCGGCCTGATGTAAGTAGTATAGGCTAACATCAGTACGTTTCTATTGTTTGTTGATAAACCCTTAAAAATGTGAAACGTGCGAGTTATCGCTTTACGTGATATTTCCTTATAGTGTTCACTAAAATCAAGCTTATCATTGTACAAAAAGCCTAAGTCCCGTATTTTATGCAGTCTGACAATCGGATTCCCCTCAATGTTATATTCCAAATTATTATCAGATGAACCCAATCGTAAGTGAACCGTTTTTTGGGGAGCAAGCTTTAACTTCCACTCTTTCGACCATTCTACCATTTTATCAACAGCGTCCTATAAAAAATACACATCTTGAGAACATGTCACTTCACGATAAATCTTCACGTCATCTGCATAAATCTTACATTTGACGCCATTTGATTGCAGCTTAGTTGGCAAATCAGAGATAAATACGTTGAACAAAATAGGTGATAAAACCCCACCTTGCGGAAGACCGCTGGTGGCATTACGAGATTGAGAAAAACTCGAACCTACTCTGACTTGAAACGTTCTACCACTTAAGAATTGTTCTATCCAGTTGACAATTGTGTGATGAAATTTAAGCTGACGAATCTTGAAAAGCAACCTCTTGTGGCTGACAGTGTCAAAGGCTTTCTCAAAGTCAAAATATATCACATCACACACATGTTTGTTATCCAGTGACAAAGTCCAGTCGTTTAAGCACTCAATAAGGTTGGTTTCGGTTGATTTCCTTTTTACAAAACCATGTTGAGCCGCTGAGAGGATGCCATTCCTATCCAAATGGTCAAGTATGTGTACTTTCAAAATTCTCTCAAACAGACGGCACAATATCGAAGTTATACTAACCGGCCTGTAGTTCTCAGGCGCAGAAGATGGCATTTTTTTCAAAATTGGAGTGACAAAAGTGTGTTTCCATCTCCTGGGGACTTCACTTCGCATCAGAGACTGATTGAAAAGATAGGCTAACGGTCCTGAGATGACACATGCAACATTCTGAATGAACGAGAAAGGTATAAAATCCGGTGTAAGCGAGTGCGAGTTAGGCCATCTTAATAGCATATCATGAATCTGCGTAGGGGTAAATATAGGCAGAGAAGACATGGGAGAATATACAGAAGCTTCAAATTTACAAATAGGTGCATCATCACTACAATAGACTTTGGAAAAAGTGCTCGCCAAAAGTTCTGACTTCTCTAAATCTGAAACAGCAATAGAATCTGCACCAATTAGGGAACCTATGTGCCTGGACCCAGTTAATCTCTTGTTCAAAAATCTATAAATATCCTGTTTTTTGCCAGACTCAATTATCCTCTTTTCGATGCAGCGGTTAAATTTTTTCAATTGCTTTAAAAAGCGCGCTGTATAATTCTTGTAATCATCCCACTGTCCCGTAATCCTAGCGTGGTTAAATAAACAAATGCGGTGTTCAGCCATATTTTGCAAGTACACAGGAAGGTTTCTGGAAGGAAAAGCATTGGACTTTCTCCAGGGAACGAAAAGTGAAATAGCATTGTGAAGAATTTCTATAAAGGTTTCGTACTTCTCATCAACAGAAGGTAGCACATCCAGGACATCTATCCAGTGAATCTTAACCAAGTAATCGCATACTTGACCATAATTACAACTGGAAAAGTCTTGGAAGTATACGGAAACCGGTAGAACAGCGACGCACCTAACACAGAAAGTAATACTGTTATGATCACTAAGCCCAACCGGAGCCGAAACTGAAACATTATGAATGAGCTCAGAATCATTCGAAAGAACAAGGTCAAGAATTGAGGAGCATCTAGTGGGTTCTAGAACCATTTGTTTGAAATTGTGGCACACTAGCATATCAGTGAAAACTTTAAATTCACTGGGTGCAGCATAGTCATCTTTGTTCCAATCAATGCCTGGCATATTAAAGTCGCCTACTACAACGGAGGAAAACTCACAAGAAACTAGATCGCTTATTACCTTTGCGAGCTGAATATTCCCCTGTGAAAGGCAAGAAGGCGCTCTGTAAGCGACTATTATTCTGAAGGGGTTATAGTTCTGCAAAACGTCGACTGCCACTATTTCATAAGCATTAGGCATGGACTCTGAAAACACTAACGAAGCAGAAATCCTATGATGAATAAGGAGTATGACTCCCCCGCCTTTTTTGGATAATTGCTGCTAAGAATTCCGGTTTCAAAAAGCAAGTAGGGCTGTACTACGTGGTGACCCCCCACGAACCCTATTTCCGCCAAAATATTGCTCACGAGAATGTTCGGTTGCGATGAAAACTCTGGCGCCAGGCGGGACTCCAACATGCGCCCCCGCTTATCTGACCAGAAGGTAGAACTCTGAACGATTACCCCACGCTTCACCGAAAAATCTGGTATTAAGTGACTATAATTCCATGGATCGTATCTTGAACGTATACCAAATTCAAGACTAACTAAGCCAAACACCAGGTCGATGCCTATTCGCGACCGTGCTGCATGATCTTCACCTATTGGAATTGAGTTGATAAAGAACACAGCTGGTAAAGATAAAACCAGAGAGGTAGAGGTTAACCGTAGTCCTCTGTACAAGTTGAAATCAACGCATTCGAAGCGGTTTTGACATTTCATGATCAAGTGGAATACAATACGCATTCGAAGACAAGTGGTTGTCTCTATAGTCCTACTTTAAACACAGTACACTTGTACTTTTTCGTAAAGGCTTGATGGCGTGAATGCATTAAGCACAAATGAATCAAAATATACAGGTTTGGGCATTAAAACTGAAGCATAGTATTCCTATATTTATTTCAAAATGCTTAAAAATTGAAATAATGAATACGATACGAGCCCTTTGAGCTCGAGGTATAACTTCACGGCAAGGAACGCTTGCAGTCAGCGTTTAAAAATTGCCTGTCCATGGTGTTATACGGTTGCATTTAACTAATTGGTCTCAGGCGCCTTTTATACTTGCGCCGCCGCGCGGCGCGGCGTGATGGTCGGCATGGCTATCGATTTTTCGCGCCGCGAGACGGCGCCGCGTCGCTTTTACACTCCGCCGCCGCAAAACACCACACTTGACGGAATTTTGGGTTACGGTATTCGGCGAATCGCGCCGCTGAGGGGAAGGGCGCGGTGCGGCGCGATCAGCCGCGGCAGACTCGGCGTGGGGTGGGAGATTTCACCTATTCGACCAAACTTCTCCTATTGGGAAGGAGGGGGGGGGGGGTTTAGGGTGCTGGTCACGAATCTGGCATCGTTTTTGAAGTTACGGGCGATTACGGTAGGTTCGGTTGATTAGGGAGTTTGGGCGAAATCGGTGACCATGACCTTCTGTAACCTAGGAAGAGAATAAACATCTGTAGACATTCACGAAGCTTCATATATTACGCTGAAGATATGCTTAGTGCACAGTGACCCTAGAATGGCCATATGAGAAAGAATTTTGAGTGATTCTTGACGATGGGTACGTTCCAGCAGTTTTACTTTTGGGCCCCCACATGTCGCAAAATAAGGAGTGGTTTAATGCCGTTTGCATTGCAGGGGATTCGATTCAATACCACACTCACCAATTTCAACCGTAGGTTGAGCGAACGACTTCGACTCCAGGCTTAAGAGAAGATTCGTCGCTCCCCACAGAAATCCCACGACAAACATTGACAAGATGCATTGCGCTGATCAGCCAAAAAAACCTTTCTGTTTTGGTCCCTCAATGACTCGTGGACCGTTTCCGGAGCGCGGCCGTAGTGCGCAGATGCTCGTGGCCGCGCGTCGCTGACGCTCCCCTTTCTAACTGCAATCGCGCGGCGGCGCGTCAAAATCGGGGAGCGGCGCGACTGGCCGCGCCGCTCCCCAAATTGACTCGCCGCGCCGCGGCGGGAGTATAAAAGGCGCCTCAGTAGAGCTATTACATGCATAATGTCAGCTTACTTCCATGCTAAAAAAGCCCTTAGCAGCCAAAAGACACCGAATATGAATGACTTCTAGGCCAATTTCGGAACTGCAGGAACAGAGCGCATGCATGGCTCAGACCCGGAAAGGTGACTAAAAAAGGGCTGTAAGCAGCCTAAATGTGGCAATGTTGTGCAAGATTGCGAATCTCCCGCGTGGTGTTTGCATTCTCACGGATTACGAGGCTGGTTCAACCCGATTAGGATTGCTCGCAAAGTCTTCTTTGTTAATTTCATGTAGTATCCCTCCGTATATCCCTCTTTAGCATGACTTTCCCGGGGGTGTGGTAGTGCAGTTGGAGGAAGCGCTGGCTGTCGTGTTCACACCGAATAGAAGTCCCTGGTTCGCATCTCCCCCAGGTCAGCCGATCCTCCCATCCATCAGGAGTTGGTGAATTGGTACCAACCGTGTCTGGGAAGGATGAAACACTGAATTGTCCGTCGGCTAGCCATCGCAAATTATTTTATAGGCCGCATACGTATTCAGCCTGCTTCTATGTAGTATATGGATCAGGGGTGAACACGAAACGTTAAATTAATTTTGTATGTTAAATTTTTTACACAATTTTTTAAAGGAAAATTTTTGTTAATTTTCTGGTAAATCGTTAAAATTCGGTAAAAAACATAATTAGCTGCGATCCGTTATTTCAAGTGAAAAAAATCAAGGAAAACTTTATACGTTTCAACATCAAGAGGGAAACAGCTAAAGTTCAAGAAGTGGAGTGTAACATTGCAATGTAAAATAAACCATTCAACATCAACAAGCACCGAAAAATAAACAAGCCTTCAGCAACAAATTATGGAAAAGAAGAACAGGCATGGAATTATCATTCAAGATGATCACCGGCAAGGCATCTTAAAATGAACGATTAGGCAGGTACCCGGAGTTCTTTCCATTCCTAGTTCTTTCGTCTGACTGTGGTACGAGCGTATGCAGTCTCGATGCGGGTACCAGAGCATTAAATACAGAAAGAATTAATAAAAATACAATTAAAAGCCTATCGGTGGAGTGTTAATGTCTTTTCGAAGGCACAATTTTCGAGTGCCTGGTACGCGGGAGCAATACATTTTTTGCAACGTCGGGACCGTGACACGCACCGTGTCACACGGTCCCGCCGAAAAGTTGTGACAGGGCGTGAACGTGTTAACGTTCAGGAAAATGGCTTTCCTAATTTTTAACAGTAGCGTTTTTTTCTAAAATTGTTTAAAGTACATCCGGTGGCCGCAGACAGTCTCCAACTCAACTGTTTCAGGTGGCGGGCAAAAGTATTTTGGGATAAGCAGCGCCAGGTGAGGATTGGCATATTTTACGAAGAGGTTAGACCAGTATCTTTGTGGATTCGTTGACGTGCGAAGAAATTTATAGCTCTCCTAGCTATCATGGAGGCGATCTGAATGCGTATTGGGCTGAACAATGACCTGCGTGGCCAGCCCGGTGGACAAGTTAGCGCTTTAGCCTTCCCAGACAAGTCTGGTACCGATTCACCGACCTCAGCGGGATGAGGGATCAAAGGCTTGGTTGGCCTGGGTGGGAAATTCCGAAAAAAAAAAAGACCAGAAATCTGGTATCGGGTGCGCGCAACAGAGCTAGCTGCGACACCGACGGCGCTGCACGCGCCCCCAAAAAGCATTTAAAATCCAAAAAACCAAAAAATTCAAAAAAAATACATTAAAGCGTCAAAATATTCTTGCTGATTTTTTTTTGTCTTCAGAAGCAGTCCTAATCGAGAGGATGAGACCTGCAACTCTGGAGAATGCTAAGGGTAAATGTGATAAACTCACCGAGAAAAAAGTCCGTTACAAATTCCGTTAAATTTCTAAAAGTTCCGTTAAGTCGTTAAGCCAAATTTTAATGAAAAATGCCGTTAATTCCTTAAATTCGTTAAATCGCTAACTGTTAAATATGCAGCCCTGATATGGATCTCTCCCAGTCGGAGGCATCATGGTATAACCAGCAGTATTCTGAGTCAAATAAATAAAAACAGTAGCAAAATAGCGTTAACAAAAAGAAAGTACACGGCAATGAGTGATGACCTAGACAACAGGAGAATAATTTTCGGACGTTCGCTCCTGGACTTTTTCTATTTATTAGCACTTTCTATTTATTAGCACTCCCCGGTTAGAATTAAAGGATGAAGAATGAAGGTTGACGTAAGTCAATCGCTTTGAGGAACGCGCCATGCATTCTGCATCTAAAGGATATCGTGGAGGAAACTTGCATGCATACTTGGAATACCCAATGATTTATCTAGCCGATGAATAATGTCTGAGAACGGTACAACACATCAGTATTTTATCCTTCACAGACACGTCTGATGTGAATTTGCCGACCACGGAGGAACGGAAGGTTTTGTGGGACACGAGCTTATGTTCACGGTGCATCCGGCAGCCGGGACGTTTACCAACTGCGCTATTACGCGCCCCTGACAAAGTGTAAACAACAACGAAACAAAAAAACTCAAGAATAAAGAAGCATACGAACCAAAATCGCGAAAATCTACAAACCCAGTGAACAAGAGGAAAAAATAAAACAAACGAAAACTGCTGAGGCCTCCAAGTCGAGCTAATCGCTACAGCCGAATCGTGCAAAACTGCATGCACTCAAGCTGACCCCACCCAGTCGGAAAAGCCAGAGTGACTCGTTCGTTATTCATTTGTTTATTTATAAAATAACTGTTTTTATTTGATTACTAACGGAAGGAACGTGGAAATTGAAAAGGGAGATGAGAAACGGAAACGTACGATAAATGATAAAAAGATATAAAAACTCTTGTGCTCGGATGACCTATTCGAACAGGTATTCAAATGATTTTCATTCCAATTTGAACAATCGAATTCAAATATTCAAAAAATCGCGTTTCCCGAATGTATTCGAATTCGAATATTTGAAATTTTCAGGCATTCGAAACCACTCGAATATTCTAAAAAAATTTCGAGAGCACAACTATACTGACAACTCTTGATTTTCTGGCCAAACTGCGTCAATTCTTGCACTTGCGATTGATTCTTTTAATATTAATGTTTGGGCACACCTTCGGTGTATTGAATGAATAAATAAATAAATAAATAAATAAATAAATAAATAAATAAATAAATAAATAAATAAACTCTACCTTGAAAGGCCAAAGCAAATAACTAAAAAGCATTGAAAAACACATCTAAACACCATAACATCAAATTGAATAAAACATTTCGCGAACAGTAGTAAGACTTGGGAAAGCTTGGACAGACAATTCTGGGAATGTTCTTGTTTTCATCAAGCAATTTGCTGACCTCCCGTAGATTTTCGAAGGTAAAGAAAACTGACCTAATCCGGGATTTAGCAATAGGAATATGAAGTCTGACCATGAGCCCTTCGCTCCCCGAGATCGTTAACGACACCAAAGAGAGCTACTGGATCAATTGAAACTCTTTTCGATTGTTTTGCTTCTTACGGATCTGCAAAAATGGGAACGAAAAGAGGCAAGGGATGAATCAATATGAAAAACGAGTGCGGGAGGCCGCTCTGGTGTGGCGGCGTTAACAAAGCCCGGGCGACAGATTAAACGAGTTTTTGCGGAGACTAAACTGCGCACAGACAGGGCAAAAGAAAATCGCGTAGAATAACACGAATAGTTAGCGCTAGCTGGCGGCTAGCTAGCGCTTTCAAAGGCTGGAACGAGCGCAGAGCCGGCCGCGACGGCGACGACGGCGCGAACGGCGCTGGGGGTAGCGGCGGCGGCGGCGGTGGCGGCTGCGGCGGAGGCGCAGGACAAGTGCGCGACAAGGACATGTCCTTCAAGAGCAGGCCGTTGCTTGGCGTGCAGAATGAAAGGCAGGCCGTGGTTGGAGGGTTCGATGCGCGTTTTTCCGCGTCCAAGAAAACACCAGCGGACACTCGAACACAGCATATACGGACGGCGGCGGATGATCGAGCAGCGATCGGTCTGCCGCTCGGTCGGTCGGTCCGTCAGTCGCAGCGATGGAGATCGGCGTGCAGATGGATGCTAGGGGCAGCTGCAGCGGCGGTGCGTGCAGCGATTGTTGCGACCGGCGGCTTTTTTTGCATTGTCGGACGAGGCATATGTCATTTGACTGAAAAATCGCTGCGTACGCACATGAAAAATGTCCACAAAGCATCGTCGCTACAGTACACCGACTCGGTACCTAACGATCAGGCGAAGACGACGTGGTGGCAAGAAGGCGCGCAGGGCGCGATCGCGTCGCGCAGTCACCACCGACCGACCGACAGAGATGAGAGCGGTTCCTTTGTTAGCAAACAGTGCACTCTCCAGTCGGGCCATACAATAAAGGCGTCGCCTCCCGCCTCACTTGCAAATCGACTCATTCGCACATGGTCGTCGAATACATCGAATATCCCATCGTGTTGCAACAGGCTGCTCAAAAAGATTCCGCTACATACTCTCGCTTGTTGCCGCTTTTTAACCGATATTGACCGGTACTTGCAGGTCTGCACTGCTGGCTGAGTCAGGTAATGGCACGATAGTGTTTGCGATAACTTTTTAGATGGGTCGCGTGCAACGCAGCTGGAGGAGGTGCAGGCTGTCGCGTGCACCCGATACCAGGTCCCTGGTTCGGATTTCCCGCCCATGCCAACAACTCTCCTGGATCCGTGAATTGGTACCAGACCTGTCTGGGAAAAATAATGCGCTGATTTCTTCATCAGCCGGCCACCGCAAGCCATTGTACGGCCGAATACGCATTCAAATCGGTCCGCAACGTCCCGTAGAAATAGAATGCGTGGCGCATCCCAAAAGAATTTGAGCAGTCTGTCTGTTATCCTTTATTATGTTAAAACCTAGCTTCTAACCAAACCATTTTGAAATCAGCTGGTCCTTCCTCTATGATTATTCAGCGCACCTTTTCTGGGAGCACGAAATAAGTAAATAAATAAAAATTAGTTGCTATTAGCGATGGGCGGTCAATCAAGACCAGTCTGTGATACGCCAGAGATTCTACTTCTACGACGTGTCTTGGAGGCAATTTGAATACATACTCGAAATAGTATGGCTTCTGGTGGGCAGCTTATGGTTAATTCAGCGTCTCGTCCCTCCCAAACAAGACTGGTACCATTTCATCCACCTCGAAGGGAGGGTTTGGATGGTCTGGGGGGACCCGAATCAAGAACCTCGATGCTAGTCGATGAACGAATTAGTGTTTTATTCTTTCCAGAACCATCTAGTGCCAAGTTACGGACTCTAAAGGGATTGAAGGCTCGTTCACCTTTTGGAACCAGAACCAAAAACTACTCTTCGGAGTGCACGCGAGAGCCGGATGGCCTGTGGCGGCCCCTCTTCCAATAGTGCCTTCGCAGGCCTTATATCGCATGTATAGAAAACAAATAAGGATAAAGGATAAAGGACGACGTTAATCAATGCTTTTCGGGATGAGTCACGCATTACACTTCTACAGGATGTCGTGAAGGCAACTTGAATGCGTATTTGGCCTATGAATGAATGAATGAATGAATGAATGAATGGGCGCGTGTAGCGCAGTCAGAGGAGGCGCCGACTGCCGCGTGCACTCGATACCAGGTTCCTGGTTCGGATTTCCCGCCCAGGCCAACCAAGCCTTCCATCCCTCCGGGGTCGGTGAATTGGTCCCAGACTAATCTGAGAAGGATAAAGCACTGACTTGTTCATCGGCTCGCCACCGCAGTCATTGTATGGCCAAATACGCATTCAAGATCGCCTTCACGGCATCCCGTAGAAGTAGAATGCGTGGCACATCCCAAAAGGGATTGAGTAACGCTGTCCTTTATCCTTTATTTGCAGTTACTAGAGGTGGCCAGTATACATAGGATCCGATCGAAACTCTACGGATGATTGAATGATTCGGGTAATGTTGTTTTCACCGATCCCAAATTTTTGGATGACTCGGATCGGATATCCGAATCGGATATTCGAAAATGATTCATTCAATACATTGGATCCGATCGAATGCTCGCATAGCTGGATGACTCGGACAACTCTAGTTTAGCGGACCCAAATTTTTGGATGATCCGGATCGGCATATTTATTTATTTATTTATTTATTTATTTATTCATTCATTTATTTATTCATAGCGTGGGTGCAGGGCACACACGGGTGAAACGGAATAAGGATAATAGTTAAAGTATACTAGAAGACAGTAGAACATAAAACATAAAATAATTTCTAGAAGGTACAATAGAAGGGTTACCTGTGGAAGCAACTACTACATATAATAATCCGAATCGAATTTCCAAGAATGATCCATCCGAATCCAATGTATAGTAGTCAGCCGATGGAAAGTCAGCGTTTCATCCTCCCTAGACCATCATTTCACGAACCCCGGACGGAAGGAAGGCTTAAAAGGCCCAGGCGGTGAATCTGAACCAGGAACCTGGAATCGAACGCACGCGGCAGCCGACTCCACGCCTTTGTGTAGTAATAGACACCCATAGGCAGTCAAAACTAAAAAGTCAAAATCATCCTAAAGATTCAGCAACACAAAAATCCACGTATTTATACAAAGTGAAGGCCTAGACGGTAAGAGACAGACACAGAGTGCTAGAATGGTGAAGATAGAAGAAGAAAGAGAAGTAGACCTTCAGAAGTACAATCGGCGAACTTAACACCGTGCCGGCCTTCTCAGGCCCGACATATGGAGAATGTCTCATCTTCGTGACCTAGCAGATTACGAGTGGAAGGCTAAATGACGGTCATGCACGGGTCACATCATGAGGACACAAGACGACTGATGGACGAAAAGAGCGTTGGAGTGGATCCCGAGGGCGCCAAACACCGTCAGGAAGACTTCAAACAAGGTGGGCCGATATGTTTGTCGCAGGCCAGACAACGAAAAGAATGGAAAAAATTGAGAAGGGAAAAAAAGAAAGCAACGCTGTGGCCTGCACGAGCAGTGTAGACGAACCACGTAAGTACCAAGCCGCTAGACGCCGCACTCACACAGTTGACCGAGTGGTGCAGCTGGTGGCGCAGTTTTCATTGTTCACACAGCGGAATCGATTAGTCGCTTATTTCGCCTTATTAGAACAGTACACCGCTAGTCATTCGTCCTTAAATCCGTCGGTGAGATGAGCCACGGCACATGGACTTTTAAGAAGGGCACGTTGCCACAAGATGTGCCAGAGAGACCTTAATTTGAAAGCTGCACTTAGGCTAATAGCGGCGCGATCCCAGTCTAGTGGATGTGATGGGGGGATTAAAAGGTGTGTGGTCCACAATGCCGTCTCTCGAATTCGCTTGAGACTCCAGTGGCTGCATCAGGAGATGGGAGCTCTCGTGCAGTTACGAGACAGATGATGAGTGGTTCATACGAGAACAACTGTGGCACCAACGGTTCTTCTTGACAGGTTGTCAGTGAGCTACGCGACGCGGCCGCATGCTGGCGACGGAGAGTGGATGCTTTCGGGATCTATCCTAGTCGGGGGGGGGGGGTCAACCATAAAGTAACATCCTGCGCGTCATCCTATAGACACAATCACATCCCCTCGATTTAAATAAAAGCCTTGATGGTGGGAGAGCAGCTGCACGTTTCGCATAAGCCCAAGCAAAGGATTAGAGAAGCAAATCACAACACGACCCCCGATTAGGATAGATCCAGCTTTCGAATGCCGGCGTAGCGCGCTTTCAGTCTATTTATATTATAGTTGTTCTTTGTGTGGTAATAGACATATGCCAATAGGCAGTTAAAACTGCAAATCATCCTAGAGGTTCAGCAACACAAAAGTCCATGTATTTATACAAAGTGAGGACCTAGACGGTAAGGAACAGACACAGAGTGCTATAATGGTGAAGATAGGAGAAGAAAGAGAAGTAGACCTTCAGAAGTACAATCGGCGAACTCAACACCGAGCTAATTAGAGTTAATTTGGAGCTAATTAAGATGATGAGTGAGCTTTTGCCCAGATCCAGATCGCAATAACAGAGGAATTCCGAAGTGATGTGTGGCTCATCTAACTGGTTACAGGGGCGGGCGGACAGGGGGAAGTCCTTCTATGACGGCGAGTTTTTTAAAACTCCTTTTCACACTAAAATTCACTAATCTGGCGAAATCTCAATGGCGGAGTGGATCACCGCTAGGAAATTGAAACATTCTATCCTATCCTTAGCCTGTACATATAACGAAGTATCCACGTCTACTGAGCCCTTTCCAGTACTATGCATACGATACCCACGACTAGGATAGAATAGGATACAACTGTCCGACCTAATCTCATACTGCTAACAGAGGACGGCCTATCCTAAGGCCTGTACCCAGTTAGCGACGTGCAGAGGATACGTATTGATTGCGTTCAGACGATCGCACGGCCCGAAGTTCCCAGTCACGGGTGCACATTTAACGGTTAACGTTTTAATGAATTTAACGAACTAACGGTATTTTTAGTTAAAATCTGGCTTAAAGGCTTAACGGTAATTTTTAAAAATTTAACGGGATTTTTTTTAAATTTTTTCTGGCTTTTCATTAATTTGTTTTGAATTTTTGGAAATAATGCATTCTGGGGGCACGTGTAGCGCAGTCGGAGGAGGTGCCGTTTGCCGCGGGCTGCACCCGATACCCCGTTTCTGGTCTTTTTTTTTCGGGATTTCCCGCGCAGGCCAAGCAAGCCTTCGATCTCTCTTCGGTCGGTGAATTGGTGCTACACTTGCCTGGGAAGAATAGAGCGCTGAGTTTTTCATCGGCTGGCCACCGCAAGTCATTGTATATCCAAGTACGCATTCAAGTCGCCTCCATGACTTTCCGTAGAAGTCATCCCAAAAGGTATTGAGTAACGCCATCCTTTGTCCTTTATCCTTTACGACCCCCGCCATCACCGATCCTTCTGATCATATGGAAGATCGCTTCAGAAACGCATGATTTTATTACTGTGTGTCAAGCAGGGATTAAAATTTTATAGGACACAATTTCGTTTTCTGACATGTTTCCTACAGAAAGGAGAAAACTATTTCCGTGACAAGTCCATCTTCGGTTGCGACTCCGTCATCGATTCAAAGAGCAGGTGGAGACAAAGCTGGTCGTAGCAAATCTCTGGAAGAGGGAGGGGGTAGTAAATTTTCGGTAAAAATATCATCCCACGCTTCAACCAGATCCTAGGGATCCTAGAATTGGTAAAATTATACGTCATGTGGTGCTATGAGGGATCGGAGCATTTTTAGAATCATCATTTCGCAAGGCAGTACGATGCCGAGAAGGAGTCGATATATATATATATATATATATATATATATATATATATATATATATTTCGCGTTTTAGCTACTTCCCTGCTCATGGTTCTGCAGAGAAACATGACCATGCGGACACCTCCAAATTTAACAATTGACCAGCGCAGGGGCTTGAGGAGATCAGGGATCTAATGGCGTCGGGAGCCATTAAGGTGAGCGTTAGTGATAAAGGAGGGGAATTCGTGATTCTCACGCAACATCTTGATAGGATCACTTACAGGACACTAGCGTCTACAGTCGCTCTAAACCTGAGGAGTTCGCTAAACAATGCCGCTCTCTTAATCGAAAGTGGAGTGACATTGCAAAAACAGCGGAACTGCCTAGAAGCCTCACAGCGCGGTTAAGGTGCGAGCATCCTGTCTGCCCAGTTCTGTACGTCCTTATCAAGACCCACAAACTCCCGCAAAAGGGTAATCTCAGGGACCCCATGTAGTATAAGGTGCGTCCTATCATAAGTACCATTGGTGGGCCAGCAGATCGTATTTCGTGGCTGTTGAACTTAGTTCTTACGCAGTTACTAAAATTTGTACCTGCCCACCTTCTCAGTACTGGTGCATTCTTGGATAAACTCCGAAACATACACTTGGAAGGTAACTCTGTGATGGAGTCATCTGATGTCACTTCGTTGTACACAAATGTCTCCAACGACGATGCTATGCAGGTCGTACACGAAATTATAGTGGAACACCAGGGCCTTATTGCGTTTTTTAGCTAAGTATTGCTCAAGTAATGACGCTCATAAATGAGTGCCTTCAATGCAATCTTCAAGTGGTCCGACGAATACTACAGGCAAGTCAGAGGTCTGGATATGGATCAGCGTCTGGCTCCTGTGCTGGCCATAGTATTTATGTCCAAAATAGAGAGAACCGTGCTGCAGCGCAGACCCGTACTGTACTGTCGGTATATAGACAACTGCTTCATCGTGTGCCCCACGCAAAACGAAATAAACAGCTGTTTCGATGTGTTCAATCAACAAACGGAGCACATTAAGCTCACAAGGGAAAACCGACAGATCAGTGATTACTGTTCCTCAATGCAGATGTCCGTCTCTCTCAGAGCATCTTCAAACCAGGTGGTATCGGAAGCCCACTAACAAGAACATCATCGTGCATTTCCGGTCAGCACATCCATGCAGTACTAAAAGGGCTTCTGTTCGGAGCATGCTCCGTACTGCTGCCTTGGTATCTTCCAACGACGAATTGAAGTCTTCGTCAATGGCAGTGGCATCCCGCATTGCGTTATCTAATGGATATGTGCCGGAATACATGCCTAGAAGAGGTCGCCGACCACCAACAGCACCAATACGCTCTGCTCAAGGAGAACGTAACAAAACTCCCTTCTCGGTACTCTTTATCACGGATGCACTGAGCACCCAAGTGCGGGACTGTGTTCGCAGGGCGGAATTAGACGACCTCATAAGGGTCGTTGACATTCCCCCAGGTAACCTCAAACATCGACTTGTTAGGAACCGTCTCTATGATAACACCTGAACAACGCCGTCCTGCATGGTCTGCCCTACGATAGGGAAGGTGACTGCAGAGTGGTTGGTACGGTGTATCTCATTACTTGCTCCGAATGCAAGGAAGAATACATCGGCGAGACGGGCAGACCTCTTTGGGTCAGAGTGAAAGAACATGCGGATGGGTTGAATAAGTACAAGGTCTCTACTCCCTTGGGAGAGCACAGACTGCGAATCCACAATGGCACAGCGATTGGTATGGAGGTGGCGATCTTAGCACGCGAGTCCGATATCGCAGCGCGGAAGATCCTGTAGGCCTTGTGGATTGCGTTCATGAACCCCGCAATTAACAGAAAAGAGGAGCGGGTGGCCGTTATCCAGGAGCTGGTCCCATTTGCCAACCTCTGTGGCCTTCACCCAGGAGGACGCCAACCAGAAGGTCCCTGAAGATATGGCCCGAAGGGAGAGTCTCATTCATCCACGTCTTTCTCCATCCGAGGGTGACTTAGCAGTCTCTCGGCTGTCTCCATAAGGTCAGTCGGGTTGCCTTACTCCCCTTTTCGTCTCACTCTTCCACTTTCTCCTGAAGCTTCTGTAACTTGAAATGATCCTTGGGCGGGTAATTTCCCCAACTCCTTTTGCCTTCTCTAGGCTTGAAGAAGGCGGTTACGCCGAAACGTAAGCCGAATAAAGAAGCATACCAATCTTGGCCCAACAGCTTCACACGAGGTCCTACAGCACGAGAAGGAATCACTTTTTTAAAGCTAATTTCACGCTTATTCCCTCGGCGCCCAGTTTTGTCGGGCTGCTGTTAATGAATATAAGTTGGGAAAATTAAAAGTATCCAAAATTGTTGTAAATATCTATTAAAATTTCTTTACATACTCCTTGGCATTTCGTCAGCTTATCAATTAAGGCTTAGTATAACCTGGACCGATGGTGGCACTTGTATTCCAGTTGTGCTCTTAGCGTTCATTTTGACCTTAGTTCTGTTCTTTGTTTGAATTTTCGCCTCTTCTTATGTCGGTTTTGATTCTTTTCTGTTTTGCTTCTTCCTCATGATTGTTATATTCTCGTTGCCGATAAAGTATTAGTATTAGTATTAAAATAATTCGCGGAAATGGGCCCATGTCAGTTACGCTCTCTCGTTTTCCGTGGCTCTAGCATTAAGCTCCGCCAACTAGACAATATACGCCCGCGCCGGCGGAAAGGTGGTGATAGCTGTTCGTCTGAAAGGTCAGCACAAGATGGGTTGGGGAGAGACGTCCTCATAATGCGGATATTTTGAACGTGTGTGCGTTAAATTTTTCGGTAAATTTTTAACGACCATTTTTTAACGATTAAAAAAATTGCGTTAAAATCGGTAAATTCGTTGAACTCGTTAAACAAAATTTCCCTCACCTGCAGTCAGTCTGGCTGTATTTTAATAGGTAAAAAGTTAGATCTTTTTTATTGATTTTTTCGACTTCATTTACTTGGCCATTATATGACTGTGTCTTCACATTCATAACACAACAACAGTCTCTCAATAAAAAGATCGACATATCATGAACAAAATTGCTAAACGAGAGAAATCGTTAAGATTCTAAAACCAAACAGTAAGAGCGACAGTTCTAAAATAACAAAGTTCTTACAATGTTCAGTTCGTGTAGCATTCGGAAAGTCATCAAGCATCCGGAAAGGTACGAAAAACAAAAAACCAAAGTGCTACGAACCATAGCACGGCTGAACGTTTTTGAGCGTTTTGATTTGTCCTGAGCTTTTTTCGTTTTTCACAAAACCTGAGCTCGCTAAGTAGACATTTACAGCTCCACATTCCTCCATACTGGCATTATTGTTTTGGAAAATTACCGGGTGTTTTAACAAGGAATTCAGGTCAGGCAGTAACCAGCGAAAACCAGCGAATCCTTTGGTACAGTTCGTCTTTGGAAGATATTTACAAAATCAATACATTTGCCAGTTTCACAGAATGATCCATTTTGTCCTACGAAAATCCTGTTCATACTGCAGACGACAGAATAAAATCGAATAAGCAGCCACGGACCGTTGAACAAATTTTAAACGAATCGAATTCTACGGCACTGACAAGGAGAAAGGTTCCCAACTCAAGGTGAGCTGTTGCGATGCTATTTTGACAGGATGTAGGGCCTTGTGAGCGGAGTCCAGAGCCACAGTTGGTTTTTGCTGAACGCTTTTTTGAAGACCTGAAAAGGAGGTCTGAAAGCGTGCGCGCAACTATCATCAACCCCTACGACAACCTACGAGATATTTATTTATTTATTTATTTATTTATTCATTTATTTACTTATTTATTTATTTATAGATGCACCATAAGTGCGCTACAACAGGAACATGAACACGAAAATTCCGTATGAACTCAGACAAACACAATGCAATAAACTCAACACTGAACACTGACGAGACAAATAAAGACAATAAATCAATATGCGCTGCAATTGATAAAGTTTAGTGTTTCGCATCGATTCAGATGCTTAAATACAAGAAGACTGCAGTAAGGAACCAAAACATCTAAAGGGACTAAAAATAAAATGTCCATTTGAATGAATAATAATTAAAACGCCGATAATTTACTACACTAAATTGTTGTAAACGTCTGCTTGGCGCTCAGTATAGCTATGGTGTGATTCCGATGGATAGAGAATCACTTTCGAGCAGCTTAGTCAAACGGAAGCACCTAGGAGTCCGGTCTTATTCCGGTCATACCTAGGCCTTCATTACGCTTCCATTCGATACTGCTTCCATAGGAACTGAGGTGGTCAAACCGAACTTGCAGACGTAAATTGTTTCAAGTAAAGCATGACTCTGCGCACTATATATGTGAATATATTATATAAAAAACATAACCATGAGAAAAAAATCCATTGTGGTTCCTTCGCATTTAAGCATTGAATAGCCTCTAACTTCAGTCATGAATCGAAGCAGGCATATTGATTCAATAAGTGTGACAAACGCAGCACACACTACTGTGTATCAACACGTAGTTCCTTAACATTGGTATCACTCTAAGTATGCAACTGGTATCGACGATCCGGGATCAACACAGTGAGCGGCGGCATGCGGATGTGTTGGTCAGCGAACTCCAGAAAGTTAAATACTTCACACAGGCGACTTTGCTGGCAATACTCTCGCAGATACTCTCAGATATGCCTCGGTGGCGCATTCGGTAGGAGTGCCTCCTCATTAGAGCGCACCGGAGGGATTTTAAGTTCGAGTCCGCGCACTGCTGAACTTTTTTGCACGTACTAGTTTATTGTTATTATGCTTCCTCATGCTCACGGGAGTCAATTTCAGACCATCAATGCTTACAACAAACCGAGGCTGCCTATTTGCGCCTTCATAAATGCTCGTTTTTCAACAATGCGTTTCTGCACCACCGCCATACCATACCATATCACCAATAATACCGTGACTGCACACAAATACATACAAATGCACAAATGCATACCTTACGGTCGCCCGGCGCAATTAGGCAGCCTTGGTTTGTTGTAAGCATTGATGGCCTAAAATTGACTCCTATGAGCATGAGAAATAACAAAAATAACAACAAACTAATATGCGTAGAAAACCTCTGCAGTAGGCTACTCGAACTTAAAACCCCTCCGGTCTGCTCCTATGAGGCGTGCCTCCTACAAACTGCGCCGCCGAAGCACAACTGGTGGAGTGTCGCACGGGTTGATGATAGTTGCGCACACGTCTTCACACCTCTTTTTGAGATCTTTAAAAAAGCGTTCAGCAAAAACTAACTGTGGTTCTGGACTACGCTCACAGGGCCCTACATCCTGCCAAAATAGCATCGCAAAAGCTCACCTTGAGTTGGGAACCTTTCCTTGTGAGTATTTTTGCCACCCAAGTAGCATACACTTCAATTGTTAAGCTTATTCTCCCCTGTGTTCCAAAGGAAATGCATGAGGAACGCGGCTATTTAAAAGGGAGTTTCTCGCCCTATAATAGCAGTGGTCCATCTTTTATACTTCCTAGTTCCTCCGAATAGAATTCACCACTGCTTGTCACTCTTTTATGACTTTTCTGCAATTCACCACCCTGATTTTCTTTTTGAAGCACCTGGTGCCGGTGCAGCAGGTTTGTTTGAGTTACGACTGTGTTTTGGGTTTCTCAATTTCATTCCATTTTTGTAGAGCACATTTGGGAATGATGAACGGCATTAAAGTAAATTCGCAAACTGGACGAAGGAAATCCACAATCATAATCTTCTGCTAGAGCCCCTTCAAAGATATACCTTTTTCGTAGAACTGTAAGAAATCTTTATGCAATAGATCGCATGTCGGGTGCCAGTTCTCACAATAACCTCATCTATGATAACTGATGAAGAGTGGACATCGCCCTTTCTTTTTCATTCTTTTTTTTTGCTTGCATGTACATACATTTGTTCACTGTTTCATGTGTATACTCACTGTAGTTCTTCCAAAGAAAACTGCTAAGACAGCCCTAGAAGTAAACGAAACGGTCAAGTAAGATCGCTGACATGCGCGGCATGAAATTTAAGAGACCTGATCCTGCACGAAAAACCCGTCCTGCTTTCCAGAAAACTTGCGCAGAAGAGGGGCCTTTTTCTTTTCTTTTTTGTTTCTTAGTCTCTCTTCTTGTTTTCCCTGTTTGTTATTTATTTATACAATTTGTTGCCTTTCTTCGTGCCTTCTATGCCTTTTCTACCTCACTTATGAAACAGATACCACAAAAATATAAAAACAGACTTTAGTAGGTGTTATGAATCAATATGTAGCAACAAACACAAGAAACGACTTAAGAAGGCAGAGAAGAGTGGGGGCGTATGCAAATAAATTTGTCAAGGAGCAAGAGAAATGCTAGCAATCCTCGAAACACGAGGACAGCATCGGTAGCTTATTTCATTCATTTATTCAAGTAGAGGGTTTCCTCGGTTGCAAAAGCTCACCCAAAAAATTCTTCCGAAATAGATTTGTATAGAAGAAGTGAAATTTTAAAAAAGTGCGCAAAATGTCGTCAATACAACGGAAACTTTTGTCGTTAAATTTCGTCAATTTTTTTGAACGAAAAATGCCGGTAAAACCGGCAAATCGTTAAGTCGTTAATCGCTAAACGCACATCCCTACTGCGGACCATGGTAGGGTGGAGTACTTCGCCTTCGTAGCGAAGACCCACCCCACACTAGGATGGTGCTGTAATAGTGAACGCCTGCAGTTAGCTGTAGCACATGCCAGTGTTGAGTTAACGCTTTGCATTTACTCTTAGGCAATTTAAACTTTTGCTGAGAAAACTGTTCTAAAAATTCACCATATAAGCTGTACTGGGAACTGATTAAGGGTAATTGATCCCCTTAATCTACCACGTGTCACGAGGTCCGTGTCATTTCCGGAATGCCGGCGCTTGGCGCATAACTCCCATCCATACATTGCCGTGTTGACCGCTCAATGCATTGCAAACTTGCGTGATCCGCTGACGAAGCTATGAAATCGCCCATGGTTAAGCTCAATACGACGACGTCGTCGTTAGAAATCATGTTACGTCACTTCATGTAGGCTCCTGATGTTTGAGGACCAAACTCACATCCACATAAAAATTTACGATCTGCCACTCAAAATGTCGTAAATCGTAAATCGTGAAAATTTTACCAAAAATCGCCCCAAGTTGAGTAATTGTAAGCCGTAACTACCCACACCCTTCATCCTGTCACGTGCCTCCCATGTAGTAGACGACCCTCTCTGTGCTAATGATTGGTGCATAACGGCTATCGACAACGGCACTCATCACTGATCAACGAGAGGAGTAACAGCACCTCTTTCCCCTCCTCCTTCTCGTCTTTTGTGAACTCATCCCCTCATGGGGTGATACTATCAGGAAGTAAACAGTGTTGTCCCCGCCGGCGCAGGTTTATATAGCCTGGTGGGCGGAGCTTAATGTTAGAGACGCAGAGGAACGAAAAGACGTAACCGACACTGTTCATTCCTGCGAATTATTTCGTTAAGCATTTGCAATAATTTCAGTTACTTTCAATAATTTTGTTTGATGCTCATTAACTGCAGTCCAACAAAATTGGACTTTGCTGGAATAAGCTTGAAATTAGCTTAAAAAAATTACTTTCTACTCGGTTCCGCACTGTCCTTGCAAAGAGACCCTTGTTACAGTGCGCCGATCCTTAGGAGTCTAAGGCGATTACATGTAAACTGGTCCCCGAAAAGTTCCGTCACGCGCGAGCGGCGAGAGTCAGACGAGCAGAGTGAGTCTCCAGATTGGGCTAGGGAAGGGACTCCGGGGTGTGGCGAACAGGGAGGCGTGGAGTGCACGAGACGACACGACGAAAAACCGCGCGCCGCCTCGGCACTATGCCAAGCGGACCAGTTCTCCGGCAACGGTCTAAGGCATGTGTTAGGCCTTTGTCATACCATCGCTCACCCCGAGCGACGCTTAATGATAATGATATGCGCTTAATGATATGCTTCCATATCGATCGGGCGGTGCGATGGAATCGATATGGGTGCATATCATTAGGCGTCGCTCGGGGTGAGCGATGGTATGACAAAGGCCTTATACTCCCGCGGGTGCATCCGCGGAACGTTCGCGGAGGAAGGGTGTACCGCGGACGACGGGCGTGGCGGGGCGCGGCGATTGGCCAGGTGGGGGGCCTCGGCGCGATTCCCGCCCGTCCGCGGATGTCCCCGCGGGAATATAACTCAGGCCTAAAGGCCCCCACAGAGTTCTGCGGCAGCGCCACAGCCCTATGCTTAACCATAGGGCAGAGACGCAGAGCTCGCCGCCGGCGGCGTCCCTGCCCTATCCTTAACCATTGCGGCGAGCGGCGTTGCCGCAGAACTCTGTGGGGGCCTTAAGGGTGCGCGCGATGCATATGTAATGGCCAAATTGTTCGAGCGACGCGATAGATCGGCCACTGCACATGGCATTGCGTCGCGCGTCGCGCTCACACTGACGACCCCTTACCGGATCCAAATGCTTTCGCCGACCCTTCAACCCACAGAGGGCATGTCA
The DNA here is from genome assembly GCA_947359475.1 of Heligmosomoides polygyrus bakeri. NCBI lineage: Eukaryota > Metazoa > Nematoda > Chromadorea > Rhabditida > Heligmosomidae > Heligmosomoides > Heligmosomoides polygyrus. The sequence goes on from OX375870.1 coordinate 15,462,635, forward strand.
GTATATTTCCGAAGAAAATAAGTGAAGTAGACAATGATAAAAGTCGGTTCTAGTCTGTCGATTTGTGAGATGACCGCCATCCCAGTTCTATGGGTGGGATATTGTAGAGGGAATATGGAAGCGTATTTTACTTGCGGTTGCGAGCCGATAGACATATTGGTAGTTCATCCTTCGCAGGAAATTCTGCTAGCATTTCGACGATTCCTCGTATACATCAGGGGCATTTAAAGGTTAACGATCAAACGAATTTAACGAATTATTGGCATTTTCGTTAAAATCTGGCTTAAAGAATTAACGGAAATTTTTAGAAAATTAGCGGAATTTTTGACGGACTTTTTTCTCAGTAAGCTCATCTTATTTTATTATTTTAAACTTTTACCCTTACAAGTGAGGTCTGGAGCGTATGTCAGATTTTAACGAAAAGTGTTGATAATTCGTTAAATTCGTTAAAATCGAATATTTGAACTTTGTTCGGAAATAGAAGAAATTGTTGGAATATCGAATAAACTTCAAATCTTTAAGAACAGAGCCTCATTCGAACAAAGCGTTTGACTATTCGAATATTCGAATAGACGAAAAATTGGCTTATTCGATTTTCAATCACTCGAAAAAGATTGATGAGCGACTAAACTCGTTCATTCATTCATTCTTTCGAAGATTTTCGACTTCGAAAAAAATCGTTCATTCATTCGTTCGATAGAACTTCTCGAAACCACAACTATGATGCGTACGCGCGGTTCGTAGCCGCATACGGCGAATGTAGTGCACTCTTATCTCTTCATTTCGATCACAATTGCGCTCCCGATTCTCTTCATATAGAGCAAAGGAAGGGTCTCTAGGATTTCGCCAATCCTAACACCGATACGTTGCGCCGCACCCTGGATTATCATCCACTGTTCCCTGCTCCTCGCTGTGTCAACGGAGGTCACAGCGCATTGTTACAGTATTGTTTCTTGCTTTCCTTATTTACAAAGTGCATCCTTCGTCTCTTTTCCGAGTCACAAAATTTTTACGAGGTGGCCATGACGCCCAAAGTTTTAGCGCTTGAATTGACTAGCCTGGCAGAAGAATAAATAGTGAATTCATATCCTAATAGAATGACACCCCCATAATTGACTGTAAATGCTATTCAATATGAGCTGTCCGATGCCCTCGAACGAACAAAAGCCGCCAAACTGTTTGCGCAATCGACGTGTTGCTGGAACTGAGCGCATATGCGAGAACGAGCACGTAGACGACCAGCTACTTCACTGGAACACTTCTCTAATGTTGTTCATCCACTGCGTTATAGAATAAAGTAAGCACTACCAAGGTCTCTTAGCTAGCAACACTATCTGCCATAATAACCGAGTCCTAAGAGTTCGCGCTGCTTTTCAGATCTGGAGATGTACCGGGCACGCGCAGGTCCTAGCACGAATACGTCCATCGGTATTTCGATCGAGATTCAGTTCCAACACGTGTAACACCCAGAAATTATTCTATAAAGGTTTCTATACGTGTGCATCTGATTGTCTGCTTCGTTGGCGACTATTTTCCTACAGCTATGCTTCTTAAATGTTGCTTTATTTTTGTGTTTTTGGTTATTATCAGTGGTTTCCTCAATAATTGATAAGGCTGTGTCTATCGTCACGATATAAGCAATTTTCATAGTTATAATTCTTCCACACGGTGCGCTATACTTTGAGAACAACGAGAGATTCCTCTTTTGATCCTTTTCCTTAGTATTTTTTTATCCGTGTGGTTATTATATGACTTTTTTTACAGACATGAATTTGTCTCTTTTACTATTGGGTGGATTTATTGTGGTGGTTGTCGCCCCTCCTCCTAAACGAGTTCAAGAGGAACACCAGGCAGCTCAGCAAAAAGAGGTACGACATAATGTTCTCATTTTTGAAACATTTTGAACACTGATGGACATACGAATCAGCTGATTTCCATCGGCCACTTTTTTTGTGGTGAGCTTGACCACTAGAATTTCGTGTGGCCAACGTATCAATTTCCATTTTGGAATGTTGCTTAGGCCTTATCCTCAGTGAAGGTTGCTATGCTTTCTTAATGATACTTGATTCGTTCTTGTGGTCCTTCTGCATTATTTAGCTGCTAAAAATCCCCATGTTTCATACCCATTAAACGAAAAAAGGCAATAACCAATTAATCTGTGCATTTTGGCGATCGATAGATGTTTAAGATGTCATCTGAATGCAAACTTAGTATTCCGAAGTTTAAGAAATTGATGTTGGGGCGTTGCCACTTTTCTTTAATATTATATTTATCTTGAATAAGTGGATTGCTTCGAAGCCGAGAGCCATTCTAAGAAAGCCTTTGTCGTTTCTTCTTGATTGCTTCTAGCATTAAATGGGAGAATATGGTTGCGTAGGGGTCTTATTTTAAAATGTTAGGGTTTTATATCATACATTACTTCGAAAGTGTATTGATAGAAAGTCTCGCTATCTTTTATGCTACAGCAGCTCTATACTCTGGTCAAAATTTCCCACTGCCAAAGATTAGAGATACTAAGATGAGGTAGAGAGCGTCTGCAAAGCAACTAAGGATTGCGGTTAGCAAACAACAGATAGGTAGCGTTTTCCTAGTCGGGTGGGTGGGAGGGGAGGGGGGGGGGGGCTTGTCGGTATGCGTGGCATCTGCGACCTTTTAGATGGCGCTTAGTCTCCTGTTTCATCGTGTTTTCTGCAACTCAGCCTGTCTAAAACTCACTAGCTGAAAATGAAAAAGAAGCTCAGTGATTGTGTCAATGAATGACTGGTCTAGACAAAGTGATGAAATGAACCTGCAGTTGCAGCCACCTTATCTCCCCCCCCCCCCCCGATTAGGAAATCACCTGATAGTCTGTCTTTTTTAAAGTCACCTTGCGAATTGTGTTAGGGTAGCGAGTTTTGAAGGCAGGCAGCAATCTAGATTTGAAGCAACCTATAACGCTGTTCTTTTGTAAAAAAAAAGAGTTGAATTTTAGGGTGCTGAGCATGCTACGAATCCAAATCCGAACGAAAATGCCGACAACGTCCATAAACCGGTATTATTTCATGTTTCTTAGTTTGGTTGTAATATTGATTTAAATTCAGCGTTTTTAGATGTATGAGTTCACGTACTCTAAGTATCTCGAAGAGGTTGTGAAGATTCTCGAGAGTGAGCCGAAGTTCTCGGAGAAGCTTCGTGGGATGCCAGAAGCAGATATCAAGGTACGTCGTCTTGGCTTCTTCGCTGCTTCTATGTATGTTTATTAAAAGTCTATAGGCCGGTAAGATCGCCGATCACATTGATGACCTCGATGACCACGTCTTCGAAAGATTGACGAAGGCGAAACTGGACGAGCTGGAGCGTCTGCGAGAGCAAATCCAGAAGCAGATTGAGGTGCGACTCGCTTCATAGTCTATTCGCTTTCTAGTCGTTCCTAGTTGAGTTTTTTCTATTCGTTCTAGGCTGAGGGTGGTGCTCACAACATCAAGGTACCGGACCACTTGGACACATCCAACTGGGAAAAGTTCGGCAAAGAAGATCTGAGAAAACTCATTCGTCGGGTGAGATCGGTTGATCGGTTCGCGTTCATTGATTCGAAACCAGTTAACCTTGACTTTGTTTAAGACCGTCGAGGACATGGATGCCATGGATCGGGACCGTCAGAAAAACTTCAAAGAGTACGAGATGAAGAAGAAGGCGGAGCTGGATCACAAATTGGCCCAAATGAACGAAGAGGTAGACTAATGTGTAGAGATTTAAGCATTTATTGATACGCTCCATGATTTGCTTCTTCTGGCATTGAGGGCTGATTTTGTTGTTTGATATATTGAGGACTTCTGTTGATTTTGACTATTTTGATTGGCATAGACAGCTAATTTGACCCTTCCATTTTGTGGAACTGTGAAAGAAGGAGTCGAAGAGTTAGAAAAGTGATTCTTCTGAATTCTTATATAGTGGACATTAAAGCTGTCAAGACAGGAGCCGGCAAATCGTAACACTACTTCAATTCTCCACAATAAAGTTGCCATATTTGTGAAAATTCGCTCGTTTCTTTCTGTTTTCTAATACTCTTTCTACACATTTCAGCAACACGCATACGTTTTCTAAAGCTGTTTACTAATCGTGTTCTGTTTTCAAAAGGAACGACTTAAAGCCCAGAGAGAAGCTGAGGAGGCAAAGAAACGTCATAACGAGCACGAGAAGCTGAAGCATCCCGGAAGTCGTGATCAGCTTGAAGAAGTTTGGGAGGAGACGGATCATGTGAGTTAGCTATCGCTCTAACTGTAGTAAAACAAAGCCTCGAAGGCATCTCTCATCATCGTCCTTGACACCGTGTCGCTAAAAGCATGGTTTGCAGAGCAGACTTAGAGTTCCTTTTAATTGACTTGTAAACTCTGTTGTTTTCTTACTTTCTTCTTCTTCCTTAGCAGAATTCCCATAAAGTAGCAGATTTCCTTGAGTTTCAGATGGATAAGGACAACTTTGACCCACGAACATTCTTCGCTCTTCATGATTTAAACGGTGATGGCTACTGGAACGCTGAAGAGTTGGAGGCGTTGTTCCAGAAAGAACTTGAGAAAATGTACAACGACACCAATCCGGATGATGATCCACGAGAACGGTACGTTCTTCCTTTCTCGCGCAGGCAATGACTAACTGGATGACTGAGCTGGAAACTGTACTCCTTCAGTATGGAAGAAATGTATCGAATGCGTGAGCATGTGACGAAACAAATGGATAAGAACCACGATCGTCTTATTTCTCTTGACGAATTCCTTCAGGTGGGCAGATATTGTATTTGCATTTCTACTGTATCAAATCGAAGTTGATAAAATACGTGCCGAGAAAATTGGCTTTTCGAGGGTTCGTTTTTTTAAAGAGGAAAAGAGTGTGAAACTATGGTGTTCTTGCGATATGAAAATTGGCGTGGTACCGCTAACTTTTGAAGAATTTCTAGATAGAAATTAGCAAACAGTGTCTTAGGATGTAGTTCAACGGCACTAGGTTCCATTGTTTTCCTCGGAATCTCCATCTTCCTACTATTCTCGGAATGTTTTAGGACACAGAGGCTCAAACTCCGAACAAAGATCCAGGATGGAAGGATCTGGCTGATCAAGAGGTACTTTTGCTGATAATAGTAGATTTCCTCAATTGGTTAGTACAACTTTTCTCCTCAACTTTTCTTTCTTTACTACAGGTCTACACTGACGAAGAGCTCCAGGAGTTCGAAAGGGAGTACGCAAAGCAGCAGGGTGAGCTTGCGCATGTTTAGATTCGCTTTCGCGTTTCCTTTATGGGTTGCTTTTTTTTCAGTTTTCGGTAGCGGGTTTGATTTATTTCACCTTTTATGACCTTGGATGGGAAACGATTTTGTTTATGTCATTCTTCTGCAAAGTGTTGTACCATTGTGAATGTTGGAGCCTTAAATATTTGTGAATGTTGGTAAGCATAACAGTTTTCAAGATAAGAATATAATTCTATGTAATTTCTGCCAGTTAGATTGCCAATGAGAGACACATTGAGGAATGTTTACGGTTTTATGAATTGCTGTGTAGTTTTCTAATCATCTAGTGGGTTTTTTATTGTCGATGCCGCCGCAAGGCGCGATAGGTGATGTGTGCAATCGATATTCGATCCACAATGTCTAGTATTCGATATCGCTGCCTTTCATATTCCCGCGCCGAACGACGTGGAAATATGAAAAGCGGGGATGTGCGGAAATTTTTATGGAAAAAGCGGGAGACGAAAGACGGAACGGAAACGCTAAAAAATGGCCGGAAACCGGAATACGAAACGCGGAAACGGAAATGACACATGTTCGCCATTTTTTCAAAAGTGCATCTGAAACGGCGTCAGAAGCGGCTTCTATTGCGCATTTTCTTGCTCAGTACTTTGCGAGCAGCAGGATCTTCCACAGATTAATACTCATTCTCATCATAACATAACATAACGAAGCAAAGATTCAGAATATTGTTATGATTACCTTTTAGCTATGGCTAGAGCAATAAACTGAAACAAATTCAGGGTCTTATCTCATTATTTCTCAGCATTTCAGCATGCAATCTTTCCATTCTAGTTCCTGTGACGTTTTTCGCTGACTTTTTTGATGCTGATATTTTTTGAACGCTAGACTTAACCGACTTGATTATTTAAGGTTACTTACAGACCCCATTTAAAAAACTGACTCGAGTGAAGTCTAAAACTGTGGTAGCCACCTAGATCATTTTCCGACCGGGAAAAAGATTCCTCTGAACACTTTCAGAAACCTGTGGCATCATGGACGATTTGGTGGCTGCACAGATATTTGCATAGTCAACAGCAGTTACACTGTAATCACCAAAACCAGTACTCAGAACTCATTCTGGAGTCTAAGATGATAACTGGATGACTGAATAGTCACGGTGGGTCCACACTTACACAGGAATATTCAGTCTGTGCCAGCCTAGAAACCCTACGCCCAAGATGACACAGCTGGGCGGTTCTTAGACGGTTCTCGAAGTTTTGTGTCAGAATTCAAAAAGTCACCATACTCAATCAAAATAACAGCTCTTGGTAGATATTCGTGATGCTTCACTAAAAAGTGAATCGCATAACTCTATATGGATGAATATCACACCTAACGAAATTGAGAATTGAAATTTGCACCTTTGATCAGGAACACTGATGTAATCTTCGAGCAGACAACTGCCACAACCTTCACTGAACCCTTTGTTTCATGACACTGCGCTATATGTCTGCAAAGGTTTTGTTGTAGCTATTTGTACCTAATGGATGAAGAACATTATGATCATTCAAATGTTAAGTGCCTTTTTTCTTAGCATACAATGCGTACATAACCTTTGTGGCGCATTAATTTTGAACTGCACCCTGCCGTTGCCGTTTTTGAGTTGTTGTTTTTTTTTTTGGTAATCTAACCAATTTCAAGAGTAGTATTTAATACTAGAGTTGTCAAACAGTATTTCCCTCACAATTATATGAAGGAGAACGCTTTTAATTGATAAGCTGATTGTGCTCAATAGAAAACTAGTGTGGAACAGTGCCCATTTCCGTTTCCGCCTTCCGGCCCAAAAACAGACGGAACACCGAACGGAACGAAAGAGTCCAAAATGGCCGGAAACCGGAATTCAGGACACGGAAACGGAAATTCCGCACATCCCTGATGAAAAGCACGCTGTGCGGCGTCACACGTACGAGCCTTGCCTTGGAGGTTAGGGGGTTTTTTGTTGTTGGAAAACTCGGCATGGAACAGCATGTTCTTGTACTTCTTTCTCATCACTGTTCAGTCAAGAAAATGAAGGAAACGGAAATGTTTGGCTGGTTATGTGTGCTTGAATGGGATGTGGATTAGGTCGTGTGCAGTGCCGTATTTTCTGCCATGGGTTAACTGGGACCACGCGGTGGCTAAACTGTTTCCCAAAATTGAGCCATTGCCTAGGTTGGGGAGAGCATGCTTATGAAAGGCTAACCACTGCAGTTCCAACAACGATGCCACTAGCTCAACCAGTCCGTCATGACCAACCGCCTCAATATGCGCAGCAACAGGTGGGTTCACTTCCGCACTGCCTATTATTTTCCTTGTCTTCGTTCTACTACGACGGCTGAAGTCTTACTATCCAGGTTCACCCGGGAGGACAACAACAAGCTGCTGTTCCTAATGTGAGAGTTATATTCATTTTGCCAAAGTCTTCTTAGTGTTGCATTGTGTTTCGCCTTTTAGGTGCAGCCAGTTCAACAGCAGCATGGACAAGCTGTTCCACAACAACAACAACCTCAGGCTGTTCCTCAGCAGCAGCAACAACAACAACAGTATCAGCAGCAGGTTCGGGCATACTGTGTTCTGCTTTTTTTGGTTTTCGTATTGGATTCGAAAAAATCCAACAGATTGTTAAACAATGTAGTCACGCTATTAGTATCAGCAGAATGCAACAGAACAGCGTTACTTTTTTTCTACAAAAGCGACCAGATTAAGCATAATTCCAAAGAGTAAACCTATTCGCAATAGGACCTTCCTAAACTTATTCAAGGCCGTGCATAATCCAAAGTTCGTTGTTTGCCCTTTTTTGCCCCCCCCCCCCCTGCATTGATTGCGCCTTGCACTATTTATGTCGCGATTTTTACCTCGTTAATGGTGTAATCGCCCCTTAGGGCCCGTTTACACTTCGACGTCGAGCGACGCTACGTCACATATTGTGGCCACATTGATCGATCAATTTTGCCGCTATACATGCCATCGCGTCGCTTGGCGTCGGAAGTATAAACGGGGCCTTACAGAAAGCTGGCTAGTAGAGAACGCCTTTTTTAGCGCTTGGCGTCCATGAGCGTTCAACTTAAGACATGTTTCGAGTTCCGCAGAACTTGAGCTTGGTGGACATGTTATGCGAAAAAATTAGTTTTTCCAACAATTGCTTTTTCGTATGTGAATCTGAAGAAAAATCAATACTAATAATATAGCCAGGCTGTTAGTGTCAGCAGAAAGCAACAGAACAGTGTTTTTTTCTAAAGAAGATTGATGCAGCTTGACCGTACCTATTATATTCATAAGTGACCAGACAGAGCGTATGTCCAAAGTGTAGTCTATGTTTGAATGGTCCAAGAATTCAGAAAACCTACTTGGCAACAAACTTCTCTAAATTTATAACAGGAAGCAGAAGAAAGACTGTAGCATTTTCCGTGCGATGATTGTGCTGTGCAGTAGGAATGTCACGATTTTGGCTTCATTAGAGCATTGGATTACGGCTATAACTTGAAGGTTCATGTAAAATTTGGTAACCACGCCATTTCATGATTACGGATAGCTTAGATGTTTCGAACGGAGCTGTCAACGCATTCAAGATACGATTAGTGTTGGAGGGGGTGTGAGGTTTTGCCGCTTTTTTACTTGGACTTCAAGATGAAATTTCATTAAATAAAAATGAGGTGTGAGTGCATTTAGACGCTTAGTTGAATAACTAATTCTGTAGGATGATTGTCGGAATGACGTGCACTTTGTCTACTTCAGCCTAGGATAAGCCTGGCGTTATGGAAACTAGGAATATCGATTGTCTGCGATACCTAATCGATATTGGTATCTCTTATAACACGACAACAACTGACTGGAGGATGCATACATCCGTCTTTTTATGCATATGCCATTTTCGCCATCAATCCATTAATGTCGTGGTATATGGGTGACTGCATGGCGCAATCTCTAGGTCACTAGAATATTTGGTACTTAGCTGCTGGTGGCTATATCGAGATATTGCGCATGCTCGTAGAGCAATCTCACGACAATTTTTTTTAGAAATGAGCAATGGAGGGAACTCCGCGGTCTGGCGGATCTAAATTACGAGTTTTAAGATGCCTTGTCGGTGCGATGTGGGCACCAACCCGCAATACCGAAAATATCTGCTTATTTGTGCTTTGAATTCAGAATCGGAACATTGTCGTTGGGGAAAGGCTTATAATTTGATAGTCATTCAATCAAGGTGTACTTTTCTTGTGACGCTCTGTATTTCCCTTTTCAGAAGTTCTCTTCTCAAGTGAGAATTGGATTTATTCAGTCTTTTTTGTCACTAAAATCAAGGCCTGGACTCATTCTTTTCTCTTCATAAGCTAGCATGGGGCAGCTTTCAACCCAACGTAGCATAGGTTGTTTTTTTACAGCAGTCCTCCTCGATTAATAATTCCTTGGTGTGGTTTTTTGTGCATCTTCTCTTGTTCTGAGTATCCTTCCTACAGTATGAGTTGAACAAAAGTGGAAAAAAGATCCCTCAGTCCCAAAAATCAGCCATTTACTTTTCCACAAAGTTTCTTTTATTCATACAATTTTCATGTCGAATTGGATATTTTTCAAATCAAACTGGACACTCTTAAGTTAGCATAGGACTTTTAAAATCAGAGCTAACTCTCCCAAATCGAAATGAGCTTCTTCGACATTAAACTGGAGACTCTCCAAAAGGGTTAAAATATTTTTTTTTTGTTCAAGGAAAGTTTCAGTATAAGTTTCTTTGAGGTTTTATTTCACCTGCCCATTAAGTGAACACATCGTTTGAAGTTTTATAATTCTTTTTCTGGAGAAATAGTGGTTTAAAGCCTATTTTAGTGAATAGGAAGGCGTCCACTTTCTTCGTACCAATAAAGACTGCGCCATGCCGTCGTCCAAGACGTCGCGATTTTTTTTTTTTTTTGCATGGAGTCTGAAACCTGTTAACGATACAACACATACAACTGTAAAGAATACATATGTCCTCACTTTGATGGTTCAGATAAGTGGAATTTACACTATCAGCAAAAGTTGTGGCGACCTCTTTAGTGCATAGCGCGATCTGATCTTTTGTGAGTGTTGTCGTCTTCACTGCTGTGATTTGAGACAAAATTTAATTTTTTCTTTGGAAATTAAATTCTCACAAAATTCTTACACTTATTGGGGCAGGTAAATTAAACAAACCTGAACGAACGTTATATCAAATTTTCCTTGAACAGAAAATTGGCCTAACCATCTTGTTGAGTCCGTAATTTAACCTGCCTAATTCATTTTGATGTGGAAGAGTTCGCTTTGACTTCAAAACCCTTAAAGCTCTCTTAGAAGTGTCCAAATCCAATTTGGTTTGAAAAGTGTCCAATTTGAGGTGAAAATGGTATATACATCTTTTGCTGTATCATAGCGAAAGGCCCCGTTTTCTTTTGCGATCGTTGAGCGCTGACAGTTGTACTTAGTATTTTGTAGTGTGATATCTCTGTTTATGCTACTTATGCTGATGTTTTAGCAACCCATCCGGCATGAGCCGATCGTCGATAAGCCGAAAGATCCCGCTTACGGTATTTGATGAGACGAGCGAGAATCAGTTTCATAGATCAAAGTATTTATTGTAGTGCGATTCTTCCTGTTAGACTCTGGGGCTACCAGTATTGCTATTCTTTCTGTAATCTATGAAAGTATGACTTGTGCAACTGTTTGGAGACGTATCATACGGATATCATGCGTAATTGTGATTCCTCATTGCGAATGTTCTTGCTCTTTCTTCTGTTGACGGTTCTCTGTGTTTCTGTATTTTCTGTACAAGGGTGTTCTTCTGTCGTCGTGAGAAAAATAGATGTAAATGCAATGTATTTGTGATGACGATGATTGATGTCATATATTTATTTGTGTGATTCTTTTATTCTCAGCAGAAAAGATGAACATAAACAATGGCACAATCCGAAAGACACACGTCGTTACGATGGAAAGACAATACTTCCTGTGCAGTAAAAATTGCATCTAGTCAGTTCATGTACGTGATATACTGAGCATATGAGAAATAAACCAGTATTGAGCAATAGCCTCGTCGTTTCCGTAGCACAGAAATGCAAGTGCTGTGTTATAGAGCAGCACCAACACCTCTATTATATAGATAGGATTACGCGAAATGAAAAATGTACATAGAATCTGGTTAGAATCGTGAAGTAGTATAAGCAAGTGGTTCATATACATGATGATATCTGAGGTAGTCCCGCCACTGTTCACTGAATCTTTGTTGAGCTCCACCTAACTGGTGTGTGCGCGTCGCGGTCGCGCCGCGGTAGCAAAGTTCTTGGTATAGAGTGAGACGGCCACTCGGTCCAGTATTGAGGGATACCATGGTAGAGCGTAGAAGAAATTTGAAATAAACCGAAATACAGAGGCAGATAGTGAGCTCGTTTTAGTACGTCATCTTTGCCTTTCATGGTTCGTCTCCATCACCTCCATTGAGTGATGTGGTGGTGCAATAATGATAAGCAAAATGAGCGACATATCCACTATAATCGCTTCTATTATTGAGCCAGCTAACGTGAGTGTAGGGTCAACTGTGTGGCTGACAGGAGGTCGAGATTCAAAGTCATCCCGTGGTTCTCGGCCGCTGATGGGGCAGGACAGCCGGGTGCCGTGATTCCTAACATGCAGCGCTTCCAGTGTAGGAAGTTGGTGTTAAGAGTGAGCAATTGCGGAGACATTCTGAGACCCATTTTCGGAAGGCGGCCCGTGATGAGGTGCGGCACGGTGCTCCAAGTAGTAAATCTCGGAGTAAAGAGCTGGAATCTTGACGCCGGATGGATTGTAGCGAAGGATGTCGTGGATTTTGTCGTGATGAACACCTATAAAGTGATTTTTTTTGTAGCCGCAGGTTGTTCCTCATAACCGAACATGTATCGAAGGACTTGAGCCGGCAAAGCAAAACGAGCTTACCAAGGTCTCGTAGATGGTTGATCTTCGACATCAGAAGGTCGAAAACAACGGAATCGGGAAAGTCTTCGCTTAGCCGCATTCGCAGTGCGGCCACAAGTCTCTCCTGTATACGATCCACTTCGACTTTCGAGTGGTAGTAGATGTTTTCTAAATCGAAATCACTTAGATCTACAATACAGTATGCTTTGCGCTCCCATGCATTCAATAACCCAAAGAGAATGCGCTGGGTAATGTCAACTTTCATGTTTAATTATTGTTGCACTAGCATTTGGCCAGAAGTCATTAGCAATCAGTCAATATGAATAAGTTTATAAGTTTTGGTTATTTGTTGCGAGGGTGAGGCAGTACGGTATAAGACAGCTGTTAAATTCACATGATCTCCGCCTTCAACAGTCCAATTTTGTGAAAAATCGATAATATTGATCGATATTGGTCAATTGATATCATCGATATTATCAATGCCAGCTATTCATTGTGATGTCCACCCGTAACACCTAACAGATTGCCACCTCAAACAACCACCTCATCCTTGGGAAAAATCGATAATATCTACCGATATTGCCGGATCGAGCAATATTACCTACTCAATAACTGTGGTATGCGAATAATTCGACACACCACTAACTGCGTACAGAACTAAGTCAATTTAACGAGCCGTACCTGTTGTGGTCAAGAGTATCGCAGCGAAAACCGCTACCACTTCATCGCTAAGGTTCAGCCCTCTCATTGCGTGTGCGAAGACGAACAGCTCGTTAAGAAATTGGCCGAAGATCAGGCTTAGGAAGGCAGTCGGCATGAATGTGCCGTCGACGAGAAGCAGTCCACGTGCCGACAATCCACGATAGGTGCGGATGAGGAACATTCGGAAGAACGACGACTGAATTTTTAATTCGTTAATGAAGGCGATGGTCAGGAAAATTCGGTACTAGGAGTTGATGTGGCCATGGGGGAGAGGTGGAAATGCGCCAGCCAATCACCACCAATAGAGTCACTGATCGTAAACGTTGGCTCGGGGCGGCACGTCTGATTTGTCTGATGCGTTCCCGTCCCATGTAGGCCACATTAACGACCGGAACCGAAAAATCTACTGTGGCTGTGCTACATACCTTTATTAGCGCTTGCTGATCAGTGGAATGTAGTAGAGGAAAGCCAGGTACACGTTTTGCAAATTCTACTGCCTTGTGAATATCTGGCGTAACCTTTTCCGTGTACAACTCCCAAGCACGTATTTGACACGACAGCGTTGGTGGATCGACGACAATCTGAAATCAATTTATATTGAACAGCTAACTTCTCCGGGAAAAATACGAAGAGGTAAATCTTGAAGTAATCACTCACAAAATCCAAGATGTGCTCTGTTATAGATCGTTGCCTTTTCATCGTCATCGCGGAAAACTCCTCGTGAGCTTCGTAAACAGCTTGTATGAGCTTAAAAAAACAATTCAAAAGTGCAAAATGATAGAAAGGCATCACAAACAGCGATCCAGATGATCCATTTGCAACACCGTCAAATTTTCAGAATTCCTCTCCCCCCATGAACATAAGAATAAAAGGTCAAGGTAGGTGTCAAGCACTCCTCTCTCGAATGCGCCGTGCATCCTGCTACATGCTCTGAATGTGTATGCGGTTAATACAGCGGCATGTTGGAGCCAGGCGATATAAGTTAGCGTGTTATCCTTCCCAGACAAGTCTTATACCATTTCTCCGACTCCGGAGCGGTAGATGAATTGAGCGTTCTGGGCGTTACCCAGAACCATGGATCGATTCACACCTCACGCGACAGCTGATGCCCCTTTCGACTGCGCTACACGAGTCCTCCACCGGCGACAAGATATAGGGATGTCGTTGCCTATGCGCGATATAGTGGACACAATTTCAATGCGTATTTGGCCTATACGAGGGCTTCGCGTGGCGAGAAGATAGACAAGTTAGTGTGTTCTCCTTTCCAGATATAACGACTCCAGAGAGGAATAATACAGAATTCACCTTTATTGATCTCAAACTTTGAATCGATTCGCTCTGTACGTGACAGCCACGCCTCGCCAAGCTGCTCTACGTACACATGCCCTCTACCAGCACAAAATGGAGTGACTCAGCTGTACGATACATTATTGCCTTTCCAGCATTGTTTTGTGTTGAAAAATTGAAATAAAATATATCTTTGCATTGTCCATTCAATTCTTTCATTCAATCAATATCAAATTTTTCGTTGTATTTTTAAACTAAAAAGCTTTATTTTAAAAAGCTTTGAAAATGCTTACCTGGTTCATTTCGGTTTTCAGCGGTTCAGGAGAAGTAGTGGACGATACCTCTGGCTTCTCTTCAGAGTCCGACGTGTCGATATCAGAGATCTCTTTCACAGGGCGTTTTGGTACACGGCCAAAGCGCACTGCTGGAATAGAGTCGTAAAACTTTCAGCTACGCATCGCTTCCAGAGAGCTCTTTGGAGAAAATAAGAGTCAAAGTATTCTGAAGACCACAGTGAAATATGAGAAAAGTACGGTACTGTTAGGAAATGCAGCCTATGCGGCCGGAGGATGTGTGATGCCCACTAAAGAAACAAGGAGCGCTAACGGAAGACGGTATAGAAGTGTGTAAGGGGAAGAACACCAGGATATGGGAAGTTTAACGTGGGTGGTTCGTCTGGTGCCCAATCAACTCCAAAAATTTTATGCCATTCTGGTCTTTCATCTAGCTCTCTCAACGGTTTTATTACCTACAATCTGCTACATAACTTGGTCGGTTCGTTTAAATAGTCACATCTCTACTTTTATTTTTTACAATTAACATAGTTACGACTAACAGAGAGAGAGACTTCGCTTTAAAGCAGTTACCCATAAAACACCAGTTACGATGGTCCTAACCTCAACTAAAGCTTTAGACGCTTAAAAGTCTTAGTTACTAATTATAAGATATTTTCTGCTTCATTTTTGAGGTTGGATCAACATAAAGAAATGATATTGCTGGCTTCCCAGGTAGGTAGAATACTTCTATACAGAGTTCCTCAACACTTGATGTAGCAGCTCCATGCCTTTGAACTTTTCGAAATGGATATACCACATACATATCGAATTTTTGCTCGAGCTGGTTTTAGATAAAAACTTGATCGATACATAAGAACCTGTTAGGCGGTAATAAATATCTGTTCACCTTCGATTCACTGATGCTGCAGTAGCCTCCCTCTACTGGACTCCCTCCCTCCTCCCACAGGCAAGCATACGGTAGCCGTCGCGCACGCGGCATACGGTAGCGAGAGTAAATCGCCACTTTCAGAAACTCACAGTCTCTTGACATGCCGACGGCGATACACTTCTTGAAGCGGCACGCCTGACACCGATTCCGATTCTGCTTGTAGATCGGACATGCTCCGTCGCGCAGACAGCGATACTCCATGCGCTTCTGAATGCTCCGACGGAAGAATCCCTGAAAGTCAGATGCCATGAGAGAGGGAGAGCAGACGGCTCGGCCTGTCTTCCCATTCCTCATCATCCAATCTATCGATCAATAATTAGCTGTAACTCGCAAATTTTGGCAGACGGTAGGCGCACGGTGTGTTGCGCAACTGCGGACACAAGAGATGTTCGCGGAAATAGCGAGCTGGGCGAGGAGCGACCGAGACAGCCAGACGGACAGCGTTATTAATTTGTCATCGACGGTCCACTCCACAGTATTCAGTTGCATGTTGGCAAATAAATCTTCTGGACCACTACTCTCCTTCTTAGCGTGATGAGCCACGGACGAAATTAGCAGAATGGATTACGGTATGAAAACACCAGCAGCCACTTTCTCCACTAGAAGCCTGGACTCAGTACAGAAGGAGAAACTCGCAGCTTCTCCCTGATCTACCTTAGAACCCACCCAAAGATCCTTCCACGGATATAATAAGACCAGCTGGCTGCATGGTTACGTAAGACGTGCTGTCGTGGAAGGAAAATCCCAAATACTATTTCTTCAAAATTCATTTTGCCACCTCAAAGTTTCAGAAATAGAGGGTTTCCAGAAACCAGACGTTATGAAATATTTGGATTTATCCTAGTGCGGGGTGGGCGTTTTATTCAGAGTGTTTGACAACGACGTTAAAATTAGAAGCGAACTGTTTTATAAAGACAACAAACTAATCCGATTCACGAGGGCTCTTTCCCTGCAGCTTTCTAGCCTGAAAAGACCATCCCGTGGGTGTTTGTTTCGTCTTTCTAGCTGTGCCCCACTCCGACTGAGATAGATGCAAAAATTTCTCTTCAGTATTCGGTGTGCTCAAGAAAGAGCCCGAAAAGCCACTGAAGCTAAAAAAGTCAATGCAACCAAACGACATTTGAAATTCCATTTCAGATACCATTCAACAGCCGAGGAAAAAACATCAATACCAAGTTTGCTATTAGAAAACCTACCTTGCATCCTTCGCAGGACGTCACACCGTAGTGATATCCACTGGCTTTATCACCACAGACCTTACAGATCAGTAGGGCTTTTCCACCGGTTGGCACCAGCAACGTAGCCGGTTGTGGCGACGTTCGATCTGAAACGTTTTCAATAACTTAATCTTCTTTTTCACAGCGGACCCCCAATTTTTCGTCCTTCGCAGAAATTCGCAGTTTACTAGAAAAAAAACGAAAATTCAAAGCAATATGTAACACCTATTTAATTATTTATTTTTGCAGCACCAGCAACGCTACAATGCTATGCCAAAAGTAAACGCCGGAAGGTTCTGAGGACTGATTGGCTTTGGACAAAAAAGGTTTAAAGCATTTTTTTAAAATAACATTACCTTTTGGAATACATATTTAGTGTTTCTTTGCTCTGCAGAAATTTGATATTTAGAATTTTTGAAAAAAAAATAACAATAATTTCTCTGTCTTCGACGAGGTGGTGCCCAGAAAAACTGAAAACTTCAAGCGGAAAATTCCTCGGCAACTTTGGCGTTGGAAGTTTCAGCGCTAGTACAGCCAAATGATCAGAAGTTGATGTTTGCATAATGGTTTTCATATTTTTCTAAAGTCCGTGTTTTGCATTTTTAGATGCTAAAAGTGAATGGTTCCTAAAAATCAATGGGAAACTGAAATATATGTAAATCAGAAATTTCAACACCAAAATACTACAGCTTTTTGTGCAGCCACTTTCAAAATGTGCAATTTAGAACCGCTTCAACTATTTAACAGGGCCGAACAAATTTCGCAGATTTTTGCAATTTGCCCTCAAATTCTCATCAGTAAGCTGTGCTGTAATACCCTGCTGGCTTTTGAGCCCTGAAGAATTTTATGAAGAACCGTATTAGTCGGAAACCAGAAATGATCCTTCGAGAAAGAAAGAAATGTCTCGAGGAAGCGGCTATTTTCCAAATTTCTCGAAAGCTGTTTAGATTGCTGCGCAAGACCTGTGCATTATGACATATGATTTTAGTTTGCTTAGCTTTACGATATAATTATATATATATATATATATATAACAAATTCTTTGGAAAAAGTTTGGCCTTTGTGTTAGCAAATGAAGAAAGAATAGGCGACTTTTGTTGGCGTTGCCAACTGTCGAGAGGTAAAATTATAAAGTTCGGTTCATAAAGAGGGTAAACGTGCTTCTTCTCCTAACTCATGAAGCTGGTTACTTAACGGGTAATTATGGAGATCGCAAATCTTGTACTAATAGAACTTTTTAATTGTTCCTTTGTGCAATCATCTAGCGAGCGTATAATACGTGAAAACGGACCAATTTCAAGTTCTGCATGGTCACTTCAAAGCAGCTTACGCCAATCTTTACCGTTGCTTTTTTAGGTAATTCTATTGCATTGAAGCTCCCGAACTTCGACTGAACCTCTTCACATCGTCTCCGAGATTCAAGCAACAAAGTTCTATGTTAAAAAAAATCGCAATTTCTCATTGCCACGAAAACTGGCTTGATATTTTCAGCTATTGGTGACCATTCTAGATGTTCTATAAGTGCTCAAAACTACGCGCTCTCTCCTACGCAGTAGCATCAGGACGGCTCATCGCCCAGTGGGGGAGCAATTGTAGTAGGGGAGGGAACATCTACAACCTCGAAGCGACGAAAGCTTTGGGCTCGACCTAATGCAAAGGATCAGGCCCTATACATAGGATATTCACCGTCATTTCCATAGCGCGCAATTCAGTTTTCCGAAGACCACCAAGCGATCCCTTCCAGAGATCGGCTACCCAGAAAACCGTTCATGCCGGCGCCTACCTCCACCCATTTACCCCGCCAATCGATACAGGTATTTTGTGTGTGCGGTGCTGTGCTGGAATGGCCGTTGCGCAACAGGACGCGCACGGCGCGCAGGCCCAGTGCTCGAGCCGTCGTGGCCCAACAGCAACGGGGCATCTCGTGCCGATTTATGGCACCACACACCTCGCCAGACGCCTTCACTCTCCCTTTCCACTGCACGCCATCATCCCCTGCGGAGCGTCAGCAGCAGCGGCAGCGCCAGGAGGCAGTCTTCTGTTGATAACAGCGACGACAAGACGCGGCTAAACGGCCATTGCAACGAGCCGAGCACTAACTGGTACTGACCGCTGTGATTCACGCCGTTATCTGAGAACGTGGAGTGGACTTGGAAGTCGGACGGTGTCGGAAACACGGCTCGCTCGGTGAAATACGACGGTTCCTGCTTGTACGGACGGTAAGGAAACGCCGAGGCTTCGTCGGGCACGGGGTTCGTCGCCGTCAGCGATGGGCTATATAGAGACGGGACCTGGAACAGAACGGTGGAGATAGAGTGCTAAGGATCCGCAGGTCATGTCGATAGAACTCACCTCATACGGGGAATAGCTCTGTGGGGCCCAAGCCTGTGGTGGACTCGGTTTCTCCGTCTTCATGCAGATCAGCTGCGGCGAGCTTGAGATTTGAGACGATCGATATTCAGAAGACGCATCGCTGAGGCCCGAGTATTCATAGAAGGATGACGAGACGCGTGACGAAGACGGCGAATGGGCTGCGAACCCGTCGAAGCTCATGCCTGAACACTTGACGATGGCTTGAAGTGACCGATTCAAAACAAAACAATTCAAACGTTCAGCGAAATAATGAAAGTATGAAGTTAAAAGGAACGACGACACGAGGCACAAGTGATACATACAGGTAATGAGAGCAATTCCACAGAAACGAAGCTGCCGAAAGGACGGAAAACGGTCGAGGAAGAGGTTCAAGAGCGTTCGGCGGTGATTACACCGTATGCGGGTCGGAGGACGGTATGGTCCCGAGTGTGTGGGCGTGGCCGGCGAGGGTAGCCCGAGCCTTGTACCGATCAGCCATTTAATGAGCAAGTTTGCATAATTACGTAACTGGCGCTGGTAATCCGCTAGCCGCTTTAGGATGAAGACGACGAAGACTTTATAGCTGGTCTGTGTGCATAGAAGATCTCGGCACACTTTACTTACTGCCTTCGAACAAGGCACCGGTATGGGGCTCAGCACCAGAACCGCCGAAGAATTGAGCCGAAATGAAGATGCGAGGAAAATGCCCGGCTGTTTGTTGTCTGTCTGTCGGTCTGTCTGTATGTGTGAAGTGTGTGATAGGCGGTGGTACGGCCGTGACAGGCATGACATTGCGCTTGAAGTTGTTGTTGGGCTATTTGTTCGTGATAAGTGAAGCTGGTAGTTGGTCCAGACTCCTGAATAAGCCAATAAGCCACAGCCTTCTGGAGTCATCTCGGCTGTCGGCCAGATATGAACTTCGCTCCGCACCGACGATCATCAGTCTTCTTCTGTCTACGCCATGCCTCTACTTCCTATCGCCGTTCGCAGTAATCAATGCGATGGCAGACCACGTCGGCACTGGTCAGTTGAGCGGTATCGAGCAGCTCCATATCGTATCGACCCCCCCCCCCTCGCCTTTCCGATATCGAATGATAAAAACATTCTACAAATAGCGTTATCATCGCGTTCGTTGCGCACGGTTGACCACTTGCCATCATCTCCGAGAGGACCGCAGTCAGAGACAGACAAGGCCACTTCCCCGGCTAGGGTAGGAAAATGGCAGAGGAATGAATAAATGGTCTGCTCAGTTCAGCTCACTAGTAAAGGGATACTAGGGCCTCGAAACCAAAAGCTTTGAGTAGTCGAAAGATTTCGAGTGTCCAATAGACGAGGCCTTGAATACTGGCATTTTCTACAGTGTGTCTAGAAAATTGAAAGCGCTGTTCGAAAAGTTGTAACGTTATTAACAAGCAGCCAGATGGGAAATTTTGAAGTTTTAAGGAAATGGAAGAAAAAAGAAATTCAGTGATACGCAAACGAGTTGCGCCATGAAATCAAAAAATGCTTCAATTTATACTCGGTTGATTGTCTAACAACTAGCTGCCAGCTACAACTAGCTGTCTAACAACTAATTTTTGCGTAAGCTACCCATCTCGCTGTCTATTGTTCTCTTTAAACTCTGGAACTGATCAACAACAAAGAGTGAGTCAAAAAAAAAACTCTAGGTTTTTCAGCAGTCTTAATTCCTGCAAGTGTCCCGGGGCCCGGGCTTCAAGCGGTGCTTACATTTTCGCGACAATCAAGTATCATGACGGACTTAGTCAGACTTGCGAGCCAGATTTCTTTCGCATATTGGAGATGCTGGGTCCGATCTCACATATAAAGGAGTAGTTCTCGGTGGAAGAGGCGCAGAGCACCAAATGCGCTGACTTTATATACACGAAGAATCGATTCGAGTTTCGGCTCCTAATCAGTCCAACAACACCTTCGGTGTGATAAGCTTTGATTTTTTATTGATTTATTTTTTTTTTGATTCGGTGAATTAGTACATGTCTGACATGGAAACAGGATATCATCTGCACATTCCTTGAATAAAACAGCATGCAAGCTTACCTATTGCTACTCTTGGATATATATACATCCAGAGGGAAACCCGGGATGTATATAGAGTCCACTCCGAGTCGTCTTATGAATTACATACTATTCTATAATAAATGGGTAGTGTACTCGGTGACGCTTGCCCGCAGGCCGGTTGGCCATACTCAGACCGGTGGTCGTATCTGTCCGGTTGGACAGTTCACTTTCTCTTTTCCAAATAATAGCATTAATAAATTTCTGCTTTAATTTTAGAAAATATTATGTATAATAATAAGTCTATGTTCACAGTTGCTCCTACATTGTGCTTGGAGGTGAACATAATATTAATATTTTTTTTTAATTAATAGAATAAAAATAATAAATAAATATATATAAATATAAAACAGCAAAAATGTAAAAATGACATTTCTAATTTTAAATTAAAAATGAATGTGGATAGAAATAATTGAATGAGTTTAATATAGAACATATAAAAATACAAAACTATATTCAAATTAAACGCGCTCTCAATACTTATACACATAGAAAAATAAGGGTGTACATATATTTCAAAAATTTTTACCTGCTTTTGCCTTGCACTAAGGTGGGTTTTTCTTCTATCTTCATTCCTCACTTTCAGGGTCTCTTCTCCTGGCTATACCGATGGGGTTATACAAGTAGTCACTGGCATGGGAGGGTAAGTGCTACGCCTCCGGTATAGTTAGTTTTTCGGGAGCGCCAACCCCGGGAGGCAGCCCCTCCAAAACCTCTGGTAACCTTCCCACTCGTTAGGGATTTGGCCGTCCTTAACGTTTGATATGGGCCAAAAACAAACTCAAACACACGTCACAATCCTCCTTACTTTCAGGTACTGCAATTTCGTAAGTGCAAGGTAAATGGCAGGTATAGGATAGAAAATTTTGGTACACCCACCACCACCACTCCATGTAATATGACATGTTCAGTGTGTAAGTTAATAGACAAAGATAATTTCGTAAAATGCCATACTACAGATTATACAATCCCTACATATAAAACTAATTTAGCTAACTGTTTGTCGTGTAATGTGGTATATTGTCTTACTTGCGACACTTGTGGTAAACAATATGTTGGTATTACTACAAGAAAACTCAAACTTAGAATCAAAGAACATATAAATAATATTCATAAAGACAAAAACGGAAAGATTTTCTACAATCACTTTAGTGATAATTGTCACAACAGGTCTTTTCACGTGACAGTTTTAGACAATTTGAAAGAAAACACTGACAGAAGTGTACTAAGGGAAAAAGAACTTTTTTGGATCAAACTTCTTATGACTCCTTATCCTTTCGGGTTTAATGATAACATTAAGGGATACGGCAATCTTACACATATAGATAATCCACTTTCTCACAAATCGAACCATCCATTCTTTAATCTTAAAATACTAAAGGATCGCTCGAATAGAAACAAAAATCATAGAAGACAGAAAAATAAGGAACGATGTTATGATAAAAGCAATATTGTGAACGAATTAACAATATTTCTCAATAATCATACCAACACGCCGTATGATTTCTTTAGATTACTGAAATCAAAAACAAAGCAGTACATTAAAACCCTATTTCAAATTACTCTAAGTAACATGGAATATTTTGTTATTTCTAAAGAGACGCAAATCCTATTACTTAGCACCTTATGTTACTTCCACTTTAGTAATTTTGAAACAGTTTGTAGTAAAAACAAAAAATTATTTAAGAACGACTACACATATTTAAAAATGCCGTATTATAATAATGTACTAGACACTATTAATCTGAATAAAATAGTTAATAGCAGGCCAGTTATAGGAGTAATAAAAGAGTCTAGTGAAAAGTCGTACAAAACCTTCCGATTATTATTTGAATATGAAAAACCACTCTCCAGAAAGTTATTTAACTACAGCTCCTTTATAAATAATATAGATAATACTACAAGTGACAATGTGTCTTGTAACTGCAAAAATTATAAAAACTTTATAGATCCGTATTACAACCATGTTTTAACAGGTGATACTGAAATATTCAATGGTTTGAAGATACATACAATTCTTAGTAAAGGAACAAAATTTAGACCGCCGCCGAAATTTACTACTGAGGACATTAAAACTCTCTGGCAAAACCTATTTAGCGAAGTCATCCTTAAAATGAAAAATAGATATAAGCTCAATTCTCTTAAGCTTAATACAATTAGAACGACGTTTAATAAATTCTTTAAAGAACGAAAATACAGAAAACTTTTATATACTAGTAAGCCTAATAGAACACTTAATTCTAATAACATTAATACTGATGCTAACTTTATTAAAAATTCTTTCATCCTTTGTCCTCTCGATAAAGCATCCTCAAACTACGGTATTATTTGTAAACGACTCTACTACGAAATAATAAGCAGGGAGATAGATAACATGAACAGTAGCTCTTCAAATGTTTATGTTAAATGTAATATATCCATTAATGATGTCATAGAAAAACATCATAACTTTTTGAATTCCATCAATCTGAAACCCAATGTGGAGAGTGCGGTTCCGTTAATTTACTGTATACCCAAACTTCATAAAACTCCTACCAAATTTAGATTTATAACGGGTGCATCAAATAGCACTATTAAGCCCTTGGCTGTCGAACTTATGAATATACTCACGCACGTAAAAAAGCACTTCAAAAACTATACCTGTTGCGCCCAAAACAATAAAGGCTGTATTAAAACATTTTGGGCTATCAACGATATCAACATATCAAGTTCAATTTGCTCCATTCACAACAATAATTTGAAGCTCTATACAGCTGATTTTGTCGATATGTTTACAAATATTCCACACAACATAATTATTGCAAACATATCCGAAATTATTAACATTTGCTTTAAAAATTCGAATAAAAAATTTCTGACGGTTAACCGTTACAGATGTTTTTATAGCGACGAAGCCTCACAATCTGGTAACTACAGATCATATGCTAAGCAAGACATAATATACATGTTAGATTACCTGTTGAACAACTCCTATTGTAGAGTAGGTAGTTCCGTTTATAAACAGATAAAAGGTGTTCCACAAGGTGGAAATGCAAGCCCAATTATTGCCGACTTAACACTTTCATTTTTTGAATACAAATATTCAATTAATAAATTCCTCCCCAGTAAGGAGTTTCACCCTTTCAGGTACATGGACGACATATTAATTATTCATAATTTAGAAGATAATTGTATAAATGGTATTATATCAAATACTTATAAAAATTGTCTAGAAATCAGTAGAACTAATGAAAATTCTGCTGAATGTAATTTCTTGGATTTAGCAATTAATATTTCTGAAGGAGTATTATATACCAAACAATATAATAAAACAGATTACTTTAACTTTAAAGTGATAAGGTTTCCACACTACGATTCATATATAAGCTATTCTCTTAAAAATGCCATAATTTATACGGAAACCCTTCGCATATCACGTAATTGCACCAAAAAAGATGATTTCATTAACAGGCTTAGTAGCTTGATATCCTCCCTTATTGAACTAAACTATAATAAAAAAATTATTCTGCAAGGTGTACTGAAGTGCATTCTTCATAACAAAAGCATCACCTACAAGTATGGTTTTTTAAGCTCATATAAAGAAACTCGCAAATTCATACAAACGCTGCTAGATCAATTCTAGCCCATTAGCGGTCAACCACGTTGTCTACTCGCCGCAAAGATCACCTCTGGCCCAATAAACAGTGACCTATACTATCTCCCGCCACACTTGACCTAGTTAAGGGTGTATATAAACCCGGGTCTCGGCGCCTTAGACGTACTACAGCTCCCTGCCCTACTGATGATCCTCGGGGAGATACCTGTAGTACCACTATACCACTATACTCCATTGCAGTAATGAATCCTGTATAGGGCTAAGAGGTGAAACAGGATATCATCTGCACATTCCTTGAATAAAACAGCATGCAAGCTTACCTATTGCTACTCTTGGATATATATACATCCAGAGGGAAACCCGGGATGTATATAGAGTCCACTCCGAGTCGTCTTATGAATTACATACTATTCTATAATAAATGGGTAGTGTACTCGGTGACGCTTGCCCGCAGGCCGGTTGGCCATACTCAGACCGGTGGTCGTATCTGTCCGGTTGGACAGTTCACTTTCTCTTTTCCAAATAATAGCATTAATAAATTTCTGCTTTAATTTTAGAAAATATTATGTATAATAATAAGTCTATGTTCACAGTTGCTCCTACATTGTGCTTGGAGGTGAACATAATATTAATATTTTTTTTTAATTAATAGAATAAAAATAATAAATAAATATATATAAATATAAAACAGCAAAAATGTAAAAATGACATTTCTAATTTTAAATTAAAAATGAATGTGGATAGAAATAATTGAATGAGTTTAATATAGAACATATAAAAATACAAAACTATATTCAAATTAAACGCGCTCTCAATACTTATACACATAGAAAAATAAGGGTGTACATATATTTCAAAAATTTTTACCTGCTTTTGCCTTGCACTAAGGTGGGTTTTTCTTCTATCTTCATTCCTCACTTTCAGGGTCTCTTCTCCTGGCTATACCGATGGGGTTATACAAGTAGTCACTGGCATGGGAGGGTAAGTGCTACGCCTCCGGTATAGTTAGTTTTTCGGGAGCGCCAACCCCGGGAGGCAGCCCCTCCAAAACCTCTGGTAACCTTCCCACTCGTTAGGGATTTGGCCGTCCTTAACGTTTGATATGGGCCAAAAACAAACTCAAACACACGTCACAATCCTCCTTACTTTCAGGTACTGCAATTTCGTAAGTGCAAGGTAAATGGCAGGTATAGGATAGAAAATTTTGGTACACCCACCACCACCACTCCATGTAATATGACATGTTCAGTGTGTAAGTTAATAGACAAAGATAATTTCGTAAAATGCCATACTACAGATTATACAATCCCTACATATAAAACTAATTTAGCTAACTGTTTGTCGTGTAATGTGGTATATTGTCTTACTTGCGACACTTGTGGTAAACAATATGTTGGTATTACTACAAGAAAACTCAAACTTAGAATCAAAGAACATATAAATAATATTCATAAAGACAAAAACGGAAAGATTTTCTACAATCACTTTAGTGATAATTGTCACAACAGGTCTTTTCACGTGACAGTTTTAGACAATTTGAAAGAAAACACTGACAGAAGTGTACTAAGGGAAAAAGAACTTT
Organism: Heligmosomoides polygyrus bakeri; assembly: GCA_947359475.1. Lineage (NCBI taxonomy): Eukaryota > Metazoa > Nematoda > Chromadorea > Rhabditida > Heligmosomidae > Heligmosomoides > Heligmosomoides polygyrus. Next base: position 15,488,803 of record OX375870.1, read on the forward strand.
TTTGGATCAAACTTCTTATGACTCCTTATCCTTTCGGGTTTAATGATAACATTAAGGGATACGGCAATCTTACACATATAGATAATCCACTTTCTCACAAATCGAACCATCCATTCTTTAATCTTAAAATACTAAAGGATCGCTCGAATAGAAACAAAAATCATAGAAGACAGAAAAATAAGGAACGATGTTATGATAAAAGCAATATTGTGAACGAATTAACAATATTTCTCAATAATCATACCAACACGCCGTATGATTTCTTTAGATTACTGAAATCAAAAACAAAGCAGTACATTAAAACCCTATTTCAAATTACTCTAAGTAACATGGAATATTTTGTTATTTCTAAAGAGACGCAAATCCTATTACTTAGCACCTTATGTTACTTCCACTTTAGTAATTTTGAAACAGTTTGTAGTAAAAACAAAAAATTATTTAAGAACGACTACACATATTTAAAAATGCCGTATTATAATAATGTACTAGACACTATTAATCTGAATAAAATAGTTAATAGCAGGCCAGTTATAGGAGTAATAAAAGAGTCTAGTGAAAAGTCGTACAAAACCTTCCGATTATTATTTGAATATGAAAAACCACTCTCCAGAAAGTTATTTAACTACAGCTCCTTTATAAATAATATAGATAATACTACAAGTGACAATGTGTCTTGTAACTGCAAAAATTATAAAAACTTTATAGATCCGTATTACAACCATGTTTTAACAGGTGATACTGAAATATTCAATGGTTTGAAGATACATACAATTCTTAGTAAAGGAACAAAATTTAGACCGCCGCCGAAATTTACTACTGAGGACATTAAAACTCTCTGGCAAAACCTATTTAGCGAAGTCATCCTTAAAATGAAAAATAGATATAAGCTCAATTCTCTTAAGCTTAATACAATTAGAACGACGTTTAATAAATTCTTTAAAGAACGAAAATACAGAAAACTTTTATATACTAGTAAGCCTAATAGAACACTTAATTCTAATAACATTAATACTGATGCTAACTTTATTAAAAATTCTTTCATCCTTTGTCCTCTCGATAAAGCATCCTCAAACTACGGTATTATTTGTAAACGACTCTACTACGAAATAATAAGCAGGGAGATAGATAACATGAACAGTAGCTCTTCAAATGTTTATGTTAAATGTAATATATCCATTAATGATGTCATAGAAAAACATCATAACTTTTTGAATTCCATCAATCTGAAACCCAATGTGGAGAGTGCGGTTCCGTTAATTTACTGTATACCCAAACTTCATAAAACTCCTACCAAATTTAGATTTATAACGGGTGCATCAAATAGCACTATTAAGCCCTTGGCTGTCGAACTTATGAATATACTCACGCACGTAAAAAAGCACTTCAAAAACTATACCTGTTGCGCCCAAAACAATAAAGGCTGTATTAAAACATTTTGGGCTATCAACGATATCAACATATCAAGTTCAATTTGCTCCATTCACAACAATAATTTGAAGCTCTATACAGCTGATTTTGTCGATATGTTTACAAATATTCCACACAACATAATTATTGCAAACATATCCGAAATTATTAACATTTGCTTTAAAAATTCGAATAAAAAATTTCTGACGGTTAACCGTTACAGATGTTTTTATAGCGACGAAGCCTCACAATCTGGTAACTACAGATCATATGCTAAGCAAGACATAATATACATGTTAGATTACCTGTTGAACAACTCCTATTGTAGAGTAGGTAGTTCCGTTTATAAACAGATAAAAGGTGTTCCACAAGGTGGAAATGCAAGCCCAATTATTGCCGACTTAACACTTTCATTTTTTGAATACAAATATTCAATTAATAAATTCCTCCCCAGTAAGGAGTTTCACCCTTTCAGGTACATGGACGACATATTAATTATTCATAATTTAGAAGATAATTGTATAAATGGTATTATATCAAATACTTATAAAAATTGTCTAGAAATCAGTAGAACTAATGAAAATTCTGCTGAATGTAATTTCTTGGATTTAGCAATTAATATTTCTGAAGGAGTATTATATACCAAACAATATAATAAAACAGATTACTTTAACTTTAAAGTGATAAGGTTTCCACACTACGATTCATATATAAGCTATTCTCTTAAAAATGCCATAATTTATACGGAAACCCTTCGCATATCACGTAATTGCACCAAAAAAGATGATTTCATTAACAGGCTTAGTAGCTTGATATCCTCCCTTATTGAACTAAACTATAATAAAAAAATTATTCTGCAAGGTGTACTGAAGTGCATTCTTCATAACAAAAGCATCACCTACAAGTATGGTTTTTTAAGCTCATATAAAGAAACTCGCAAATTCATACAAACGCTGCTAGATCAATTCTAGCCCATTAGCGGTCAACCACGTTGTCTACTCGCCGCAAAGATCACCTCTGGCCCAATAAACAGTGACCTATACTATCTCCCGCCACACTTGACCTAGTTAAGGGTGTATATAAACCCGGGTCTCGGCGCCTTAGACGTACTACAGCTCCCTGCCCTACTGATGATCCTCGGGGAGATACCTGTAGTACCACTATACCACTATACTCCATTGCAGTAATGAATCCTGTATAGGGCTAAGAGGTGAAACAGGATATCATCTGCACATTCCTTGAATAAAACAGCATGCAAGCTTACCTATGGAAAGGAGCCAACCGTTGGCTGCCCATCACAGATCGCTTTCGGGACATTATCCTAGGCGAAGTACGCGTGCGAAGCGACTCCACGATACGTGGTAGAAATATTATACACAGGAAGGGGTGCAACCTCAGGAAATGAACTGAATAAAAGTCAAGCTACGATCTCATCTTTCATGATGCAAAGTAATAACGGAAGGTCGGAAAAACTGAACGGCTGACTAGCAATGAAGTGGCCATTATTTTTGCTGCAGCACAAATAGCTTCTTTTAATTGTAATACATAAAATCCGTTTGTATAAATGTAAAAAGTTTGTATAATTAATGGGCGCGTCTAGCGCAGTCGGAGGTGATGTCGGCTGTCGCGTGCACCTTATGCCAGGTTCTTGGCTCGGATTTCCCGCCCAGGCCAAACAAGCGTTCCATACTTCCGGGATCTGCGAGTTCGTGTCAGATTTGTCTGGGAAGGATAAAGCGCTAACTTGTTCATCGGTTGGCCACCGCAAGTCATTGCACGGTCAAATACGCACCTCTACGACATCCCGTAGAAGTATTTAGAAGGCGTGGCACATCCCGAAGGGGACTGAGTAACGCCGTCATTTATTCTTTATCCTTCTTTATTCTATAAATAACAGACGGCTCCCTTTGCGCTCCGCGATAAGCTGCAGAATTAGAATGCGTGGAGCATCCCAAAAGTGGCGCTATAACGCAGAATTTTAGGCTGTGGATTTAAGTGAAATGTTGAGGAAAAGTATACATTGGAACGAAAGTCAATTCTCCACATAGTTTATTTTATTGTTCGCTTTGTACGCTTCGCGTAAATTGCAGGTTTATACAATAGAAATCAGATATTTGTATTGCTATATGATTCTTCGGTAATAGTCTTGAATGTGGCCTGCCTGGAAACGCGCATCAGATTGATTAACGCAACTCGTTCGACTAGTCGAAACTGACGTTTCTTTCTGGAACGCTGGGTTGTGAGCAATTTTGAAGTTAGTGGCTTAGATGGGCAACGTTTCGATATTCCTTCTCCTGCCTATTTTAGTGCTCTCCTCTGCAAGGATCAGGTCGAGCGCAATGTCGCTTACCAGGGACGGGTCTGAAGGGGTGGGGGGAGCGAGTCATATAGGAAGAATCGTCACCCTTCAATTAGTATGAAAATGTTTTTTTAAGTCGTTAAACCCAAGGAGTAGAGGGGTCCTTGAAGTCACAATGGAATACGGCGCATCACGAGCGCTGGTGTCTTGTTGTGCCTCTGCCAGCAAGTGGCTCGGGGCGCAGTGGGCAGTGGCATTTCTCCCGATGCTAGCGAGGTCGCGGCAGCTTTTATACGCTGCACGTATTGTGTCCTTCTGCTTCAGGAACATTTAACCTGCAGTGTATCATGATATTGAATGTTCATACATCATCATGTTAAATATCTTTCTCATAAGGCGCGCGTAGTGCAGTCGAAGGAGGTGCCGGCTGTCGCGTGCACCCAACACCAGGTTCCTGGTTCGGATTTCCCTTCCAGGCCAACTAAGCCTTCCCCCTCGGGGGTCGGTGAATTGGTACCAGTCTTGTCTGAGAAGGATAAAGCGTTGACTTGTTCATCAGCCGGCCGCCGCAAGTCATTCGCGACATCCCGTAAAAGTAGAATGCGTGGCGCATTCCAAAAGGAAATGAGTAACGAAGTTCTTTATCCGTTTACCTTTTTCTTTGCCTTTTGGTTAAAAAACGGTCAATAATCTACAAGTCGCAATACACTCTACAGCATACAGCTGGGAAAATGCGCAGAAAACGTCTGAAAACTGAGTAGACGTCAAAACCCCATCACATCTCAATGAGTCAGTTGAGATGAAAAACCACTGCAACCGCAGTAGAACCGAACCCCCAACCTCGCTCGCATGAGACAGCGTCACTGTGCACTGCGCCCCACCCCACTTATCGGCGAAGGCATTGCTGGCGTGCAAGAGACCCCCAGGGTTCATGAGGCGCCGATTGCTATGGCAACCTCAAGGACCTCCACTCTTTGTGCTTGACAAAATAGAAACACATTTTTGTACTAATTGAGGGACGGGGATTCTTCCTATATAACTCATCCTTTCAGGCCTACCATTCAGACACTTCTCTTGCTAGAGGGACGCATATTGTTGTTACTCTGAGCGGTTCGGGCGTCCCCTACTCTTCCTGCAGGCCACATTGAAGAATGGTACCGATTCCCCTATTTGGGCTGAATTTTCGATGCCTCCTGCTATGAAATCCGATTCGATCTTACAAGAGGATAACCGAATAATCTGGATTCTTCCATTCCTTGCACATTCCCTGATCTCCAAAGGGCGGCAACACCCGCAAGTAATACCGCGACATGTGCCGGAAGAACGGAAGAACGTCATAAACAATTTGCTAAAAAAAACAAGTGATAGGTATTTAAATGAGGACACAGGACAAAACGAACAAAGGACTCTGTTACAAAGACTGGACAACGCCCGATGTACAAAAAATATGATAAACGAAGAACCGAGAAATTGTCCGTCCACTTTCAAGCAAATGCATGACCGAAATGCATACCTCCATGATATCACGGAACACTAGAAACAGCGGCATATTCTGAAGGAAGAGATCAATATGGTTCATCACTTTTTGTATTCTGAACAAACTTTTGGATGAAAAAAATCGTGAAAACGTCATCATTGGGCAATACGTTGTTCGGATGTTGCAGTACGTAATATGCTTGTAACAGTCACATACTGCTCACAGTAGCATTATCATGGGAAAACGACTGCACGATGCTACGAGAAATGGAAAATTAAGTAAAGACTTAAAAATCCATGACACAGATTTGGCAAATATTCTAAGAATGGCTGGGCTCTTGACAAGGATGCTCGGTTCGTAACAAGGAAGCTTTGTTTCGTTCCTATAGTATGTATGAAAAAAGTCTCATGCTCATGTCACGCGAAAGAAGCCAATGCGAAAAAAAGCTTGATAAAGACGAACATTGAAAAAAATGAAAAGGCCAGGAATAGAGGAAAGCAAATCAGTGGTGGCACTTTCGTGTCAGACAGCGAGTTTAGACATGCAAACTATTAACCCGGCTCCAAGCCTTTCGCAGTTTTAATGATTTCAATTCATCGTCCTTGTTTAAGGTTCATTCTTCAGGTCATGGCAAAGAGTTTGACACTATTGTGTAAGCAACAACGTGTGCTTACAAAAGCAAGTAAAATATGTAATACATGTTTCCCAAGAATTGATGTGTTCAGACCACTTTTCATGAAAGCCTCCAAATCCGATTTTGTATAATAGAAATTTATGCTTGAATCTTGGAAACGTTGTGCCAGAATTTAACCGAAATTAAGATGCTACGTTAGGAAGAATTTGTCCAAAAAGCCAGCCATGAAGTACTGACAAGCAATACTTCAAATGAGAGATACAGAACTTCAAAGTAACAGAAAGCCTTGCTCAAAATAGGCGATCGTCAAAAAACTAGATAGAAGCGAAGTCCGGATGATTATGTCATAATTTAGCCCAGGGATTGACATATCGAATGGTGCTCTGCTGATCCACTTACTTTCATCAAAGAAGGAAGTCGATTGCGTCTGTACTCCACGACCTGGTGCACGAAGGCTCTGCCTTTTTCATCAGCGGGGAAACAACTATCACGTTTTTCGGAATAGCAGATAAGTACCATAATGAACAGGTAATGTTCGGTAACATGGAACGAACTGCGAAAAAAATGGGAGAAGAACTAGTCTTCTACAACCGTCATGAAGCATCTACGCTACTCTCAAAGGACTATGTTTGGCGACCTATTGCTGAGATGGTTCAAAGTGGAGAACAAGTTGATTAGAACAGAATATGCCGGTAAGAGTTTACAGCACGAACAAATCATGAAAATCCGACGAAGATTTGTCCTGCTCCATTGAATGAGGAGTTCTTAAGTAGGATGACCGGTAATTCCAAATAACACATCGTTAAATTCTTCCGTACAGAAGCAGTACGGTTTGAATTTGGAAGCTATATGTTGTTTTACATGATTAAGCCAGGGGCATCACCCCTTTATGATGTTATTGTCGCGTACTTCCTATAAAGTTTTCAGAGACCAGATCCTTAAAGACGATTAAGAAAATGCATCGACAGTTTGTCAGATCTATCTGCCTAAACCTCCACTATTAGAGAACGTTTTCTAGCTGCTTACTTCTGCAAAGAGATGTAAAGTCTGACATTTCTTTATGTTCATCAAAATGCCTAACATAGCGCTAGCTTATGACCATTTGAAATTAGAAGTCGAAAACGATGGTAGCTATCGGTCAATCCAATGTTTTGAAGAGAGAATCGAACGAACCTCCACATATTCGTTCGAAGAAGGAAGGAGATCGACCCGGGGAAGATCAGTGGTAGATAGATCCACTCAATAGATCACCGAATAAGCCGGCCTAGAACGAATTCGGCAAACAGGACCACTTTTGACCATTGGGTTGAGACACACCATGTTTGAGGAATGAAGCTTAGGGCGTCTACGGTGCAATCCCGAGGGAGGGGTGGGATGGAGCACTCCATACCCAGTTTGATGCCTGCCTTAGGAATCCCCCTCTTCCAAGCGAGGAGAAGGATTTCGTAAGGCAAACATTAGACTATGTATGAATTAAATAGGCGCGTGCAGCGCAGGAGGCGCCGACTGTCACGTGCACCCGATACTAGGTTCCTGGTTCGGATTTCCCGCCCAGGCCTAACAAGCCTTCCATCCCACTGGGGTCGGTGAATTGGTACCAAACTTGTCTGGGGAAGATAGAGCGCTGACTTGTTCATCGGCTGGCCACCGCAAGTCATTTTATGGCCAAATACGCATTCAAATCGCCTCCACGATATCCCGTATAATTGGACTGCATCAAGGTCCAATGGGATTTGGTGGTTCTCAATACAAAATTTCTGTTTTATTCTTAAAGTACACCTTTAAGTATTTATATATTTATTTCCCTTAAAATCGACCAAGAAGTATTCTACAAACTACATAGAAATGGAAGTGGACTTTGACAGTTGGGATCTTGAGATTATTGTTAACCTTTAGGGTCTTAGCTTCAAGCTTGTTTATTTAGTTGCTATTACCTTGTTCCCTAGTATCTGCGGGTCCGACGACTGAGGTCGGCATCCGGCTCTAGGTCGGTTGATTTGTGATGGTTCTTTCGTCCGTCGGCAATCCCATGAGTCCAAAGGTCCGATGATCGGGCGATCAGACCGAGGCGGAGTAGACCGGACTAGACTGAGCTGAACCGGCTCGAGCTTTCATCTGCTCGACCTCAATTTATAGTCGAAGGTGGGCGGAGTTTACGAGATGGTCTAGATATCATGGACCAAAGTCCATGACACCGTAGAAGTAGAATGCGTGGTGCATCCCAAAAGGGATTGAGTAACGCCGTCCTTTATCCTTTTATCCTTTATGAAGAAAATACACAACAATACATAGAACAACGAAATAGAACAACGACAAAAGAAAGTCTTTCGAAGTGTGAGTATGGAGTGGCCCCCGCCTTGGGATTGCACCTCGTCTACTTCTGCATGCTGCCATAGGGTTCGCCGATGAAGGAATGCTAACTTCGAAGGGAAGTTGTAGATCTTAGGCACGAGATCCAAGCGCCCATGCTTGGAGTTTTAGAGGCATTTTAGAATTGCACCAGAGACCCTACTGCCTAAATCATTTATACAACCTTATACTCGCTTTGATCTCATACATCGATTATGAATTATTCTTCAGAACCATAAATCGCATTAGCTCCTGTAGAAGTCGAAGGGCATCCAAAAAGTGAGTGAAAAACTTTCTAAACTAACGATCAGTGGGTTGCTTTTTCGTGAAACGAAGACCATATGCTGACGAGAAGAAATGTCCTTGAAGTTGCTGTGAAATTTGAAAGTATTCAATATCAGTAATGAGTCTCCGTAGGGCGCGTGTAACGCAGTCGGAGGAGGCGCCGACTGTCACGTGCACCCGATACCAGGTTCCTGGTTCGGATTTCCCGCCCAAGCCAACCAAGCCTTCCATCCCTCCGGGGTCGGTGAATTGGTACCAGACTTGTCTAGGAAGAACAAAGAGCGGACTTGTTCGTCGGCTGGCCACCGCAAGTCATTTTATGGCCAAATACGCATTCAAATCGCCTCCACGATACCCCATAGAAGTAGAATGTGCAGCGCATCTGAAAAGAGATTGAGCCGTCCTTTATCTTTATCATTCAACAAGTCTTCGTAGATACATACTTTTAGAGGATTTCTTAATAACTTGGACAAAACATTTCAAATTGTTGGAAATGTGTGCAGACAGGGTCTGTCAAAAATATGTACGTACACAATCGTCTTCATGGTAAAAGTGCTAGAAACCGAAACAGGGCGAAAGAAAGCCTAAGCAAGCGTGTTGCCCATAGCTGCACCTCTGCAGTGTGTCAAAGTAGCCCAGGGATTTGTCCTTAGACCAGGGCAATGAATAGCAACTACCAGTGTTTTCAGCCTGAATTACTTAATTTCAGGCTTCGATTAGTGTTTACCGATTATTATTATTTACCTACGAGAACAAGGAAAAATGAACAAAGGTTATTGTAAGTTAATCGCTTTGCAGTACACGACATATCTACTTTTACGTTATGTTGTGAGGATTCAAATGCATATTTGGGGTACATATGGCGGTGGTCGTGTCGCGCTCAACCTTGAATCGAGGTTTTTGGCTCAAACCCTGCCTAGAACCAAAACTTTCCTTCCGAGGTCCATGTACGTACTCTTACCAGACCTGTCTTTGATGAATGCAAAACTGACTTCTCCGTCTATTGGACAATGGAGTTCATTGTATATGCCAAGCTCATATTCAAATCTACCTCACAGGATCTAGTAGAAATAGAATACTTGGTGCATTCCATTAAAAAAAATTCAGCGCCGACCTTTGTCAATAATTCTTTATTGACATCACTGCTTGAACACAGTAACAGCAAGTATAATGGGATAAACCAGACGTTTACCTCACCCCCCTTAGCGCCGAAAACATGCTAGGTGCTAACCAATCCAATGTCATGCAAATAAATCCGAAGAGTTCGCTGCAGAAAGATTAGCACTATTCGAATATTAGTTCTGAGTTCTCCACGTTAGGGATAAACATAGGCCCAAAAACAGATTTTCCAAAACCCCACTTTTTATGTTTGCTGTACAAATGCAAGCCTACGACGATGTTAACACAAGTTTGTCGCAAACCCCTACCACATTACATAGAATTGAGTCCGTCTGTAGCTGACGATTATGCAAATATGTAGATATGCCACCAGGTTCGAGAAATACGGTTACGTTTCCAATCGCACATCAATAGCGCTCGAAAAGTGCTCGAGCCCGCAATACATAGGAGAGACAAGTATTAGCGAGAGTTTGAGGAGTAGCTTTCGAAGGAAAGCTCTGAGAGGCTAAAACGAAGAAGGCATAGACGAATCTATCCTATTCGGTGGGTGCTCCATTCTGAATCCTTGACAGCGGCTGCTAAACAGAAAGCAAAATAGTTCATACAGATGACAAAATGATGAACTGGCCTGCGAGAGGACCATTCTTTGCATTTTCCCAGCCGGAGGAGACCATATTGCTTGCGTTTGTCTGCTTTTCCAGCCCCCCCCCCTCGAATTAGGATGGATCGGGTATCGACTTTTTAAGTACTGACAATACATGGAGTTGGAGGCGCTGTCGCTGAATATTGTGAACCCTTGGCAAAGAATTCGGAGAATGATGTTGGACGGCTGTTCGCCGAAATCGTCAGGCGACGCTAGGTGAATGCGTAACAAGTTTTTTTGGGAACAATTCTTTACCTTCTCAATATTACACATTGATAAACTAAAAAGCTACGTAGTTCATCGGTCTAGAATTGTCCAGAAAGTTGTTTACTCATAATTTCGAAAATTCAGACTACTTGAAGAAGATGAGAATACTGAAATCTTATTTCGGTCTAAAAATAAAGCCGGATTTCCCTACTTTATATTCCAACCAACTATACCGCGAAATACTACTTTCCCGTTTCGATGAAGTTAAAGAAGCAAGTGGTATATTTTTGAAAGATCATGACTGATTCTAGCAAAACTCATAATAGCATTATTTACAACAACTCTCCGAGTTTTTGAAAAGTATTTGCTATCATAAAAATGTCAATTCACGATGCTTTCGTTTACGAGATCACATTTGGAGCTATAGTTGCAAGCACAAATCGACAATTTCACACAGCGCTCATCCAGGACTGTTCCAGCAAATGCGCAGCACAGATTTGGCACTAGCCACTTCATAGAGAAAATCGTGGCCTTTAATACCTAGCGAAGTGGGTAGCATGCATTGACGATCAGTGAAAAAGGGCAAGAACTGGGTTTTCAAACACTTGTGTACACCAGTCTTTCCTGAGAATAGAAGAGAGAAGAGGCTGATATTAGTGACCTTCACTTGACCAGAAATTGAACACACATTAGGAGAAGAATTTCGCCTTCAATTTTTACACCTGCAGTGAGCGATTTCTCAGCAGCACTCTCGCAACTGATAAGAAATGGTTGTAGTCGCTGGTTGACCGTAGTTCATCCTCAGAACACTGGAAAACCCCAGGAACCAGCTACAGCAATGTAGGCTACTCCTTGTCCGCAAAAACCTTGAGACCATTCGCAAATCCACTCGATCCTCTGTTCGTGAGAAAAGGGTCCAGCCGCAGCAGTGGTGTCCTAAATTCTGGCAGCTTTGTGTGAGCTGATTCAAATTTCAGTTTTGATGTGACGGCTTCAAACGACACTAGTTTTGAACCAAATAATATTTTTCTCTGCAGTTTCCATCTTACGCCGTCCCGGATTCGACAGAATGATAATTTCAAGACCAGGGATTAACTAGGACTGAGGACGATACCAACCATGAGGTCCATAAATATTTTAGCAAACCATATTTCTGGTTGTTTTGAGGTTTGCACAGTACGCATACTAGGCCATGGAGCGGGCAAGTGCAAGATAAACCGCTAGGTGTATAGTACCACTTGTAATGAATAGCGGTTGGCTTTGTCCAAACCCTTCCAAACATTTTGTTAGGTCGTTGCATATGAAATGACCGATTTTGTATATCAATTTCTGGTCGATTTTTTGTGGCTAAGAATGTTCCCATTTCAGGAATTGTATGCAGTTTCTGAAAGCGCAGAATCTCCACTTTCGTACCATTTATACCATTTGAGACATAATTGCCTCTTGCCGAGTTTTTGTCGTCGTTTTTACAGTATGAATCAACGTGATATTCGTGTGCTCTATTTATATGAATGGAAAAGTGGGCGCAACGCCGCGGCCACAGCTCGCAACATCAGCGCTGCAATTGGGGAGGATTTCCATAAGGAACTCACAATTCGCCACTGGTTCGGAAGGATTCGATCTGAAAGTGAAAGTCTCAAAGATGGAGACCGAGATAGGCCGCCATCACTCCTTAACGGCGACCAGCTCAGAGCCATGGTGGAAGCGGATCCGCGCCATGCCGTGAGAGAGCTAGCACAGCATTTCAGCGTTGACAGCAGCACTATCACTCGCCACTCCATTGCGATCGGAAAAGTAAAGAAATTGGATAAATGGATCCCACACGAGCTGACCGCATCTAAGGAAGTCTTTTTTGGACAGGATCGTGACATGCGACGGAAAATTGGTCGTTAAGACAATCGTCGTCGCTCTGTGCAACGACTGGACAAGATGAGTGGAGTCCCAAGGAGATGCCGAAACCAAGTGTCCAAGTAAAGAAGACCTCTAGCACCAGGCGGGACTCGAACCCTCACCTCCTGCTGACTGGGAGCGAATCCTCTACGCCATTACACCACTGGCGCTGTCGACGTAGAGCATTCCCGCTCAGTAATATGAGGTGCAGGTTCGAGCCCACCTGACGCTAGAGTTTTGATCGCATCAAAGCATCGTTACGACGACTTAGCGTTAATTCGTTTTATTACTCTAGCATCTGTAATACCTTCCGATCGTTCGTCATTACAAGGCAGCCCATGATTGGCCTGGACATAATGTTCTGAGCAGTAATCAGTGAATGCGGATCATGGTGCATATAGGGACATTGAAGATAATGAGTCTCTTATCAAGTGCTTTTTTAGGACAGTTTTTTTTAGGTCACACTTTCATTCCGTGGCTCTGTCTCTAACAAAAGTGCTCTCTAAAGAGGTTGACAGCAATAGCGCTCAACTCTTTTTCGCTCGAAAACATCGTATTATTTTTCACGCGTTTCTTCTGTTGAAGTACATATCCACAACGTTAAACCGGAACCTCATCTGCAAACGAACGTGTTATTCGCCTTTACATACTAATCCAGCGACTCAAGGAACACGAAAAAGCGTGCTAAAAAGACTGAAAATGGATTACTGATCACTGAAACCGCTTCCAAACTCCTCCCTCTGAAGCAGAACTACGCCCACTCGCATTGCTCGCGTTTAGAGACGGTTCACTGTCATCTGCGCTTCATGTTTCAACGTTTTTTCGCAGCTAGAAGCTCGACAGAATAACAAAATCGACAGCTTGATCGAGAGACCCTCTGTACGTTCTTTCACTTGTCATTTCCAGCGTAGATGGACGAAGGAGTAGTTGCGGCTGTCAAGTAATGTGATCGTTTCAAACGTTGAAAATTTTTTATCAGACGAATCAGCACTGAGAAGTCACACACCTCAAGAAAGGTAATCTGAGCTGCGCGATGTTAGATGAAGATGAACTATTCAATTAATTATTTATTTATTTTTATTTAAAGGCGAGGATATGATACACACCTAACAACATAAAGCGAACAAAAACATAACATCATCACTCTTTGGTATATTACAATGACATTTCCTATTGCAATCAAAGAGGCGCGTGTAGCGCAGTCGGAGGAGGGACCGGCTGTCGCGTGCAACCGATATCAGGTTCTTGGTTCGCATTTCCCACCCAGGCCGACTAAGCCTTCCATCCCTCCTGGTGAATTCGTAGCAGACTTTTCTGGGGGGGGGGGGGAAGGATGAAGCGACGATTTGTTCATCGGCTGGCCACCGCAAGTCATTGTATGGCCAAATACGCACTCAAATCACTCCCGTCTGTCTCGTAGAAGTAGAATGCGTGATGCATCCCAAATGGGATTCAGTAGCGCCGTCCTTTATCCTTATCCTTTTATTGCAACCTAATTTGAACGCAATAACTCTACTTCAGGCCTGTATAGACAATGTGATGACGCTATCGTATCTACCAAGAAGCAAACTGAGTTCAGCAAGAGCTCTGTAGTTTGAGAAATCTGTTCCAAGTCTTGACGTTGCGATTGGTAGATGCTGCTTGAGGTTTCCTCTCAGTGATCTCATCTCGACTCGCCGTCCAAGGACTCTTCTGGGTCATTGGTCAGATTTTTGGTAAGAATTTTCAGGAACCTGATAAGATCTGCTCCTTTTCGCCTGCTTTTTAGTGAGAGCAGATAAAAGAGGTGATCTTAGATCTGTAAGCACCATTAGGAATCACGCAGTAGTTCACCGAGAAATATCACATCATCAGTTTTTTGATGAACATGTTCTGAATGCTTTCAAGAAGATCGACATCTTCTGAAACCACTGATTGATTTCAGAACACCCGCAGATCTAACACCTTCTACGTTGTTCCTCTACGTTTAAGTGACATCTATAAACAAGGAGCTTCAAAGAATTGTTTGAAAATTCGCCTTTCATCATTCTTCTAGAAAGTATCACTTCATGCAATGATCTATTCCTATAGAGACAAATAGCAAGTACAACGACTGCTCTTCTCTCCACGGCTCCAACAAGTTTTTCGACAAAGTGATCAATGATCATCTAGACACCGGGCCGGATATACAGTTCAATAGTAATATCATTGGCCAGAGGACCAAATGATACGTCCGTCTCCCAACGACGAGTACATGAAAACATGTAGATAAGATATCAGGTACTGTTCTCTCTACTGTGTGTGTTCCCTCCCTCCCGGTCTCCGTACTAGTGTTTGTTGAATTACTCCATTCATCAAAAACATACTCAGCAGTACTGTATCTTATTTATGTCCTAGAAGTGTTGTTCACTTATTGTTTTTTTTCAGATGTTACTGCTTAGTATTTATACCTTACTATCGACTATAGATGCTGCTAAAATCATTTTTAATGGAATGCATGCGTCGGACAGTCACATAGGCAGTATGTTACCACTGGCTACTAGGTCAGTTCTGCTAAATAATTAAAACTACGCCTAACTTAAATCTAAGTACACATAGGCAGGTAGAAATCTTTTAGTTATTTCGATTCCTTACATAATGGACTTGATTTCAATGTCATTAATAAAATAATCATGCTCTTCTAAGACAGTCATGCCACTTTTGACCTCTACGAATATTCAGGCTGAATACTAATTCAATGAGAATATGTATCGATTGATTGCTTTAGGCACTAGTGGCGGCCCCGCTTCACATTTTTACACCCAACCGAATCCGTCGAAAAAAAAACTCCATAGCGCGCACCTTCATACAAGCATCTACTGTTTCTTCTACATACAAATGAGAAAACGGAGAAGGTCTGCATTAATCCATACTTTCATAGAAGACGCCACGCACTCCACTTCAAAGAGACGTTAAGACATTTGAAATCCGTAGCAGTATCGCGCATGTCCTTTGGTCAATTGCCGAAAAAGTCGCTTTGGAGCGTTCCAAAGCGGCTTTTTAAAATAACTTTTTTAGAATCAAGTACTTATAAAAATGAACATATTTTTGAGCTCAGCAGCTCAAGCTCTATATTTTGTCATATAAATCTCAGTAGAGTTGAACAATGCATATAGGCCCGACAGAATCAATCAAGTGGGCGCGACAGCTTGTAATGTGATCGTTTGGGGAGTATTAACGGAAATTCTCAGCCGTCCTAATCAGGATTTGCTTTAACAAGGGAAGGGTCTGAAGCGTATGTCTGAACGGGGGAAGCGACTCATATAGGGAGAGTTCTGACCACCCAATTAGTATAAAAATGTGTTTATTCTTTTACCAAGTCGTTAAACCGAAGGAGTAGCGGCTCCTTGAAGACAAATACGGAGCTTCACGAGTTTGGGGTCTTGTACGCTCGCGACGCCTCTGCCAGCAAGCGGCTCGGAGCGCAGTGGAAATGGGGTTGCTTCATGCGAGGAAGGTCGGGGGTTGGAACTTGTGCGCTGTTGCATTTTTGCATTTCGACTCTCTAACGAACAGAACAGCATCACTTGCATTTTATATGGGCTTCTTTGCTGCGAATGCAGGGGCGAAGGCGCCGAGGAAAGGCATTAACGGTGCGCTGCAAGTAGTCCACGTCGATTTCGTCCCATGCTTTGACCAGATCATCCTTCACTGATTTCATACTTTTGTGGGAAGTAGCGAAAGCCTTGTTCTCCAGAACTCCCCATGTTCAGTTATTCAGCGGATTCAAATCCGGTCTATACAGAGGTCATTCCTCTGCCGAAATGAAGTCCTTCAAGTTGGCGCGGCACCAGTCCTCGACTGTGCGCAGGGTTCTAATCCTGCTGGAAGACATACGGCTTACTCTCGAGGTGGGATTCGAGCCAAGAAACCAGCTGCTTCTTTAGGACATCGATATAGATAGTTCTACTGATTTATCTTCACTCCTGTATCCACGAAAACGAGAGGCGCTTGTGACGAATGCACAAACCATGATACTGGCCGTATGCGCCTCCCTTGCAGCTAGTCTTCCACCAGAATTAGTACTTCGGAAGTCCTTGAAGAGCATGTAACACTTTTACAAGATGAATGCACCAAGGTATCAAGTCATTGAACGTCAAAGCATAGAACGAAATCGACGTCGACCACTTGCGGCGCACCGTCGATGCCTTTCCTCGTCGTCTTCGACCCTGCATTTGCAGCAAAGAAGCCCATATAAAATACAAGTGATGCTGTTCTGTTCGCTAGATCGTTGTTGGCATTCTGTGTACAAACTTGTTAAATTTTATAATGTGCTGTTATTTCTAACACTTAGTGCGTCAACACTTTTTACGCACCCTGTATACCATTTTCAGACGTTTTCTGCGCATTTTCTAGATATACGCTGTGAAGAGTACCTTTCTTGCGACTTGTTCATTACTGACCGGTTTTCTGACCTGAAGACAATGGTAAAGCTATTCAACATAATTATGTATAAACGCTCAACACCTTCGAAGTCCTTTAGTATGCTGGCCATTCGTTCGGCCAGCTTCAATTCTTCCCTCGAAGGTTCCTTGTCTAAAGGTGGGCCACACTTCAGCGTGGATCACCACTCGTGCATCGGCGGACATTGTTGGTGTTAGGTTTTAGAAAACCTCCAGCGGACCTCTGATTTCCAGGTGACAGGCAAAGATGAGGGAAAGGGTGTATCGTTGCCGTTTAGGTTAATTTGCGGGATCCACAGACCTCGTTTCACATTTTAGCCACCTCCGACGTCACATCCTGGTCTCTCTTGGAAATCCGAGCAGGATGGCTTTTCCCGAGGTCATTGGTCCATGTATGGAAACAGTCTGTGAGATCCTGTAGCCTTTATATGCTGCCCGCATTGTGCCCAGTGCTGCTTCATGCACTTTGCACCTGTGTATCACTGGTGTTGAAGATTTACACATCATCATGTTGAATACCACAGCATGCAGCTAAAAAATTAGGCGAAAAAGACGTCTGAAATTGGTATAGACTTCAGAGTCTCCCAAATCTTAACCAGTCAGTCGAAATGTAAAAATGCAGCAGCGCACAAGAACCAAATCCCGATCTTCCTCGCATGAAGCAAACCCACTTCCACTGCTCTCCGAGCCGCTTGCCGGCAGAGGCATCGCGGGCGTAGAAGACCTCCAATTTGATGATGCGCCGTATTACGTTGTAACTTCAAGGACCCCCTACTCCTTGGGTTTAGCGACTTGGAAAAAAATAAACGTATTTTTATATTAAGTGAGGGGTGAGGATTCTCCCTATATGATTCGCTCCCTCTGTCCAGACATACGCTTCAGACCATTCCCTTGTAAGACTCTCCGCTTACCTTTGAAGTGCGTCTTTCACTAGCATAGCAACATGCTGAAGCCAGGCAATCGATACAGGCCTTTATGGTGATGGGGCGGGCTTTTGTCTACAAACCTAGAATCGATTCTTCTGGGTACACACAAGCTTCCTGACGACTGCTCTGTATAGAATAATTCTTTAAAAAATCTATAAGGAATACAATGCAAATACAGAGGGGACGTATTTATCTATTTATTTATTTATTTATTTATTTATTTATTTATTTACACTTTCAAAGAATAGATTTGGACTTCGTTTGGCAAGTCATTGTGTAGACCAAATAAAGGATAACGTTCGAGCGTTAGCCAATTCCTTTGCGGGATGCGCCATGCATCGTATTTCTACGAGATATGGTGGAAGCAGGCCAAGTGAGTGTGTGGTAGTGCAGTTGGAGAAAGCGTCGGCTTTCACGTGCACTCGAGTTCCAAATTCCTGGTTCGGATTTCCCGTCTAGACCTTCCAGGTAGGTATAATAGAATGCATGGTGCATCGCAAACTGGAATGACTGACGCCGACTTTTATTCTTTATCTTTTAGGGCATATTTCGAGGTTGCTTGCAACAGTCGCTTTCATATGCAGGTGCAATATGCATCTGAATCCTCTTCACAGTATCCCGTAATTGTGGCGTAGGCAACGCATACTACAAAGAGATTAGATGACTGTAACCCATTTTTTTCCCCTAGTAGATAAGGCGATTGCTCACAGTTGTACTTCTTCAACTCAGACACTTCGGTATAATGTGTAAATTCGAAAAAATAATAAAAAATCGTTCGTTGTTGTTAAGCAGATGTCCACGGAGTCGCTACAGCAACAATTACTTTCGAAACCGGCATTGTGGTAAATGATAAGACTTGTTTTACGGCACTGAACAGTATGAGCGCTATTTTTTCATAGAAACGACATCATGCTCACTTTGTAAAATTTTTGTGACAGCGGCTTCTGAGTAATTCCTAATGCCACTGGTTCAGGGACACTATGGGTGCCTAAAAGAAGTGTTTCTATTCCTTGTAACCGTAGTCTGATTTTCTTGTTCCTTCTTGGCTATGCTTCTCTTCTGAGCGAGCGCACTCTTCGTCAAATGTTTGAAATAAAAAATGAAAAAATAAAAAATAATAGTTCCCCGAATAAACGGAAAAGAACCTGAAATTTCTAGGTTATCACAAGCAAAGCACGATGTTCACTTTCTGGAGTCAAACACAAAGTCTACGCACTACAACTACCCGAATAACATCACATTCACTCATCTTGAATTGAAGAGTAAGTGCATGTTCACCAAAAATTATCGATAAATTTTTAATGTCTGAACCCTGAAAAATCAGCCTCGTTGGTGTTTCTGTTCAGAGGATCCGTTCTACACCAAAGACGTGATCGGAGTGTTGTGGACGAAGACATTCAATCAGATTGAATTCCCTCACATCTGGATAGTCGGAGACAAAGCTCTTGTGGAAATGTTGGATGAGCATACTGAAGAAGTGCGATCTTGTTCTCCATTTCTTTGTTGTTCTTTATAACAAACTTACTCGAACCATTAACATACTAGTTTGTCATTTGTCCACGAACCAAAAACACAGAAATCATCAATTCACCCTAATTCAGATGAATTCTGTAATGAACGAGACGTGGGATTTGGTGGTCGCCGACGAGTTGTTCTCCGTGTCTTCGTATGCTCTCGCCTTGAAAGCCCATCAACAGGGAAGGCCATTCGTCACTCTCAGCACTTGCATACCAACAAATCTCATCAAATATCACCTCTCCTTGGGTGAGCTGCTATGTAAACTGTATTATTTATTTTCTGCTCAGCTCGCATTTAGTCACCGCGGTGTAAGTTTCACTGTGACCACAATATAATAGTTTGGTAACCGACATTGCCGAGCCGCGTATACCAATCGATATGTCGCGCTAACAGGCGGATCAATAATCTATAGGGAACAGAACAATACATGAATGGCGAATCAAACGGCTCAAACGTGCTCATTCAGGTAGCCGAACACACTTCTTGGTGCTAGTCGATAATGTGGCCTACGTGGGGAGACGCAAGCGCACAACTCAACCGGGGCACCGATCACATCCACCCTCTGAAAGACTGACCTGAGCGGATTGACCGGTCTGGTGCGCCCTTCTTCCCCTTCATAAAGGCCATATTAACTATTTGTTCCAGGCCGACAGGTGATCAATCCTAATCGAGAGAAAGGAACCCCATCTGCGAATGTGCCCTCCTACCATCGCACACCATCCTTTCCATGAACTAACCCCTCATATCGACTCTTTCCCTGTGAGAAATGCAGGTGTAGAGATGATGAGGAGCAGAACTCTGGCCGCTCCAGACCTGAAATCTTCCCAAGTATACCATCGATTAGCGCGCTACGCGCAGCATTTGGAAGAGCACAAATACATTAAAACGTCTAAGTTCATCGATTTTCCAACACCGTAGCATCGGCAACGATGTGGATTTTATGAACAATGCCATTCTTTATTTTGCCCCACTTCAGGAACACCCTTCGCCATTCGCCCGTCTATGTATCATCGAACGGCCGTTCCCTATGAAATCGAGTTTTTCGCAAGTCGTCTGCATTCCACTGTTCGTGAAACTCATCAAGCAATACGAACGCAGTATGTGACAGGGAATGTTGCCGTAAAGGTTCATTTCGATAGATTTGCATTTTTTTAAGCATTCCTGCCCATAGTCGTACGTCCGTCCATCTAAACGGTTTCTACTCTTAATTCCCTACGAATTGTGGAATGTAAAGCTACTTGCACGACTTGAAACCTTTCGTTAAGATAGAACCAAGCTGTTGTGAATAACTTAGCTCCTTTGTGATATTTAATGTAGTAGTGAATGGTGTTTCAACTTCTTACAATTTGGTCCATTCTATCCTTTTTTATGCGACCAAAAGTTTTGTTGCAGAAATTATGGGATGTCATCTTGCACATCAATTTGAATGCACGCGATAAGGAGTTGAAAAGTACAACAATTTCCTTGAGAAAAAATGATTTCAAGACTACGAAAAAAATGTCTACAAAAAATGTTTCCTCTCATCAAAGTCTGTTGGTGTCCCCTTATATCTTATGCCACCATACCATACTTTTTGCTTCAGTATGACGTGAGTGCTACTACAGGGGTGCTACTGTATTCTTCAATCTTTGATTAAGTCATTCTTGACTAGCCATTGGCGTTATGTATTTCTACCTCCCAACGATTACTGGCACTAATTTTCAGGGACTAAACAAGCTAGGTTTCTTCGATTTCGACCTTTCACAATTGGCTACTAAAGCGGCCTTCTACTTTTTGGACGACATAGAATCGATAATTATTCCTTCCCCAGGTGAGTCACTACACCTTTACAAAAGTCTGTGTTGAAAATTTAAACACGACTTTGCAGTTAGCACGGGAATAGCCGAAGTTGGCTTCAACTGTCCAACTATAAAGGATCTGCCGAGGGACTATGCAGAGTTCGTGAACGATCCAATCTCCAAAGGCACGATTCTTGTGGCTTTTGGATCGAACGTTGTTTGGGACTACGCTCCCCAGTATACACTGGATACGTTTACTGATGCTATGAACAGATTACGTGAATACAGGTACGGTATTACTGTTCGTCTCTGTTTTTGAGTTACGCTCACTCGGTGCAATGACAATATATAATATGAAGCCAAATATTGGTAAAAATGTTAGACATTAAGGGAATATTGGGCACATGCCACGAAGACGCACAGCAGAGGATGCGGGAACGCGCCGTTGCTCCTACCGTGATCGCGGCAGCCGATCATAAACCCTGCCTGTGCGTCTGAGCCGGTGCCTGATTGGCTGTCACGGTTACGGTAGTAGCGACGGCGTTTTCGCGCACCCCTGCGGTGCTACTTCGCGACGTATACCAAGAAACACATTTTCCAGGGCTTTACAGTTGTGCGAAAGCCGAGAAAAACAAATCTCTAGGAACTCTCATTTCTTGCAAGGAAAAGGTCCCAACTCAAGGTGAGTTTTTGCGATGCTATTTTGACAAGATGTAGGGCCCTATGAGCGGAGTCCAGAAAAATAGTTAGTTTTTGCTGAACGCTTTTCTAAAGACCTGAAAAGGAGGTCTGAAAGCGTGCGCACAACAATCATCAACCCCTACGACACCCTACGAGATGTGCCTCAATGGCGCAGTCGGTAGGACTGCCTCATAGGAGCACACCGGCGCGGTTTTGAATTCGAGTCCACGTACTGTCGATATTTTCGCACATATTAGTTTGTTGTAACTACGCTTTCTCATGATCACGAGAGACAATTTTAGACCATCAATCCTTACAAAAAACCAAAGTTGTCTATTTGCGCCTACATATGTCAACAATCAAATCGTCTTCAAATGTCAACATTTTCCACAATGCCTATCATATCATTTCTTTGGAACTAAAAGGTTCTGTATTGCTCTTTCCTTTCAGTTAACAGCTATGGAACAAAATTGTAAAACAAGTAAAACACAAGCGAGTGTCACCAGCAGCATCTACCAAAAGCCAGTGATGAACAAACTTCTCCCTGGTAAGGAATGACCACTTCTTCTTCGTTGAACGCGTAATCTGCGGGTGTAGAGAAGGGTACTGGATGAACGTCGACGTATCCAGCTGCCACCCACGCGTATCTCAGACACGGCCGAAACACCGGGGAGCAGAACTGTCAGTAGATTTGGCTTACAATCTGCAAAAAAAAAGTCACAGGTGGTACCAGTTTCCACAGTATTTTATACTACTTACCTACCTTCAATATGCCATCTCGGCTGCATGTTTGTTGAAAAACTAGCACATATGAAGGCACAAATAGGCAGCCTTGGTTTGTTGTAAACATTGACGGTCTAAAATTGAGTCCTGTGATGATGAGAAAGCGTAATAACAACAGACAACAACGTGCGAAAATATCGACAGTACGCGGACTCGAACTGAAATCCCCGCCGATGTGCTCCTATGAGGTGGCACTCCTATCAACTGCGCCGCCGAGGCACATCTGGTGTCGTATCGTAGGAGTTGATGATAGTTGCGCGCTTTCAGACCTCCTTTTCAGGTCTTTAAAAATGCGTTCAGTGCAAACTAACTGTGGTTCTGGACTCCGCTCACACGGCCACACATCCTCTCAAAGTAGCATCGCAAAAGCTCACCTTGAGTTGGGAACCTTTCCTTGTCAGCTTGCATTTTAAAAAGCTCTAGCCAATTAGGAGTGGGTGCCAGCGTCATGACGTCCCGCCCACTTGATCGGGCAATGCCCGTGTTCGTACGTTAGGCATCTCCCTGAATTACGGTAGTGGGCCGTCACACTCGATTACGACAGGATGACAGTTGTTGAGCCAACTTTGGAAGAGTTTTAATGGATGGACAGAATAGACTATGCTCCATGGCGCAGACTTTCTCTCATTGAGTGGGGATTGTAGACTTTATTATTGTAAAATCAGTAAGCAGTTGAAACAATAATAACTGTCAGTGTTGACGGAGCTCATTACTTACAGAAAAGAAGAATATAGGGCAAAAAACAGGAAATAAGCAGATCCCACCTGCACTGCTCACGAAATTGCTCCACGGCAGCAAAATGCGCTCTTGCGCTCTGCTCGACTCGCCTAATCTCGTCGTGAAATCTCGTCCCAGACGGTCGCAGCACTATCCTACAATAATCAAGCTCTCGCCCCACCCTCTATGATAGTAGTGGGAAATTCCTAACGTAGCACTCTCAGCGATGCCCTAATAGTTCGCGTTTCTAAAATTGTTTGATTGTCTCGTCCCAATTTATACCATGCTATCATCATAACAACCTCACGCAGGATAATTTTCTCATACAATGGTCGAATGGATCGCATTCATCAGCTTGGAGCTCATGTTATGGTTACTAGATGGGCACCACAAAAGGAGATTCTTGGTCACAACAGAACCGTTTTATTCGTGAGCCATGGAGGACTGAAAAGGTGCTGTTCAACCTATACAATTTCCTTTCTTTATTGCTTGTCTCATAAAATTTTCTTTCTTTTTTTCTCTCAGTTTCACACTTTATATTAAAACGATGAGAAAGTGTGGCATTCCTAACGTGAAATCCTTGAAAACGCATAGAAAATAGTTGCATCACATAGGAAACGATTAACGAGAAGGCGACGAGAATATGACGGGAAATGTGAAAAATTAAGCGAGACAAGTACTTCTACTACTAGTAGTAATACTAATCGCTTCTCCAGAGAGGCGGACATGTATAATCGAGTAGTCACTGTGCGTTCTTTCGCGCCTCTCACGGCCGTATTCAGAAGCCTTGGTCGCCCATCAGCACGGTTTATACACTCTATTGCTAGCTATAAAATCGGGTGCTTTCGTTGGTTTTCGGACTCTCTGAAATCCTAAAATGCCAAAGATAACAACTGAAATGTTTACCGAAATCTCGACACACCCCTCTTAAGAAGGCACTTTACCAGTCGTTGATTTGACCTACACGGAAAAGCAGGAACTTGTCAGCCAACCAACGAGAGCAGCGCCCAAACATTGGTCAGCTAATCAGGGCGTCTAGAGTAAACGCGCCATCCGCTTAGTGTGTTCATTCAATGCAATGGTATGGTATGATTGAATAGTATGGTGCATCCTTCCTCCTTCTTATGCAGGTAACATTCACGACCAGTACCAGATCTTCTCTCATGTTGCCCTCAGAGTTATAGATGATGTCAGGATGGATAACCGCTGCTACGCGAGTGTTTCTTACGCGTTTCAGAAGTTGTGATTGACTAATGCGCTTCTTCTGACAACTGCAAAGAGCATTCCCGCCCGGTCAGGAGGAGGTTCGACTCCCGCTGGCGATAGAGTTTTAATCGCAAGAAAGCGTTATAAGGGCTTGCAACTACACTTCCAGCCACTTGAAAATGGAATAAGTCATCTCAGTTCCATTTACAAACAGAAAAAGGAAAATTTTGCTTTTTTCTTTGCCCGTTTTCCCTGTTCATCACACGCGTTCCAGCCTGAAAGATACGATTTGTGGTGGAGTGCCGGTGGTCTATGTGCCGTTGTTCGCCGAGCAGTCACATAATGGTGAAGTAGCCCGACAGGCTGGATTTGCCGAAATTCTCCAGAAAAACTACATGACAGCCGATCTGTTCGAGGAAAAGGTTCGACTCGTCCTAGGTGTGTGACAAATGCTCAGTTTCAATGTTCTTTATTGATTTTGCGAAATTCCTCAGTGTTTACTGTAAGGTCCCTCTTCTCATATTTTTGTGATCCGTACTGAAAAGAATTCCAAGGACAAAAAACCTAGCAGGTCATACTTTACAGCAGAACTCGTCACCAATGTTTTGTCCTAAAGTAGTTCTTTCTCCCTCGACTTCAAACTGCATTTCTACAAATTGAAAAAAAAGAATATTTGAAAGTCTTGTTCGAAGAATTGGAAACCTCCAACAAAAAGGTGGTTAGTCTTAATATGTCTTGGCGGTAATGAACTTCTTTATGATATAGACCCATGCATTATTTCTACTTTTACTGGATGTTTTGGAGCCGATTTGAGAGAGTATTTGGTCTAACCGCGTGCGGTAGCACAACTGGAGGAGGCGGCAGCTACCGCGTGCACTCCCACTCAAGGTTTTCAGTTCGGGTCCCGCCCAAGCAAACCAACATTACCATGCACCCGGGGTCGGTGAGTTGATGTCAGACATGACTAGGGAGGGAAAAACACTGACTTATCTATCCGCTGGCCACCGCAGGTCATAGCACTGGCCCGATACTCGTTCAAAGTGCCTCTGCGACATCCCGTAGAGGTACAATGCGTGGGCCATCCTACGCAGGAATTGATTAACGCGTTCCCTTAACCTTTTATCCTCACTTGGTCCACGCATCGCCCCCTGAATCTAATGCCATCATCATATGTACCCCGATGCAACCCCTTCCCTTCAAACCTACACTGAAAAAGAAGGAATCAACCACGTTCTAAGTACATGAAACAATCAGTTTCGGAGTCTTTTGGATCGAAAAAGTTTGGCGCCTTAAACCAGGTGTGTGGCGAATCCTCCAAGTTAGTAAATCAGATGACCCAATTCTTTTTTTTTTCACGTCGATAACTACCACATTGTCAGAAACTCCGCGATACAAGGAGGCTGCTATACGAATCAGGAAATTCTATCTCGACCGGATAATTCCAAGTCTGGACTTGGCTGAATTCTACATAAGACGATCTCTGAAGACAAGTCCTCGTTCTCCCGTGTTCAAGCGCAAGGGAATGTTCATATCCTTGTTTAGCCACATATATTGTGGACATTTTCTAATTATAGCAGTATTATTGTATGTATTAAGTCGGTGAGAGCTTTCAAATATCTCTGAAAACAGATCTGAGCAATGTTTGTTTTGTGCAATGAATTGTGAAGCAGTGTATATAAATTGTTATAAAGATGTAAACTTTGAGAATTGTTTTACAAAAGTGGCGTGTGATAGCGCAGTCGGAGGAGGCGATGCTTGTCGCATGAACCAAATCCAAGTCCTTCGTTCGGGTTTCCTGCCCACGCCAGCCAACTGTTCAATCTCTCCGGGTTCGGTGAATTACATAGAACCAGAATTGTCTGGGAAGGACAGCACACTGAGTTGTTCATCGGCTGACCACCGCAAGTCATTTACAGGCCAAATACGTATTCAGATTGTTTCAATAATATTCCCGGGAAGTGAAATGCGTGGCGCATCCCAAAAAGGATTTATAAACGCCATCATTTATCATTTATAGAGTGCTGTCAACTGGAATGTTACGTGTAGAATGTGTAGGAGTGCCTGAGGCTTTTCCCAGTGCAGTTACAGGAATGTAAAATGGAAGCTACTATGACCACCAGATGTCCTCCTCTCAAACTGTTGTGCATAGAAACGCAGACAGAACTGATAAGCATGTTAAGCTCGTCACCGATAAGGAGCGAAACGAACAACTGTCAACAGGAAGCGGTTAAAAACGCACTCCCACATTCATAAATTTCTCTTTCTTCCCGGGCTCACTTTACACAGTCGCTAGAAGGAGCCGATAGAGCATACGAAAAGAATGAATCCTTGAACTTATCCTTATTCTTAACTACCCTCCGAGCAGCAGTAATCGCTTAAACTGTGCTGCCTTCAAACTTTACTGTTTAAACCAAACGTTTACGTTTAAACTGCACTTTAAACTGTACCTCGCTACGGATACATGCACCTCTTCACCGCCACAACAATCTCAAATTTACTAAGGCATTAAATACACTGGCGCCACTGAAGTGGCTGTTCGAACGCTACCTGCTGCAGGAAAAGTTCCATCTCGGTAGAAGAGCAGGAGGACCGTCCTACTGTACGAGAAGGGACATGTACGACATTGGAAACTATTGCCCGATCTGCCTGCTGTCCGTAGTCTACAAGCTGTTCACGAGTCATTATGAATGTTATCAGCCGAACGCTGGACGAAGGACGGGCATGCGAACGAGCAGTTTTTCGAAGAGCATTCAGCACGGCCGATCACATAGACACCATTACGAAGCTCATAGAAATGTCGCGAGAGTACAAGCTGCCGCTGAGCCTTACGTTCCTCGACCTGAACGAAGCGATCGACTCTGCCGAGACTGAAGCGGTCGTCGAAGCCCTGGTTCGTACTCAGTACATCACAGTCCTTTGAGGGCTGTACAGTGGATTCACGACCAAGATCTCTCCATTATACAACGACGTCGTCATCGACGTAAAAAGAGGGGTTCGGCAGGGGGATACCATATCCCCGAAGCTCTTCAGCGCCACCCTCGAAAACATCATGGGCGAACTAGAATGGGAAGATATGTGAGTGAAGATCATGGCATGGCATGGCCCCTGCGCAAGAATTTTTGGGTTCATTCGATTGGTTGGGTTCATTTAGTTGTTTAAATGATATCAATGAATTATACGAAATGTTTCTTGCTACCTTGCACCATGCTATTGAGCTATTTGTTCCTCTCTCCTGTAAAACCTGCACTCCCTTCAAACTTCCATCTTACTTAAACAACATGTACACTCGCCTCCAAAATCTCTGGGAAAAAGCCATCAAATCAAATTCTATAGCTGATTGGACAAATTTCAAGTCTTTTAATGATTCATGCAATAGGAAACTCACTAAGTATAACGCTTATGTTGAGAAACAGTTGCTTGAAAAGAAAGGTTTGAAGGCCCTTTATAAAATCCTCAAACATAGGATAAATGATAAACCTCCTATTGGAACCTTAGTATCCAACGACAGTAGGGCCATAACTGATCAGGACAAAGCTGACATGCTTGCAAACTGTTTTGCTAAGGTATTCAGCAAGTCGGCAGATTCACTGCTTCATCATCCTAGTTATCCTGCTTCATGTGCTCCTGGTCCGTGGTTTTATAGAGATGACATAGTTAGTGTGCTCAACAGCTGGACATCTGCGGCTTCGATAAATCCTGATGGTATTCCATTTGCAGTCATCAAAAATATTATTGTTGAAATCGCGGGTCCACTCGAGTTTATTTTTAATAGGTCGTTCACCACAGGTCAGGTTCCGTTGAGATGGAAGCACGCCATAGTTATTCCTTTACCTAAGAAAGAGCCACTTTCGGATCCGAGTAACTACAGACCCATTAGTCAGACATCAATCTTCTGTAGGGTCTTCGAAAAACTTTTGAAGAAGCACATTTTATCTCATGTTGAGTCGCAACAGATCATTCCGTCAGTTCAACATGGCTTCCGCTCTGGGAGGTCAGTTGAAACGGCTCTTTTATCTTGTTTTAATCAGTGGTCTAAAGCTTATGACGCCAAGAGTAACGTTGATGTGGTATTTTTTGACTTTAGCAAAGCATTTGATCGAGTCCCTCACCACCTTCTAATTCATAAACTCGTCAGGTTCGGTTTACATTATCGTATTGTAAATTGGTTATCCTCCTTCATCAGCAATAGAACTTTTCAAGTCCGTATACGGAATTCCCTCTCTGCTATGCATACGGTCACGAGTGGGGTCCCTCAAGGGGGTGTTCTTTCACCTTTGTTGTTTAACATTTTCACCTCTGACCTACCGAAGCTGTTTCTTGATCTTCAGGTTGATTGCTGCATGTACGCTGATGATATTAAAATTTTTAAAACTGTCCAAGTCAACAACTTAGACTCTCTGAATTCTCCGGATTCTGGCATACAGAAGGCTATCGATATAGTCGCTAAATGGTCATCTAGTAATGGGTTGCCCTTATCTTGCGAAAAAACGTGTGTTATGAGCATAGGTAAGTCACAGAGGACTCCGAAATACACTGTTTCCGGAGTTCCTCTCAAGGTTGTAGACAAAGTTAAGGACTTGGGCATATCTTATAATAGCAAGTTAGGCTTCGATGAGCACTTCAACTCAATAGTCAATAAGGGCAATCGCAGAGTGTACAACATCTTCAAGGTGCTTCACACTACAGATGCGGGCACCTTGCTCAAAGTCTATAAGTTATACATTCGTCCCATACTTGAGACGAACTCTACTGTCTTCTGCCCGCATAAGAAGAAAGATATTCTCGCAATTGAAAGAGTTCAAAACACGTTTACACGCAAACTATTCCTACGCTCATTCAGGCTGTCATATGCTGATATTCCTAGCTCATGTGATAGAAACAAGAGATTATGCCTCCCTTCTTTGGAATGGAGAAGAAAGAGATTTGATTTGCTTATGGCCTTTAAGATGCTAAAAGGTACTACAAATCTCAGGATTTCGGATTTCTTCATACTGGTTCCTTCATCCACAAGGGGTGCCAATATCAAAGTCAGTACAGGTGCTGCCAGTAACTCGGTCAGAGCAAAGTTTTTCAGCTTTAGAACACGGACTAGTTTTAATAGAGTTCTCAGGTCTTCCAGTTGGTCACTGAGTTATGCTTCTTTTAAAAAGCGTGTTGAAAGGTTCGTTGATTGATTTGTACCTTGCATAATTATGTGTTTTACTGTTTCGGTTCAAATTACCGCTTCTCATTTTGTAGTATTGAATTCACTTAATTCCTAGCATTGTGTTTTAGTTCTCGTTCTTGTTGCCTCGTTTGGTTCTCCTTGAGTTTGTTTTCTCGTGCCGATTTCGGCACCCACAATAAATAAATAAATAAAGATCGACGGCCGGCAACTGCACCATCTTCGCTTCGCTGACGACATCGTGCTCATAATACTAGGCATCACCGGAGTGGAACGAATACTGGCCGACTTCGATCAGGTGTGTGAAAACGATGAACTGCGGCTGAAACTTGGCCGCTGCACTTATCCAGCCCCTATTTTCCATTGATTGACAGCAAAAACTTTGTTTACGCTGTTACGCACTTTTAGATGGACCAGCAAAACGAATGAATACACATAGCTTTGTTGCAGTTCTAACCAGTAATTGAGCACCATTTACACTACCAGTTAAAGAAAAATCGTGACGACCGATACGAGGGAACAGCGTGCCTCTTTTTCTGATTTTTCTTTTTTTCATCCTCTCAAAGGTTGCTGCTTTATTTCACGTTGAAATAACATTTGATTCGTTATTTTAACTACTGAGATCAAAATTTTAATAAAATTTCAAACACTGCACTCATTTTACTGTGGAAAGTGGATTACAAATTTTCAGAAAAAGAAAAGTGTATGCCTCAATCACATACCCCTTCGCTATTATTTGGGAGGTGTTCAGTTTGTCTTCTAATCTTTACTATCCAGCATATTTCGACAAGTGTCTAGTTTGACGTGGAATGGTATAAAAGTGTTGGTTATTTCTCAAGGTGCGAATTTAGATACAATGGATAGCTAAAGCGATAATTTCGAAATTCTCTGTTTTCTGACGTTTTGGCGTTTGTGTTTCCTGATTTCACTTTTCTGACAAACTCGATTTTCTACTTTCATGCGCAGGTCGCGAATTCGCGACGGATACTTTCACGAATTAAATACGTGAACACTGCATTAGCTGTGATGTTATTGAAACAGCATTTCGAGCATTGCAAGAGCATCGTATTCTACACTGTAAAGACATGTTTGTAGCAAAACGAAACATTCGTAACCTTCATGAAATAAGGTGATGATCACATTTCATGTAAACGATGTGTACAAAATGAGATGAAATCGTCTGGAACACGAAGCGTGAGGATCTCTATGGCTGACCTAGGGTTGTGTAGATGAAATTCAACAATCATTTAAATATACGCTTGAACATCAACGCTCTAATATGTAATAAGATGAACGCTCCAAAAAACCAAGCAGCCAAAGCGTTCAAATAGCACAGGTGTTTCATCCGGAACAAAGAAAGGTTTCATGCATACTCGAAAACAAGATGCATAAGAAACTCACCAGAAATCCTATTTAAAGACGAGCTGAGGTTTGCTGAGAAGCAGAGACTATTAGATGACATAACACCAACGAAAGAAACATAAACTCCCCGTAGAATTTTCGCAAGTAAGAATGTGTCGTGGTGCGTATACAATGAGAAAGCACATTAACGGCGGTTATAAATGAGGACGAGGAAAGATGAATAATAGGGATGAACAACAAAAATTCAAACAACAAAAAACGCACGTGAAAGAGCCCAGTGAAAGCTCCCAACTTTCACTCACTTCGCCCGTGCCGCTCGTTGAGAGTCAAACTTGGCAGCAAGTTCCCGTACACCACCGCCTTTCTCAACACCATTCGCGATCTCCGGTGGCTTCTCGGGTACTGGAGGACGACTGAACGTTCCGTTGTGTAACGCCGGCTTCTGAAATCGGACAAAATGACGGCTTCGCGCATTGGCTAAACAAGACTGCCACGGGTCCACTTATACCACGCTTTCAACTTAACTCGAATTCCAGTCGATATATGTCACTGCATTGGCGCCATAGTCTTATAGGTGCAATGCTACTGCATCTCTTCGAATGGCAGCACCAAAAAAATCCACTGTTTCTCTACGGCAGTACTGACGCGACAATATTGCGACTAGAGCTATGCGGTGCCTACGGCTGCCGCGCCGCGTCTCAGCGTAGCATCTTTGCTGTGCGCTATCGCCCTCAAACTATTCTGTGACCAGGAGACAAGTGCTTTATTGTTCGCCTGACCTTTCACAATCATGTCTTCATATGATATGGCAAAATGCACTCAGCGTTCACATTCACAGACACATAGATGGACACACACATACATACACATACACACATATCCCTGCTTATTTCTGATACTGCTGCTAATACTCTACCACTGAATACTCCAGATACTCTCCTAACTGACCCCTACTCAACATAAAACTTTTTCAAGTTTACGCATAGTTACTGCGCAGGATGTCCTTCAAATTGCCAAAAAAAGGATGTTTCAAGGTTTCTTGTCCCATCGCATTTTTACGCTACGCGACTTCGTTTGGAATGCTCCCTTGTCTACGTACCATCTACACCCATGCAGGATAAAAAGAATAGAGGACGGCCTTAATATTTTCCCTTTACGGGATGCGCGATGCGTTCTATTTCAACGCGAAATCTTGGAGGCAATTTAAATAGACATTTGGCTTGTACAATGAATTGCGGTGTGCAACCGATGAAAAAGTCAGCATTTTATCTTGCAGTATGGTAACAATTCCCCGACTCCGGAGCTAAGGAGCGCTTACCTGACTTAACCAGGACCCAAACCTAGAACCATGAGTAGAGGAATACGCGGCCAGTGCCTTCTCTGAATGCGCTACTACGAGCCCCAAGTAGACCCATGCCGAGTTTAGTTTACCCTAACAGTTATACGAAAGACGCTCTTCCACTAATCTAAGAAACAGAGTTTTTTGCCACCGAGTCAATCTGGAATGAAAATACATGTTAAAGCGCATACATACATACTCAAAGCACACGCTATCGCATTAGGCGGGATTCATACTACCGTCGCGGAGTGAAGCGGCGTAATGGAACTCATCAATAACGATTGCCTGTGCCCCAATTGATACAGATTGGTTTCATTACACCGAGCCACCCGGCGTTCGAAGTACAAATCCCGACTTACGCAGCGAGTGTATGAAAGCCCTGTTCGTGTAGGTATAAAAACTCGATTCAAAACCGATATAAACCAGTAGCTGTTCCAGAACATTCGTGAAGAACCAAAGATGGATAACCGTACCTGATGCTTAGGTGGAGGAGGAGGCGGTGGTTGAATCGGTCGATACGTGTCTCTTTTCAGAGTCGTGCTCGGGTCGTCAGGAGGCGGAGTTGGTAACTGACGAGACGCCAGATCGACTGTTGGGCTAAATCGTGAACATTACTACGCTCGACCGGTACAGGAAAGTGAATAACAGAGGTGAAAGGACTTACTTTTTAATGCCCAGCTCATCTCCCACTTCCTTGTACAGCTCCTGGATTTTGGAGTCTCGAGGTCGAAGAGGCACCAACGGAGGCGGTTCCTTAGGACGCACGGAAGGAATTCGAGTGAAATTCGCCTAAAGCAACACTTTGCAGAACTGCAGCAGCAAGAATGGGTGCTGAGTCAAGTTCTCCGATTTGAGGCTGCGGAATCTGTGCAAACTCTTGAACGCTGGCTAGCTCCACAAAAGCGAGTACTAACAAGTAGGGTGCACCAATAAAATTGTATCGAAGACTAAACAATGTAAAGCACACCTTAGGTGGAGTGACTGGAATGACTGGGGCTGGAGCATGGGGTAAAAGCTGATCCGGACTTCTGGGCTGTTGCTGTCCTGCTCCGGCATGGATGCTCATCAGTGGAATCGCAGGTGGCATGAACTGCGGAGGCCGGTCGTTCACAGAATACGTCACTGTTCCATCGCTCCAAACGGCATTCAGGCTCTCCCTAAAACGTTTCTTTATGTGGTTGCTGAATCCAAGGCCTAAGTCATCTAATGCGAACTTTCAGGGCAAGCTGGCATGACTAATCGTAACATTTCAAAGATTACAGGAGCTGACTTCTCTAGAATCTTCAGTACTTAATCGGGTGCATGGCTTAACAGTAGCTCCCTAGATCGATAAAATACAAGCGTACTATGCAATTCACGCAGCAACCGCAGTCGATTACCCTAAGCTCGTTTCAAACTGTTTTGGCTTAATATAAATATTAGCACCAAAGCAATAGCAAATTCCATAAATTGCGATATTGATAAGAAAGGGTGATTTTCACCCATCGGTCGTTTTCTTCGGAATCAAAGAAATACGGATAAAGGACAAAAGACGGCGTTACTCAATCCCTTTTGGGATGCGCCATGCATTCTACTTCTACGGGATAACGTGGAGGCGACACGAATGCGTATTTGACCATACAATGACTTGCGGTGGCCAGCCGATGAACAAGTCAGCGATTTATCCTTCCCAGACACGTCTGGTACCAATTCACCGACCCCGGAGGAGTGGAAGGCTTGGTTGGATTGGGCGGGAAATCCGAACCAGGAATCTGGTATCGGGTGCACGCGGCAGTCGGCGCCTCCTCCGACTACGCTACAGGCACCCAAAGAAATACGAAAAAAAGACTAATACGATTATATAATATGAGGGGACCATGTGTGCCCATCTCCGAAAAAAATCCGCTTATGTTTCAACATTTCAATTTATTAACGTAAAGTGTCTTAAGGCACAAAGAAGAGCTGAAGCGATTGATTATAACAATCACCAGGTCAATCGATATGTTTCCATTCTAACATTTCAACATATTAGCGTGAAGCGACCCAATGTGCTAAAAACAGCTGAATCGATTGATTATAACAATCACCACGTCAATCGATAGCACGTAAATTGACACCCGTTGATGCAATTATATCAACAATAAACTTCTAGGAAGCATTTAGAAACATATAGAAATGTCGGAAAATAGGGTGTAACAACGTGAATTACGAACCTCATAGTCCTTCTGCCACCCGGTGGAGGTGGTGCCTTCCGTACTGGGACCAGTACACCGTGCAACTTCAGCGTTTTTCTTGCGTACTCCCAGAATCTAAAGCAATTATCAATTATTAGAAACAAGACGTTGGACAAGTTCTAAAGGAAGAGCATACTCTTTGGGAAGATTTCGTCTCTTCTTGAACCAATAGAAAAAGCATACAAACACCAGTGCTACCGAGAACAACGCCAATAATAGCAGGAAAGCCGTTGAAGGAGTGATGCTGAAAACGGTTAAGAAATGACTTTCGTTAATTTAAAAAAACTGGAAAGCCTGAGAAAATTCAAAAATTATATATTACCCTCTGCTTGTGTTGGACGGATTGCTGTTCACTGATCCTCCAAAACCAGGAATTTCGCATGCGATTCCACCATAGCCATTCTCACAGTGACAGTTTCCAACATTATTGCAGACACCTGAAAACCAATGTAGATTTCATAGGTTTTCGACAGGTATTTACGACTGAAAAGATTTTTAGTATCGTCATAATCCGAGGAATGGGCGCGTGATGGCGCAGTCGAAGGAGGCGCAGGCTGTCGCATACAACTTCGAAATGGAGGTTCTCGGGTCGAATTCCCTGTCCAGGACAACAAAGCCTTTCATACATCCGGGGTTGGCGAATTGGTGCCAGACTTATCTGAGAAGGATAAACCTCTGATTTGTCTCGCGGTTGGTCACCGCAACTCATTGTGTAGACTAAATACGCATTCAGAATGCCTCCACGACATAACGTGGAAGAAGAGTGCGTGGCGCATCCCAAAGGGAATCCATCCTTTATCTTTTAACCCGATGAATGTACATCGGATAAACTGTTCGAAGCTTTTTTCCAAGAAAATACAAGAAATTCTCCAATACACACTCTCACCTAAGGCTAGTATACAAAACGAACAAGATAATTTAAATGGAATAACTATCATCATGACCCTACCTCTGTAATGGCACTGATCATTACACTTGGAAACGGTTTTCGACACCTCGCTCCGAGCCTTGCATTTAGCATTCACGCAGATCTAAATACGCTGCTATGAACGACACTACTAGATCAACTCCCTTGTTAGGGGACTTACATCCCCAAAACGCCCCTACCTTGTCATCGCCACATTCGGCTCCATCAAGCACCATGCCTGGATCGGCCTTGTTCTTCTGTCCTACTACATATGTTGTCTTGATGACGTGACATTGATGAGTTTCAGTTCCTGAAATGGGCATGGTCTGTACCGACGTCGCTGCACGGTGCGGTAATCTGAACATCGATTATGCAGCGCAGAAGATCGATATCTTTCGTGTCGCCGTGCTAAGTGGTGTGATAGATATGAACACTTCAGCATTACTATGCTTACAACAAAAAAAAAACAAAAAAAAAAACTACGACACATTTTCAGACTTACCAACTCTTACATATGTGTAGGCCGAGGTGACCGTAGTTGGATCTCCGAATATTGGACGTTCCGCCTGAGTTCCGCATTGTAACCGCCCACACATTATATCGCTTAAATGTTACTTATTTAGTTAATTAGCAGAAAATAAATAAACTAATGTAGTGTACAAATAAATATTACTAAGGTTAGAATGGTGTGACAAAACTGAATATCTGACATTCATAACGTATCAAGTGGATAAAAACAATGACGGCTGAATACGGTAGTTTCCGGGATAATGACCAGCGAAGCCGTGAGGTGGAGGGGAAGTGGTTATACGGGTTAATTGGAGATGACTACTTCCGGAGTCGTTTCAATTGCCCCGCTCCATGCTCCACTCTACTAGCACGACGACAGCAAGGATCCACGCTACTGTGATTGGCCGAGGAGCGTGACCGACGCCCGTGTCGGGTATTATCCCGGAAAGTATCTTGCATGCTAACAAACACGACACCTATAAATCGAAACCTGCAACTAACTCAGCTAGACATCTGGTGAACTGCTGTGTATGAACGTCGTATCCACAGTTGCCCTGGATGATTCCGTTGGTATTCTGTTGATAGCAGGTTCGGTCACCTTCTCGACCTGTAGGTCCCCATATCGCTTGGCACTGATCCGGTCGACTACCACACTGACCTTCGAAGCAGAACTCCTAAAAACATCTGGAATGTGTTATGACAACAAAAATTGGTCTTCCACAAAGCTTGCGAACATATTGCAAACTGCAGCAGTTCGTCCTGTCATTTATCACTTTTTGCAACAGTACAAGTTTTTCATATGCTAGAGAAATCGTGACATTTTTTCATTCGAAAAAAAAAGACTAGCAACGCCTATCAATCATGTGCAGGCGCTAGCTGGCCAATTCAGAGCTTCAATATTTCTTTCTATAAATAGTAACAGCGCAGGAACACTCCACGGAACGAGCATGCTGAGTTTGAGCTTGAGTTCGACGTTCATCGGGACTTCACCTTTCACACTATGGGAACTTCTATTTCAAAGCTATTGTTGTCGCATGGCATCAAGAATCATCCTTTTAAAATAATGCGATAAACGATTCAATTCAATTTCTTTCAGCCTCAAGTAACCATTCATGAGGTTGTCGCTGCTAAAACTGTTTTGTTGCGAGGTGTGGAGCTGCCTTTGATCAAAGCCGGGTTAGCTGGTGGTGCGGGTTCGAGTCCCGCCTGGCGCTAGAATTTTAATCGCAAAAGTCAAATCAATGTGATAAAGGTTCAAACCCTGCATCGCTTAAGAAACGCGCGCACTGCATAAGACATTCAAATCACTCAAAATATTAATCTCTATGCTTCCTTTGTTAGCAAATGTCGTCGAAGTCCCATTCTTTGACGACCCATCTCCGGCTTTAACGGAGTTGATGATGAGCAAAAGGCATGCTCCTCAATTACCTTGAGATGGGCCACGCACTGCACTACTAGCTGACATCGTGAAGCCACGCAAAATGTCGATTTGACTAACAATCACTGATTTACACCCCCGTATGATCGTCTTAGTTCGGGTCCTGAAAACTTCCATTCCTTTAGTTAATCGGTGACTTGTCTGAGAAGGATAGAACTCTGATTTGTCCGTAAGCCGTTGCAGAGACTAAATAAAGGATAGAAGACTACGTTAATAGGTCCCTGTTTTGAATGCGCTGAGCATTCTACTTCTACGACGTATCGTGGAGACAATTTGAATACGTAAAAACAATGATATGCGGTAGCCAGCTGATAGACAAGTCATTGTTTTATCCTTCCCACCGAGTCTGGTACCAGGTGATGACCCCGAAGGAATGGTAGGCTTGGTTGGCCCGGGAGTGATCCGTACCAGGAACGTAGAGTCAGGGTACACGCGACAGCCAAAACCTCATTCGTCTGTGCTACTACGCGCCCACAGACCGAATACGCATTCAAATTGCCTCCAGAGGATCCCAAATCTATAAGCGGAATGGGTAGTGCATCCCAAACGGGGATTGACTAACGCCGTTCTTGACTTTTATGCTGATCCCATATGATCGATAACCCAGTATACCTACATTTGCAAAAAGATGTGGTATCACTTATCGACCCTGGATCGGGATCGATGAACAACGTCGACAAGAATCGACCTCAAATCGATTCCTGACAGTGAGATCTCTGACTTTAGCTAAATGTGCCGCAGGATATCCGGCAACGACAGTAGGTGTGCTTCATAAATGTTTCGAAATCAAGACCCACGCCTCAGTATAGGTTCACGTGTATACAGTAAATATCACAAATAAGCGAGTAAGGATATTCATAAGGATAAAAAGGATAAAGGGCTGTATTAATCAATCATTTTCTGCGATGCGCCGCGCATTTTACTTCTATGGGATGTCGTGGAGGTCATTTGAATACGTATTTGGCCATTACAACTTGCGGCCACCAGCCGATATTTCAGTGTTTTGTCAATCCCAGACAAGTCTGGTACCACTTCACTGACCCCGGAGGGATGGAAGGCTTGGTTAGCCTCGGTAGGAAAAACAAGGAACATGAAATCGGGTGCAGCGGACGCATTCCCTGACTGCGTTACCATGCGCCCTTACCAGCTCGTTGAAACCAAGTGTTATTCTCCATGTAATGCTGCCCAAATCGAATATTCGGTCGTGGAGGAAGGATTATTTGAAATGGCAAAAATGGCTAATCACGCTCCCGTTCAATAAAAAAACGTGGTCCCGTTAGTTTTCAGCTCTGAAGATGCGCCAAGCATTTTACAGAAGTTTGAATGCGTATATTGTGGATCACAAAATTACAAACTGATAGGTTAAGTGAATGCTGGCAATAGTCTTGCCTTATTGAACTGCTAAAGAATAAAAGTTTAGATGAATCTAGAACTCAGCGCCGAACAAGGCTCATTAGATGACTACGCTTTTTTAAACTATTGTTTTGAAGCTGAGCATTATAGTACGTTTGTTTGAAAGAAAAGTAGCTTTTTGCCAAGATTATTACTGAAACCTAGAAGAAACAAAAAGAATGAACCTGACCGAACACTGAAAAAGACCTACGTTCTTCCTTCCCGGACACAGATGTCCGTTCTGAACGAAGAAGTCGGCAGGACAGTCGGGAGTGTCGCCATTGCAATACTCGGGCAAGTCGCATATCCCAACTGCTGCACGACAGACCGTTGCTCTCGCTTTCGGCTAAGAAAACCACCATCAACAAGGGTCTGGGTTGATGGAAGGAACACACCTACCTTACAGGTGTCGAAGTCACAGCAGTCGCCGTCGGCGCATTCAGCATTCTCCGTCAGACGACATGTCTTTCCATCACAACACGAATGTGAGCACTGTTCTCGCCCACAGTCACACTCCTAGATGAGGATAAAGGATAAAGTTCAGAAGGAAGAGAAATAAACATAGGCAGGGAAAATTAGGAGGAAAAAAAAGAAAAAGAAAAAGAAAAAGAAAAAACTTTGGAGTAAACTGAAGCCCAAATCAATCTATTTCTACGTACAGTGGAGGAACTTTGAATACAACCACTTGAACAAAAGACTGATTTTCCCAGTCAGGTCAGTGCCCTATTCCCTTAGAGTGATTTCGTACAGATCCAGAAACACCTCAAGCAAGTAAACTTTGCTGGTTGACCAGCAATGCCGAGCCCAAAATCGATCCGTGATGTGCTCAACATCAGCGTCCCCTGCCAACAGCGCCACGTGCACCCACCCTTCAGTCATTACGCCCAGATTTATGGGAACAATTAAGAAGAGGTGACTGAATCTAACGAACACGCTAACCTCTCCAGCCTCCACAATTCCATTTCCACACTTCGCTCCACCAACTGTCGTCTCAGGTGGATTCTTCAAGCACAGATCGACCCCACGATTAAAGCTGTTGAAGAGATATCGTAAACTACAATCCGACCAGTATGTTGGTGGCGAAACTCTAAATAATTGGAAAGTTAAGGCCAGAAATACATGTCAATTAAAAGACATATAGAGATAGACGATGAATTAGGATGAACGCCTAGACATGAGGTACACCGTCACCGCAGTCTTCAATGCGGTAAACTAAATTGTTCCGTGTTTAAACAACCAAATTCTAGTAGGTTTTTCGGCATTATGTGATAAGTCCTATCCTGGTTATTTAGCTGGCAGGTGGAGTACAAAATGACTGGAAAACTGAACTTTTCATGATCTGATAAGTGCTGAGCAAGATTTTAGCCAAAGATGAGATTAGGAAACTAAAGATGTACCCGATAGTGTAAAATCCAACCAATTCTTCGAGGTGAAAAGTAGCTCCATACTACGGAGATAGGGATTAAAATGGTGAACACACAACCCCGACCCAGTTTTCCGTTTTTCGAAGGCGCTGCTCTACTAGGCATGGTTCGGATTGACACTCCTTCGTTAGGCGTATTTCCGACTCACAGTCTACATTATGACATAATGTATCGTTCTTCCAGCGGCATTCCGCTACCGCACTAGGACCGAGCCAGAATGGCAAACTCTAGCAGGGAAAAAGCTAAGAACTGATCGTCGTAGGAGTGCTCTCTCCCCCAACCGGTGTGGCACCCTCACACGTCATTAAATCAAAACCAGTTTTCCAACATCTCCTTTGACACACCCTCCCAACTGGGTGGAGCTCAACCACAAAGTAAACAGAGAAACTGGCTAACCCAGAGGAAGGAGCCATCACGCAATGATTTCCAGGGCAGTTGCATGTCTTTCCATAGTCGACGTCATGCTCCATTCCGAAATTGTGACCCATTTCATGAGCAACTGTTGCAGCCACAATAGCAGCATTGATGCTATGATCCTGAATAGAATCAGAGTTAAAGTTGCGGAAATACAATAGTACTTTGTCTTAATTACAAAAGAAGGAAAAATATAACAATAAGACCAATGTCAACGAACCACATCAACCCCTCCTGAATAGTCATAGGAGCACATCGTGCCCTTGAACGCTTTGCCGACAACATTCGCTTCAAAATGGATGTCTCTGAAAGGAGCTGAACCATGATGATGGCGATTAGTGACTAGTGGTTAGGTGAATAGTGCTGGTCTATTGTTAGTAACTGGAAGCAGCGAGCGTATTCGCAATCGCCTTGTATCGACTACATCTGCTCCTAACCCTGGTGCAATCGATCCAAAGGGATTGCCAATATGACCTAATGTGGCCATATTGATTGAGCGACGCGATCGATCAATTTGGCCACTATGCATGCCATCGCGTCGCTCGGCGTCGAAAGTATAGGCGGATCTAAGAGTCTAAGTACATGCTATGTAAAACCTCACGTCAGCATATGGGCGTTGTCATTCGGATGGGCTTTGATGATCCCTTTCCTATAGTCGAGGAAATGTTGCAGTGTCTGGTCGCCACTTGTTGCCACTTCAAACTTGTCGCCATCCTTCCACACTTCCACCCACACCAAAGTTATGCGAATTTTCAGCGGATAGTACAGCTAAACACGAACAGTTGCGTTGTAATTTTCCGACACATCGGTGTATATGCGAGAAAATGATGGATACTCTATGACTAACTGCGTTGACATGATGAGCGATCGTCTGAAGTCGTTCCATTACCTTCGCCTCATCCTTGTCGTACTTTGCATACTGCAATGAAAATTTCTTTGGCAAAGCTGGTTCCAAATTCATGGAAGGTAATTTGATTTGAATTCACCTTGTTTTAAAAAGATGAAAATACAAAAATAAAGAAAAAAGCTGAACAAGAAAACCAAGAATTGACTTCATATAGGGTCCTAACGAAGCCAGTGGAGCACACAAAAATTAATTACGCTCTTAAGTATGTTTTCACAGAAAATGCATTGGTAACTGCTTCAGGATAGGGAAGTGGAGGTTGACTGCCTTTCCTAGCATAGCATTAATATCCGAAAATATTCCAGTTCATTTTGAGCTTCATCTTCAGACAGCATTTTTCACTTCGACATGGTAAAATGCTTGCGAAAATACATCAGTTCGTTTCATATGAATGACCGATTTTGCTAACTTAATTTCTGACCGATATTTCCTGGCTACGAATGTTCCCATTTCCGGCATTTTATATAGCACTGAATATAGCTTCTGATAGCACAGAATCTCCGCTTTCTTAGTATTTATAGCTTTTGTGACATAATTGCCTTATGCTGAATTTTTGACGTCGTTTTTACAGTGTAAATCAAATGTCAAGAGACGGAACCCGAGGTATGTTTTGGACCTGTGTTTCATCAGTAGTTCTTTTGTTTGTAATTTCTTAGGTTCTGCAGATTGTTAGGGCTAGAAAGTCTAGAGAAAATCAGAAAATTTAAATGAAATGCAAGACACACGGTCTTTCAGCTCTTTAAACTAGGCACGGGAGAGTTCCCCCATACATAAATGATTCCTAAGCAGACAGCTACGTGTTGCTGTACAACTCCTCGCAAACATGTAACCCTTAGGCTAATCCAATTTGGATGAAAAGGTAAAAACATGGTCTCATAAAAGAGATGGTGAAAGTCTAGAGAAGGAGTCCACCTCATTTTCTCCATAAAATCTGAGGAAAAAATAAAAATTTCCCCAAAAAACGTTTAAAATAAGAAGCTAAGCACGCAAACACATATATTAGAACTGCAGCACATGTAAGCCTAATGTGGACCAGGAGAAATTGCCAAATGTGAAAGAGCTAAGTGACGGACCACCTTCTCTAGGCTTGTACCGAGCAGATTTTCTATTTCCGTTATATAGCACACATCAACGATTTTCCCGCACAGCTAGCTTCTGACAATAATGTTCCCTCAAGGTTCTTTGGTATGAACTGTTTCAGCCGAGCTACTTCATAAGTGAAAAGGACAGCAAACGATCTGTGGGAGTGGCTTGGGCACGAGGGGCGTGGTTCGACTGCACCTTTTAAGATTGTGATATTTTAATGTATTGTTGTGTTTCTGTTGTTATTTTGTCCACTGACTACGCCGTTTTCAAGGGAAGTCACCTCTCCCTTTAAACCAGCACTATCAGCAGTGCAAACCGATGCATCCTATACTCTGCGTGAGTCAGCACTATGCCGTAAATCCAAGGACGTTTCGCCTTTGTGTAAAGGTACCGTAACACCTCCTGTTAGGTTTGCAATCTCTCAGTTACTGCCTGCATCTGGCTATCTGTATGAGTCATCTATGCTAGGCGAAACAGCAGTTCGAATTCACGGCGAACTGAAACCGAGACGATCGCAGTAACAGGTTTCTGCACAACGACGACGTCCAATTGATAATCACCTACGGAAACCAGAGAACCGAGGCTAGAGGCTAAGAGGAATAAAACGTGGCCACTTTTTGATTGAAACTTCAAATTCCAAAACCATTTTCAAGAACTGGCTTTGGCAAAAATACAAATCATACTGTAAATCAAATTTCGACAAAAAGCGTATTGAGTATACATACATGAATTTCTGTAATATTCGGTTCTGTGAAAAACCCATGCTGTCTTTATGGTTCACCTAAGCAAAAACAAACGCCATTAATGCCCAGTACTCAACTTTTCTTAGCGGTCGCGCTTAAGTAATTTTGTCACAGTGGTTATTTGAAACAGCCTTCCTGACCATTACAAATGCTTAAAAGGGGAAACCATCATCATCGAAACTGAGCTATGTTTAAAACAACGGACATGCACCTGGAAAGAAGCCTAAGCTCAAGATATCTTATTACTCGCATCTCTACTGCTAACTTCCCACCATTAATATTTAATTATAAAGCACAGTTAAGGAAAATTTGGGAAGGAGAGAAGAGTACAGTAACACGACGAACGAATGGAATAAATAGGTCGACCTTAGTCACGGCCTTTGGAATGCGCCACGCATTCCGCTCCTAGGTGATATCGTGAAAGCACTTCGGATGCGCATTTTGCCTATACAGCTCCTTGTGGATGCCAACCGATGAACAAGACAGCGGCTTATCCCTCACAGACCATTGTAGTATAAAGTATAGATTGGATCCGATCGAAATCTTCGGATAATTGAAGAATTCCGATAACGGCAACTTCACGGACCCCGGATTTCTGGATGATTCGAATTGGATATCC
This sequence comes from Heligmosomoides polygyrus bakeri, assembly GCA_947359475.1. Classification (NCBI taxonomy): domain Eukaryota; kingdom Metazoa; phylum Nematoda; class Chromadorea; order Rhabditida; family Heligmosomidae; genus Heligmosomoides; species Heligmosomoides polygyrus. The sequence goes on from OX375870.1 coordinate 15,532,658, forward strand.
GAAAATGATTCATTCGGATTCAATGTATTATAGTATGCAGCGACTGACCCTAGAGTTATGCAAAGCTTAGGCAACTTAAGGTGAATCAAACCTAATACCAACTCGTCGTCTGAGCGGCATCGTCCCACCCCTCCCCCTTTCTTCCCTTCCCCAATTGCGCTATCCTTGGTCCAAATTCGAGTTAATTTGCAGCACTATGCTGAAGTCCCCCTTTTCACCAAATTTCAAGCCGTCAGCGGAGGAAGGTCCCATGAACAACTTATTCTTAAAGTAGGTAGGGCTTTTAAACGCCAAAAATTCATTCCAACTTCATCTTAAACTGCATGTTTGGAATGGAAGAACTTTCGCTGAGTGAGTAGTCTACATGTACCTTGCTGAACAACACCTAATGAGTTGAGCACTAACACTTCAAAAATTTGACTTGAATTAAGCTACCACAATCTAGTTAACGTCAAAAATCGCGTTTTAAATCGTTATCATATTCTAATCATCATTAAAAACTGTAAGCACGAAGGCACCATGGAGGAGAGAATAGGGGGGGGGGGGGGGGTATCTCATGCATAGAGCTCGAGACTAAAATCAAGGTTGCAATCTTTTTGATGTACTGCAATGGAGTATGAAAACCATAGACATTGATGGGATCCCACAATGGATCAAAATCGGTGGCTTAAAGTTACCGAGTCGCAAACCGACTACAGAATGAACTACGCTATGGGAGAAAAGCGCAAACACGCGACCAAAAGAACAAGAATACGTTGACTGAATATGCCATAAAAAGAAAAACGCTAAGGGGGGTAATGAATGTAAAAATCGAAAAACGTTTAGAAAACAAAAAGTTCTTAATGGTGTGAAGAAACCTACCACAGAGTAGTCAGCCAGAAGGGCCAGCTCAACATATCGCCATTTTTCATCGACGAAATCGCTGTAGTAGCTGGGTAGCGTGCTGGTCTTCGTCTTTCCCTCTCTTTTCGATCGCTTCGCTAACGCTGAAACAATCAGATCATTGAGCTCTTCTCGCCAGGCAACCACGCCGTAAACAGAAACCGGAAGAGGAGTGACTCACGCACACCAAACAGACACGCATGACCGGTCATGTAGATAACAAAAAGGTGAAAACGAGGAGAACTCACCGCAGCTGTCGAACGTTTGTGGCAGTAGAACGAAATCGGTGGAATTTCTGGTGTCGAGAATGAAATAATTAGAACCCGTGGAGATGATACCCGAAATAGTTGATGGAGTGCATGCACTTAGTGTGTTCAGTACACCATCGGCTTCCTCCTCGAAATAACAGTCCTTTGTCTAAAATGGCCAATAATCATGATATTGTAAGTGATTCTGTTTTTGAATGATGTATCCCAAAGGTAGTAACGGATTGGAATAGGCCCGACTGCGTAACGCGAACATGTCTGCGGAAGGAAAATGGTGCGGGCTCAATAAATACGCCAAGCAAAATGTCCTTTTCAAATCACTGGCTCCTTTTCATGCATAGTAATATCGGACAAACAAAGCTATAAGGTGCAGGGATATTTATTCCAGCCGCTGCACGGCGAATGCCGCCGATATCGATCTACCACTATACCTAATCGATAGCGCTACTTTTCAAGCTGCCGCGTCATATGAGGAACTCAATAAATATAAACTATAGCTAAGGAGATAGAATGTGGGAAAGGTCGTTTTTATAAGCAGCGGAGAAGGAATTCCTAGTCCACAATTCAAATACAAACCCACTCAATCAGAAACGGTGTCATGTTCAAGTTAACTTGAACCAAAATAATGATCTGCTGGTGACTCAATTTCCAGTCAGTGTCCCACCAACACCTTCACACATTCCCAGGTTTGACAAAAGGGTAGAACACCACACAGTGGGTACAGTTCTGTCCAAAGCTAACCTCAGCTAACTTTTCGAACTACAATAGGGTATTCGCACAAGCAGCTGGGGATCTCTCCTCTAAACACGGACATTTTGTTATATTTCATTTCGCTCTACGGATAGCTCTCCTTACTTCTTAGAGCTTCTTCACCGTTACTGCAGGTGATGCAAGGAGCAAAGGAGCATAACAACAAGTTAAGCCATAACGAAGATTATTCGCTGCTTTCAGAGAAGAACCGTGTATTCGAACACGCCCACAACATCTTGGCGCTTTGCGTGTTGGGCCCTTCCAATGCGTGGTATTCGTTGATCTATCCACGGCATGGAGGGATAGCATGCCGTGATCTCCACCACGGTCCACCCGTTAGAATTTGAAAACCATAGTAAGAAAAAGCGGCAAGAAAGGTCGTCGCCACAACGATGCACCACTTCTTCCCCTAGCATGCATTGCACCACAATCTTACTGAAAATAAAACTAGTTGAAGTAAGCGTGCTACGCCAACACTCTCACTTGGTCCTGTGCCCTGTTAGGAAAATGAACGCGGTGGAGGGAGGTCAAAGTAAAGGGACTGCCTGTGCCCCACTACTGAAATTTAGATTGATAACCCAGCATTAGGAATCGGATAAGCATCGTTTCAATGATAAAATAATGAAAAACTTTTTTCTATGAAAAACTGTTAAAGCACAGGTAATGAAAAAATCTTCGCACAGAAATATGCAAAATCTTTAAAAAAAATAACGAAGAAGAAGCCCTTACTTGAGGAAGGACCGACGGTGAAGTGATAGGGTGCGAGTTCCTGAAATGGAAGCCATCTTATTCATAAAATGATAGCGGTGGTATAAGCCTAAATAACTACAGAAAGCCATGTGCTTGGAAGGTCTTCCGGTTCCTACACGTGGACATATTTCACTTCAGCACCCACAACAACGAACTTTGACACACCTAGTCATCAGCTTAGTCCGTTCACTTTCCTAGGAGTTTACGGAGAATTCACTACAAACTGACCACTTCAGAGGGGTCAGAAATCGAGTGGTGTGGTATGAAATCGAGCTTCAAGCTTGACGGCTTCAGCAAATTTTACCAGGGGCTCACGAGTATGCCAAAAATCTGATTCCATGTAAACGAAGATACTCAAACAATATAAAAAGGTTGAAATAACAAATGGAGTGAGCGAATTTATAGTCATAGAGGCAGGCATATGTACAAAAATACGTAATTTCTAGATCCTAGCGAAAGCTCGGACCGGCCCTCTTCAGGTATAATAACGCGAAGTTTATGAGGAACTAATATGAGGCCACCAATTAAGCTAGATACAAAAGTGGGTAAGGAAGCAGACCATTTTTTGCCATTCGAAGTCACCCATGCAAAGAATGTGAATCGATTAGTGCCGAAGGATCGTCCAGAAAAATCGATACGCATATTGGGCCCGGACGATCAGTCGCTGCGGTCACCGGCCATGAACACACCCGAACACCACGGTGGGAGTCTAGTGTGATTTTGCATATAGAATTTTTCTGCGTTTACAAACGTCTATATTCGGAATGCCCACCCCCTCTTACCACGAATCTTCACGACGTTTACGTCGCACGTCTCAAAAGATGGGCCCAACTCGATTCTCCTTCATATCACAACCAGAGGATTTGTCACAGAACTTCTGAATTGAAAATTTTGTACAAATAAAGAGATACATGCATTATACTTACAGGAATCCAAATAGGTTTGTCACGACTGAAATGGAGCAGATGTAGGAAGAAAACCAGGTTGGACCTCCTCTTTGAAATGAAGCAGATGTAGGAAGAAAACCAGGTTGGACCTCCTCTTCTTCTCCTTTGAGCTAGCCTCTAATCCTCACATCCACAGAATAATAGCCGGTCTCAAGGCCACTTCACACTTCAGCGGAATGAAAACGAAAGCCTTTCCCAAGTCACAACATGCTGACTCATGGTCTTCGTTCTGCTAGGAATTCTAAAGACGGCAATAACGCCAATCAAAAGCAGTAGCCGTGGGCAGGAAATTGGCCGCCGTTTCGAGGACCAACATCGATCGCACGACGTCGACAACATTTGCATTCGGAAGTGAGAGTCTTGCGGGGAGGATCCTATTATGCTTAGAAGCGAAAAACAGGTCACTTCTCGTCAAATAACAAAAACACTTCGAAATTCAACGACCAACCTGACACGAGAGAAGACGACGTCGAAAGAATCACCAGATGCAGTACCGCTGATGGTTAGTGGAAGATAGATAGGATTAAGTGCTGCGGCCTTGACTAGAGATGCTGGACTAAGTAGCTGCTCTCCTCGTAAAGAGATCAGCACATTACACTCCATCGTTTCCGTCTATTTACAGACACAAAACATCTGAAATGACCGCATACATGAAGGGCGGAGGGATTAGGCGACGATTAGACGTCGCCCAACGTCCACGACAAGCGAAAGGCGAGAAAAAGGCGAGACAGCAGGAAGTGGAAGTGTTTGTGCTCGGCGGACGTGATGCGATGAGGCTACGGGGCATCACGTGGCAGTCGACGACGTCAGGGTGGGGGGGGGGGGGGCAGCGGCCGGCGGTCTGCTGTCAGCAAGTGACCTTGTCCACCAGCATCGATTTCGGAACCAACCCCGGTCTACTGGTAGGCGAACGAACACCCACGGACAATTCGATTCCGAAACATCCCGGCCACCGGGCGCGACTAGGCGCACGAACGAGCCCAGACGAAGCAGCCAGCCAGACGTTCGGAGACGGATGTCTGCCGGAGGCGGAGCTCTGGTCACGTCGTGCTTACTCATCAGCCTGAGTGGACCTCACGGCCACCAAGCAGTAGGTACATCATTGTAAGTGCAGGTTGGTCACATGCTGAAGCGGACCGGCGAGAAACACTTCCCATTTCGCATTTCCCGTCATTACACCAGGGAGCATCGCCTTCCCTTCGTCTCATCATCGACCACACAACGTGCGTGCAGCCGCAGACTGCGCCGCCGTTGTGTCATTGCGAGACGGTTGGGGCAATTCACAGCGTCGCCTTCTGGATGAAGAGGAATCAATTTGCTGCCTCCTGACGTCTCGGGAAGACATCTTCTGAATTTGACGCAAACTCACTCAGAATTGGTCTCTTATTACCATCCTTCAGCATGCCGGCGTACTACAAGCTGTGCATGCTGCCAGTATGTTATCGGTGCGGATGCGACGCCAACGGCGAAGAGCAAGAGGAATAACCCGTCACTTCTTTATTCTCTCTGTCTCTCCTTTCTCTTTCGTAATGGTCAGAAGCCATAGCATAGAGACCTTCTCAGCAGCTGTCGCTAGTCACGTGGCTCGCACGCAAACATGGGAGTACGGTTGCTGAAATTGTTCCCTCAAATTTTGGCATTTTTATTTCTTTTTTGCATTATTCATTTATTATTTTGCCCTTTATTCAGTTATTTCATTTATTTATCATTTATACCGCGTGGTAACGCAGTCGAAGGAGGCGCGGGATATCGCATGCACCCGATTCCAGGTTCATGGCTTGAACTTCCCGTTCAGGCCAACGAAGCTTTCCATCTCTCTGGAAATAGTGAGTTGAAACCGCACTTATCTGCGAATGATAAAACACCGAGTTGTTTATCGGCTGACCCTCGTAGGCCATTGAATGTTCAATTACGCATTCAGATTGCCTCCACAATATCCCATGGAAGTAGAATGCGTGGCGCGCCCCAAATAGGGTTTGGTCAACGCTGCCCTTTATCCATCATTTATTACTCTGGAAGTCATCGTAGTGGGCAACTGTGCATGTTTGACGTATACGGTGATTCGTGGTGGCCATCCTATGAAGAATTAGTGGTTTATACTTGCAAGACTCGGCACCATTCAACCTTGGAAGGAGGGAAGTCCTCGTATCCCTGGGCGAGAACTGAACCCAAGATCAATTCTCAGTATAATAACATTTCCAGTCGACTGTACCTTACGCTCCAGATAGGGCAGTACACTCTTTGTTAGCATTTTAATTAGAAAAATGAAGCTCGGCGTAAGGCCTCGTTCATACTTCGACACCGAGCGACGCGACGCCACGTATAGTGGCCATATTGATTGAGCGACGCGATCGATCAATTTGGCCACTTTACATGCCGTCGCGTCGCTCGGCGTCGGGAGTATAAACGGGGCCTAAGCAATCTTCTTCGTCGTGTCAGCCACGCGGGTATATAGCACAATACGCCATGGAAGTAGAGTGTGTGGCGCATCCAACGAAAGAAGTGATTGTTGTCGATATTCACGCTGGCCAACTTCCATATCGATATTCACGCTGGCCAACTTCCAAAGTTATAGGAAATTGTCCTCAAGTAGTTGAATTCGAAAGGATACTCATCATCAATAGATGATAGAGTGGTACCTCAAGATTTTTAGTCGTATAGTTGAACATCCAAAAGTTATGCTGCTCATCGACTATTGATCGAATTCGATTATCGAGAAAGCTAATATCGAGCTCAATACAAAATTGAAGTTGAGAAAATCTAAATTCTAGTTAATACGAAATCTAATTTCACTGAAGACTATCTGGAAGGTCCAACGTGGTAAATAAATCACCACACCATGAGCTGGTCAGCCGAACTTAAATGTGCACTAGAGCGGTCTATTCGAATATTCAGTTGCATAGTGGGCTTTGGCATTTTCATAGTATATACAAGCTACAGCAGTATTTGAATTCTGTCGGCGTGAATTGCTAAATTTGACTATGAGTCACGTATTGTCGGAATGCAACAATCGTTTCGGGTTGAAAAGAAATTCGCTATCGCGGGGGCTATAGCGAAGACGTTCAAAAATGGTGAATCATCAGACAACATAAACATCAACATTGGCCAGTATGTTTGCGCTCGAATAATGGAACCGAGATAAGCAGGCAAGCAATTACTCAAATTTATGGTTTGCGTTCGAACATGTGGGAAATAGGACTTATTGAATTCTGATAATTTGGAGTAAAAGGAAAGCGAGAACGAGACAGAAAAATCAAGCTATTCTAATGGATATACATTCGACCAATTTCCGGCTAGATACAGCTGTACTAATACTATCCAGCCATAAAATGAGGAAGCTTTGGACAACGAGAAGCATCGGTCGGCGGCACATCTGTTCTCGCATAATGACCGCCGTTCGCAGTCCATATCGAGTGCTATTGACGGCTGTTCCTCTAATTGATTCCCTACGCTACGTTATCGGGTAAGAGGCAACACCTCCGACGTGAAACTGGCGACGACGTTCCACTTGAAAACTGGATTCGCTGGCGTATAGTAGTCAGGCATCTTGTTACGTCAGCCGCCCGTCCACATCATTTTTTCCGAAAAGAAAGCAAACGCATTCTGCGCACGCACTGTGCATTCTTCTTCTGAAGGCCATCTAGTCAGTGTCATCTACTGCCGTTCGTTGGTAATCTATAAGTAACAGTATTAGGTTGGTGCATAATTTTTGTCGGGTTCGATGGGAATTTCTCGGGAATTCTTGGGATTCTGCCATATCTAAGAGCTAGATTCTAGGAGCTTCCAAGAACGGGGAGCAGAATATAGTTGTGCTCGAATGACCTATTCGAATAGGCATTCGAATGATTTTCATTCAATTTGAATATTCAAGAAATCGCGTTTTTTGAATGCATTCGAATCCGAATATTCAGAAAATCGCATTCTTCGAATGTATTCGAATTCGAATATTCATAGAATCACGTTTTTCGAATGCATTCGAATTCGAATATTCAGAAAAACCACTTTTTTGTGTGTATTCGAATCCGAATATTCGAAATTTGTGAGTTTTCGAAATCATACGAATATTCGAAAAAAAATTTCGAGAGCACAACCATGGTACATAAGAGCGCGTAAGCGAACGCGTGGGCAAATTTTGAATAAAATGGATCAGCGTCAGCTACGAGCTATTTACCTTTACGAGCAGAAACATGGCATCAAGTTCGCGAAGAACGCGGCGTTCGGATATCGCCGCATTTGGGCCCGCAACGACTACCGAACGCATCATCAATGAATCAAAATTTTTGGTACATGTCGCGTAGGTGAGCAGCATTGGTAGATGCGAATTCGCCAGCCAATGATAACAAAACAGAGCACAGCCCAAGCACATGCCAGCCCCATCAGGGTACCGACTGAATACGCCCTCTCTGAACAGCATGCCCACTCTGATTGGTTTAGGCGTTCCCACCTACCAATGCTGCTCACCTACGCGACATATACCAAATTTTTTAAAATAAAAAATGGGAAAGGAATCGAAGGTCCTCTTCTCCGTTTTTTGGGATTCACAAGGCGTGATCTACTGGGAGATGTTGGACTACAATCGCACCGTCAATCGTCGATGTATACACAAAACAGTTCCAAAAACTGGCTGCCGCTTTAAAGCTTTAAAGGAACAACAAGCGAAACAACGCGAGACCGCACAGGACGAAGTTAACTGCCGATCGTCGTTAATTTTTAAAAAATTCTGTAAAAGGGTCGACGAATCGGAGTGAAATTTTGGCGAAGATGCCTTCGGAAACGCTTGTTAGACAGAGAGATACATGATACAAGAAATAACAATAGCAGAGAAATGATAAATCGAAAGTAGACGACGTTTATAATCCGGCAACCTAGTAATATGCACCTGGCAGACTGAAAGCAGATAAAGAGGCGTAAATTGTAACGAATCGGCCAGCGCCATCGTCTGCCCGACACAAAGATCGAAAGCGGACGGTTGAAGTCGCGACAAGTTCCAGAGTCTGGGAGCCACTCGAGAGGAAGTGGCGTCCTTCGAGACGAGACGAATCAAGTGGAACTGCTGTTCGGAGAGGAGGCGTCGTCGTTCGTTGAGCGAGAAAGGTCGCTTCGAGTGCGACAGAAGAATTCGAAGGAGAGCTACGGACTGGCGACGGATGCAGGCCGAAAGGGCATGTCCAGTTTAACAGACGTGACGAGAAGTGCTGTATGTCGTCGTATTTTATTAGTACGACGGTCATCGGCTGCAGTTCGCCCTTCCAAACACGAAAAAACGCTGAAAGGTTTGAACTAAACACCACCACTGCACTCGCGGAAGCGAACGTATAGTTTCCCGCAATGGGAACTTGCGAGTGGAACACTAATGAAGATGAGGACGTCGTCAATTAGCTAGCGGCCCCATCGCTTTTCAGAACGTTGCCTCAGTGACAGAATAAACGATGAATGACGGTGTTAATAAATCCATTTCAGGGATGCGTTAATTTTTTCGGTAATTTTTTTAGCGACTATTTTTTAACGGAAAAATTTTGTGTGAAATTCGTAAGTTCGTTAAATAAAATTTTCATTAGTTGCAGTCAGTTTAGCTTTAGAATGTGAAAAACCAAATACTTTTCTTTATTGAATTTTTCGACCCCATCAACATGGCAAAGTCTTTATTTGTACAGCAAATATTAGGTTGGTGCATAAGTTCTCGGACATTTGATCCCTCCTGAATTGAATGCGCATTTTCCCGCCAAATTTCTCACATGTATCAACGCGTAAATGATCGATCGGTAGAGAAAGGAAAGGGCTACAAAACTGTTCCTAACATTTACTTCCGCGTTGTTAACGTCAGCTATTATGGCTAAGCAATTCATTCCCAACTGAGACGCATATTCGGAACGTCATGTTATTCCTGCATCAATCTGGCCTCAATGTCAACGAATCGTATCGTCGTCTGAAGGATGTTTACAACGAGAGTGCTCCTGCTCGAAGTACTGCGTACCAGTGGTTCCCGAAGTTTGCAGTTGGTGAATTCTCCGTTGAAGATAATGAACGAGAAAGGCCCCGATGACACTGGATTTGGATGGCCTCCGAAGTAGATTGGAAGCGGACCCATACCAAACCACTCGCGAACTATCAAGCATTCTTGGTGTTAGTCACTCAACAGTCGTTCGAGGATTGGAATCGATTGGCAAGGTGCAAAAATTGGGTCGCTGGGTACCTCACGACTTGACCCAACATGACATGGATCGCAGAGCCGATGTCGCTCTGTCTCTCCTTACCCTCAGACGTACCCACGGATGGCTGCACAACCTTGTCACCGGGGATGAGAAGTGAATACTCTACTTTAATTATCACCGGCGTGCCCAGTGGGTTGACGCAACTGGAGAGACAGAGGACGTTCCGAAACCCGATCTTCACGTGAAAAAGGTGATGCATTTGCTGTAGCGTTCCTGGCGTAGAATACTGGGAGCTGCTGGACGAAGGGATAGCAGTGACGGCAGAGGTTTACGTCAACCAACTGAGGAAGTTGAGGGCCCACCTTCAAACCACACGAGGAGAGCAAGTGAAGGTGTATTTTCAACACGACAACGCTAGACCGCTTATTGCTAGAGCGACGGCGGCTGAGTTGGCGGACTACGGATGGACCGTTACTCCACATCCACCTTACTCACCAGATCTCGCTCCTTCTGACTATCATTTGTTTTCAAGCCTTCAACGCTATTTGGACGGCCAGCAATTTAGGAACCGAGAGGATGTCAAGGAGGCACTGCTCACATTTTTCGAATCACAACCGGCCACGTTTAGAGAAAAGGCATCCATGACTTACCAGCACGTTGGCGAAGGACAATTGATGTAAAGGGTGGTTCAAATGATTTGATATTCTTGTTCGTATGTTGTGATAATAAATATTTCATGCCCCAAATGTCCGAGAACTTATGCACCAACCTAATAATAGCATCCCGTCTACAACCAACAACATTTCTAAAAGAGAAAAATCCTTATGATTCACACTTCTTTACTTTTTTAACGATTCCCAATTGTTTTAAAAACCCCAGAACGAATATCAAAAAACGGCGAAAAAACTGAATGGTTGGGAAGTATGAAACACTATCATATAGCAATCAGATATGAAATGCAATAAATGCGCTAATGCAATTTAACGGAAATTTTCGTCGTTAAATTTCGACTAAAAATTTTAACGAAAAACTCCTGGGAAGCTGGTGAATCGGTAAATCGCTAACCGTCAAATGCAGGCCTCTGATCCATTTGTGGCATGCGCCATGCATTCTTCTTCGTAGGTCCGCTAAATCAAATTTTCGTTAGCTGCAGTCAGTTCAGTTGTATTTTAGGATGTGAAAAACCAAATCCTTTTCTTTATTGACTTCCTCGATCCCATCAATATGGCAATTATGTGGCTAAGTCTTTATTTTTACAGAAAATAATAACAGCCTGTCTACAACCAACAACGTTTCTAAACGAGGAAAATCCTTAAAATTCACACTTCTTCACTTTTTTAATGATTCCCATTTGTTTTAACCCCAAAGCGATAAAAATAACTGACTGTTTGGGAAGTATGAAACACTATTATATAGCAGTCAGACGTGAAAAACGGCCCAGGAACTCTAAAAACACGACGGCAAAGAAAGGTGGGGCGCAAAGAAATAAATCGGTCACGGAGCAAGGAAATGAAAATAATTCTCGAACTATGAGAAGATATCGACCAGCTCTTCAGCTGATTAAAATAAGTAGAGGAGATTCAACGATAGTCGAGCATGAAACGCTCGAAATGCAGTTATATGAAGAAAAATTAAAAGTTCAAAAACGGTGCGTAAAATGTCTTTAACGCAATTCAGCGGAAATTTTCGTCGTTAAATTTCGTTTAACATTTTTAACGAAAAACTTCGGTAAAGCCGGTGAATCGGTAAATCGCTAACCGTTAAACGCACACCCCTGATCCATTTGTGGCATGCGCCACGCATTCTTCTTCAACGGAATATCGTGGGGACAATCAGTATTTGGCTAGTCAATGAAAAAGCCGGTATTCTATTCTTCCCAGCAAGTCTGGTATCAATTCATCGACCAAGGGTGGACAGAAAGCTTACTTAGCCTAGGCGCGACTCGAAACAAGAACGCGCCAGCGAGCGCATCCTCCGGCTGCGCTATCACGCGCCCAGTGACAGAACACCGCGTTACAAACCTCTTCTACTGTAGAAGGAAGCTCTACCACCGTTTGAATGGTCATAAAACTCTAAACCCTTATTTTGAAGAGAAGGAAAGCGAAAATCCTTAGGTGAATTTGGAGCGCTAGGAGTGCGTCACGCTAGCGTCCAACGCGTAGCGCAGTTTCTTCGACTGCTAGCGCCAGTTCCATTTATGTAACGATTTTCAGTTGAAAATATACGTTTTTTCGAGTATTACTGTTGTAAACCTTTATTTTATGCAACATTTTCGGTTGTTTGAAATCAGCATCAAATCTTGAAAGCCGAAATAGCAGGGTTTTGGGGTGATTGTAGAAATTGGTTAGTCACATTATCCTACGATATATAAAGGAGCAGTGTGTGTGTGTGTGTGTGTGTGTGTGTGTGTGTGTGTGTGTGTGTGTGTGTGTGTGTGTGTGTGTGTGTGTGTGTGTGTGTGTGTGTGTGTGTGTTATTGATCAAATTATTGATTTTTATGTTTGTCGTTCATTTTTTTCTGTTTCTCTCTAACTTGCCGCAATCGACGTAGTTAAGGTGTTCTTTCTGCGGAGACCATGACAAAGGTTGCAGCTAAAATTGATGATGATAAGTTATTACTACGGCGAAGCTGTTGAGATGCAGCTCTGACGACTGCCTTTTCAATAAAGAATCAAGGTTTTTGGTTCAGTCAGCCTTAACACTTTCGCGTATAATAGGAAGTCTCGAATTACACCATGATCGAGTAGTTTTCCGTGCGTTCTCTGTCGTGACGTCAACTCCATATCGTTTCATCGATATCTGGGTGTAATTTGCGGTGGATACGCGAATTTTGAGTTCTCATAAATCCCAAAATTTCGTAAGTCTGATCTTTGATCCATAAATAAGTGGCGTCCTAACACCCTGATGCTGCTCGTGTTGGAAAAATGTGCCCACTTCTGGAGTCTGCTCTCATAATGCATTGCAAGCGCTCCTTACTTTGCTTTTTCTTTATGCTCTATTGTGGTAACGTGTAGAAGAAAGTCCTCCTGCACAGACATCTCCATCTCAACTTGTCTCTTTGCTCATCTAACCTTACATTTCTCCCACATTGTGAAGGATGGCGTTTGGTATCAGATCTGTTGCCGAGTGGGGACAAGAAGAATACATTAAAAACAGTCCCCTGGCTACGAGATGGAGCTCCTCGTTTTCCGGTGGAACGCCAGCAAGGCACCCCGCATTCCCGCTGTCAGAGGTCTTTGCAGCCCACAGACATGTGAGGCAGTCTGGCACGCGAATGGAGACGACCATTCGCTGATCCACATCCCGTTCGGTAACTGCCGCCCAGTCGATGGGTTTATAAACCCCACCCCCATTAATAGGAGCAAACCACAATGGAATAATACTTTTGATTGGAAGCGGCGTCTAGAAGAAGAAGACGAAGCGGGGTTAACAGTTACTGGAAAGAATAAATCGCTAATGCTTCTATCGGATTCACACTACGTCATAGAGCGAAGCATAGCGAAGGATATAAAAAGTAAGTCAAAACCGAACTTGTGCTGTATTTCAAGAAACGGTCAAAGCGGTCTATTGTCCCTTTTCAGAGATGTAATTGAGATTTTGCATTTCTTGCGTTACCCTGATTTCATTCGTCTACAATGTTGTGAACTCGCGTAAAGCAAACGTTCGTTACAAAACAAGCCAAAGTTTCTCCGAGGGAGTACAAATTATAAATATTAGGTTATTGCGAAGGCTCCCGCCATTTTTTGAATGTGCTTTTTTCTCGTTGACGCTACCTTATAGCAACCTACCTTTTGTTCACAGAAAGAGGTCAGGTATGTATAAGTTTACTGTTAGTTGCTGGCTACTCTTGAATACTCCTTCTAGAAAAATTGAGCTTCCAAAGGAGTACATCTGAGGTCTCTTTTTGTATGGCTTCCAATTTGGTGAGTCAGCAGCCGCTTCCTGGCGCCGAATCAAGGGTGCATTTGGGGAGGGCACAATGTCCGATCGCACTGCACGAGAATGGTTCGCACGCTTTCGCGAGGGTGAGCTTCACCTTCAAGATTCGTTCGGGTGAGGACGTGAATCCGATGTCGATAACGACAGATTGCGACAGTTGGTGGAAAAGGACTCACGGCGGACTACTCGTGAACTTGAGCAGGCCTTTGGTATGCACTATGCCACCATCGCCACATCAAGTGCACAAGTTGGCACAGTGGTTCTCCATGACGTCACCGAACGCGATGCCAGCGACGTGCTGAGGTGGTCAGTCAGTTGCTCTCGTACAAGCGCACAGATAGTTGGCTGAAGTCCAACGTCACAGGAGATGAGAAGCGGTTCCTGTACGTCAACATCAGGAGGAGCAAACTCTGGGTTGACAACGGTGTGCAGCCTGAGCCACAGCCAAAGGAGGGTCCTCACCCGTCGAAGATTATGCTTTGTGTTCGGTGGGATTACTAAGGTGTCATCTACTACGAGCTGCTGGCCCGTAGCGAAACTCTGGCAGCGGACTTGTACTGTCAGCAGCGGAATAGACTGACCGCCAAGATCGCAGAAAAGCGTCCGAATCATGGCACAATCCGATTCTTACACGACAATGCTCGACCACGCATTGCAAGAATTACTCGCCAAAAGCTTCTCGACCTTGGATGGGAAGTGCTGCCTCACCAACCGTACAGCCCAGATATGGCACCAACAGACTACCACCTTTTCATGTCTCTCTCCAATGCCATGCAAGGAAAAACGTTCGATGACGAGGACGACATGGAACGCTCCCTGGCTGGCTTTTTCGAATCAAAGCCAGAAAAGTTCTACGCTGACGGGATCGGGAGTCTGCCTGAAAGGTGGAGAAGAGTGATAAAGCATGATGACAGTTAGTTCGTTTCTCGACGTGTTTCGCTTTTGTTGTAAAGCTAAAAAAATGTGGGGTCTTGAAAGTGGCGAGAACTTCTGCGGCAATCTAATGTACCGACTGACTGAAATGTCGACTGATATTGTCGATCGACATTTCAGAAATTGAGTGACCCTCTAAAGTTAAGAAGCATCCTTGCTACAATCTTTCTACAGTTAACGTTGTGCCATGCAAATGTTCCTGGAATTACTTCAAAACCTAGAAAAGCGGAGAAGTCATCACGCGTCATTGAACAGGAATGCGCCATGCCTCGCACATTTCGTGATGATTGTTGAATTACATGCGTATGCTGTTTGTTGTTGTTTTCGCAGAGTAGGTCGGCGGGTAAACGACTTTTACGTCTTTGTCTTTATAGCGCACTTTTGCTAACATCTTTGCCAAATCCTAGACTTGTTGGCAAGCTAAACTTGCTGAGGTTCGTATTTTATGCCATTCAAACGATGTAAAATATTTGTTAGGTTAGCGTGCATAAGCTGAGGTAAAAAATTAAATCAGAATTTTTTTTGACTTTAATAAAAGGCGTGAAGTTTGATTTGAAAAGTGTTTGACAAGAAATATAAATAAGAAGGAAATAATTAGGCTGAAAATAAAGCACTAAATACACAAGATAAGCATTGGATCACCCTTGATCAACACTGGTAAAAAAACGAAGGATTTGTACTGCACTACACGTCAGCTAACTCTTATGGTTTACTGTTCACGATTTAAGACGGTTCTTTAGTAATTACGATTTACGAAAATCAGAATTTCATTGACGCACACCCCTGCGCCAGAGGTCTTTACCCCAGTACCCCGGAAAATGGGCATCGCAGAAGGCAGGTGTCGTTTTCACAGCATGAGACGGTGCTCAGTCATGTTGAATAATCATCTGGCGGTTGTTGAAGTTTTATTTCATCAGCGGCAGCAAAACCTTGAGAACTTCTGTTTGGTCTTTTGGCTTCGGCGGTAAGTCGAGCCCAAACCATAACACTTCTCGGAAACAGCGTTTTCGTATGGGTTTATCTCTTCCAGGACTTTGCTCCAGTCGGTAGGAGTAGCTCGCGATGATTCTAGGAGCTGAGAGCGACCTCCACAGTGAACATCTTTTCATCGGTTCAAATCATTTCCTCATTGTGGTCCCGTCGCAGTTCATCCAACAATTTTTCTGCCTTCAGTGGCGCGGCAGGGCCGTAAGTTCCGGAACTTTTGTCTCAATACTTATGCACAATCCTCTTTGTATGTGTACTACAGCACATCGTGGTGCCAAATTATTTACATGGAAATTTATTACATTCTCTGCAATAATATAATTAGAAGACAAAGTTAACGTATCTATAACTGAACCACCTAAACACAGTATGCAGCTGTTGTAATGTCAAGGCTAGCAATACAGACATGTATTGAGCATTTGACAGTACTACGATTGGGATGTGATGTAGATGGCTAATAAGGCTTCTGTATATGCAAGGCAAAATCTGACATGTGATAATAATCACCTGACGCTCATACAACAGCAGCAACATTATATCACTACACTCCATAGTATGAACAGAGTGAAAACCTTTGCGTACACGATCACATCAACTGAAGGAATACAGAGCACGGAACCGGAGCAGTACGACCAGCATCATTTTTTTGTCTTCGTCACAGCCAACGGAGTCATCACGGTCCTGACGACGCTATGAGAAGAGCAAGGGCGGTGTACTGGGGCAGACAATTGCTGTAGTGAGAACTATTCAACACGATGTGAAAGCAATGTCAAAGCTCAGGCACCTGAGAACAGCACATGTCGTCAACTGTTACACAATCGAAACTGTTACAGGAATCACTAATTATCGAGAAAAAAAACACCACTATCGATTGAGAATCAATGCATGCGAGCTGGGATTATTGGTGTCGAGGCGATAGTTCCACCCAGTGATATGCCATAGAACCGTTCCTGAGCCTCCATTTCCTCTTGGAATCGGCTTTCCAGCATCTAAACAACTGCCGTTTGAAGAAAACATTTTGTGAAACATTTTCAGGTGTTATTTAGGATTTTGCGTGCAAGCGAAAGTGTGTCCGTCAAACTTTAACGAGAATGCAATCATTACAACTTGTTTTATTAGATACAAGTGCTCCGACACGCCTAACGGCGTGTCTCGCACTTGCGCGCTTCGCGCGACTTTGTAGCATCACTGACCTATGGAAAGTAGTTATTTTAAAACATAAAATTCGCTAACATCTAGGACCTGGTGTGTACTTTACCGGCATCAAGCCCTTCACCACTTCGGTACCTTCATCATAGACGGTCTCTCCTAACCGGTCAGTAATGTCATTGGTTTGTGCTGCGCAGTACTTCTGTCCCAGGTTGCTCCTCCGCAATCGTTCTCATGATCAACAGCTAGCGTTTCAAATTCTCGTTGACATGCCTTCCCAAGCCAGGTTCCCCCTTACTCGTTTCTTCTTACTGGATCTAATTGCTGGTCCGCCTTTACAGGTCTTCCCTCCCCCTCCTTAGTCTCCCACCTTCCTGATCCCAACTACTGGCCCACTTCTTTGTTTCCACTACTGACACCTACTGGTCCCTTCTTGCTGGTTTTCCCGTCCTGTCCCCTCCTCCAGGTTATTCCTTTCCTTCTTGGTCGCTCTCCTCGCTCTCCTGGTCCACCCTAGAGGTCCCCCTTACCGCCCTTCTCCGCCACCCCTTACTGGTCCTCCCATGCTCACGGCACGGCCGGTGACACGTATTCAGAATCAGGATGCTTGCTGCGCGACGTAGGGGGCCCGTTTTCTGGATCAAGAAGCTCAGAAGCGCGCGCAGTCGCCGCTGTGTCGAGCATGACGAGGCTATGCATATGGCAGATCCCTTCTTCTCCGTATGAATTCCCTTACCGCTCCCTTCTTGTTGGTTCCCCGTCCTGGGGCCGAATTCATCAACGACTTACGTAACTTTAAGGAGAATTGTAAGCTTATCAAGAGATATGCTGAGCGATAAGCCGCGTTAAAAGCCCAGATAACGCGGCTTATCGCTCACCATATCGCTTGATAAGCTTACACTTCTCCGTTAAAGTGACGTAAGTCGTTGACACACACACACACACACACACACACACACACACACACACACACACACACACACACACACACACACACACACACACACACACACACACACACACACACACACACACACACACACACATACATACATACATACATACACATACACACACACATACACACACACATTCCAATCACAGGAGACGGGTTCCGTGGTCTGGTGTGGACAAAGGAGGGAACTCCGGGATGTGGCCGATCGTACTTAACCGTGTTACGATGTTCGCCGTTTCGATGTGGGTACAATCTCGGGGTGCCGTTCCCCACAACACGTATTACGCCAGAGATGGAAGCAATTTTTCCAAGTTTTTTGTTTAATCACTCCTAAGTTTCCATGGAAACACTAATTCGCTCATTGATCTTGTGAATTCGGATCTGTGCATAGTCGGCGATGGAAGCAACCGAGTAACCGGTGCAATGAATACGAATTGATTTATGCCCAGCGATCATCGGATCGATACATACTTTTTGATAAGGCGACCCATTTGGTCTCGCAATTTCCGTCAAGGACTAAACTATGAGCAGGCCCTTATGAAGCCTGGTTCGCGGCATCGCCACTGTACGGCAATGTACGCTGAGGTACGCTTAAAATTTTGCCCACCATAGAACTCAAACTTGAGATCTTTTGCGCTCCGAACAAGGACGTTATGCACTGAACCACCAGCGAATGCCTTCCCACATCCACCACCTTTACATGATTATTAAAATTCTACAAGTACTGGGTGCCTGATACCCACTAAACACAAGCCATCAGCCGTTTCTATTACTTACTACCAACAATTCAGCGGCTTACCAGTTTTCTCGGAGCCAGATCTGCTTGCCACTGTTCTCTCATACTGTAGTACTTCTTTTCGTGTTCTTGCATGGTGTTCCGCTCTTTCTCCAGCAACTGTTTCCTCTTCTCATTCTGCATCTCGTCCAGCTCGTTCATCTGAACAACACACGTACTTTGAACAGATTCAAAGGCGAGGGCTGCTTATTAAAAAAAAGCGTCAAAAAATCCTTTCAGGGAGGACGCATGCATTGTACATCTACCGCAGCACATTGGTCATGCTCAGAATAACTAACGGGAATCAGCTAGTTTAGACTGAAGTAACGAATCGCATCCGCGGGACGTACGAGAACCATCGATACCGATTACGTAGTGTGGATATCGTTGGCTTCCGCATTGTTACACCGCGAGGCAACATTAGCATGAAAGTCCCTCAAACTATGCCTTCCGCTTCTGTCTCAAAAACACAAGAAAATACATCGCTGCATTGCAACAGTTCTTGAAGGCGTTGAACAGATGCTCTATTCACTATCTGCACTTGATACATAAGAGCGATAGGCTGGTATACGATGTTCAACATTGACAGATGACTAATGCCTACGCAAACAACACATTCCTGTGCTCCGGATGAGCATTCAACGCAGTTTTTCGCACTAGAATACTGACTTTTTCTTTATCTGCACCATCATGAACGGTGATAATGAACTGCCATCATACTCCCTCTTATGTCGTTATGTGAACTATAGATTCCACCCCTTCCTACCGCAGAGTGTTATCTACGACAAAGAGGTCACATTTATTCGTCGCTCCTCAGATTACCACCTTATCTTCCGCAAAGGTCGGCCAAAGTAGGAGCGCCTTCTATCGCCGAATTGCAAACACTCAACAAGACAAACTGAGCGCACAGGACGAACACTAACCGCTAACTGGTGCTTCTCCTTCAACTGGGCGATCTTTCTCTGGCTTTTCAAGTCGTGCTCTTCCAAAGCGTTGCGAATTCGCATATTCTCCTGCTCATCGAAACGCCTCAGCTTCTCACTCATCTCGGCAGGAGTCATCGACTAAAAACGAACAAGGGAATGAATCACGCCTGGAGAGAGGCAGATGTGTGTGGAAGAAGATGCCCACCTGCATGCTGATTCGAAGGCTCTCTTTAAACATCACGCTTCGGGTTTTTGCTTCACTCCTCAGCATCTTCGGAAGCTTCTTTCGATCCAACGCTAGCGCACGTACCAACTCATCTTCTTCCTCCTTAACAGAATTGTTAAACGGCACACATCTAACGACTGACATTCTCAGCGAAGGTAAAAGAAGACGTCGAAGGTAAGAATAAAAAGATAAAGGACGGCGTTAATCAATTCATTTCTGGATGCGCCGCGCATTCTACCTTTATAGAATGACTTGGAGGCAATGCGTATGCATATCGGGTCTATACATAGACTTACGGTGGCCAGCCTATGGACAATTCCTGTTCTATCCTTCCCAGACAGAATCTAGTAGCAATTCACCGATCTCCGGAGTAATGAAGGGATGGTCGGCCTGAGCAAGAAATCCGAACCAGCCTCCTCCGACTGGGTTACCACATGCGTCGCTCAAAGGTGAAAGTGTGAAATTACGAAGAATCTGCCTTAAGGATAAGTCACTTGGCCAGCTTTAAAAGTGAAAATGGAAGCAGATGGGTACTATTGTACTTTTGGTACCCCACTTAATCTTGTTCAAAATAGGTCTACTGGGGGTAATCTGCCATGGGAGGAACGAATATCATAGTCGTTTTTTGCGGAAATGTCTTATAAGCCCGTAATATTAAGTTAAAATTGCCTAAAGCCTTGCGAAATAGCGCGCGCCAGTAAGAGACGCAGAGATACCGCCTCCTATCAGCACGCACCCGCGACCGTCTCCCCCAGGGGGGGGGGGGGGGGGGTCAGCGCGCAGGCGCGGCGACTAGCTACACACAGCAAATGCAAGTGCAGCCCTATTTCGCGCCCTTTGATTACAGATCCGCGTCTTATTTGTTTCCATATTAGCAAAAGCAATAGCAATGACAACAAGATGAAGGCAATTTTAGCACGGGTGCGCTAGTGGGCCCACATTCCGGAGTCCCTTCCCCTGCCCAATTCTGTGCTCTCTTCCACGCGAGCGGAGAGGACACAACAGGGTTTTCAAGACTTTTCCGGATTTCAAGGCTTATGCCCTGGCTAACCTCTGCTGCAGACAGGAGACGGCGAAATAGTGCGCATCGATAGGAGATGAAGTCTCTGCGTCTCCTACAAGCGCACGCTATTTCGGAAGGCCTTGGGCAATTCGAACTTAATATAACGGACTTATAAGGCATTTCCGCAAAAAACGACTATGATATTCGTTTTTCTCATGGCAGATTACCCACAGTACACCTATTTTGAACAAGATTAAGTGGGGTACCAAAAGTACGATAGTACCAGCAGATGCTATGTCGCATGCTAATGCTTTAAAAGCGCCGATATTCCCATGCATCATGTGGTAATGCACAATATACCCCTGTTTAAGATTAGGTTAGCCGTTGATTTGCCGCACCTCTGCGAAATGATTACCACCGATATCGATGAAAGCGTACTAATAATCCATATCGATGATTCCCAAGCTACGTCGTGCACCGCCAAGATTTCGAAAATGAACGCTGTCCAAAAGCAGTAGCTTAACGAATGTGCATAAAATACCTGGTTAATCTTTTGAGCCTGTGCCAACTCCTTCTGGTGTCGAGCAAGCATCTGAGTGCGGAGCAGGAAATACTCATCTTTGAATAGTTTTCGATGAAGCACATACCTAAAAGATTCGCTGATTTTTTTCCACTTTGACTTAATGGCACTCTCTAGAACAGCGCTAAAATATACATTATGCTTCAAAATATCTGCCTAATATCAAACAGGGTTGTGCGGATCTCCCAAGTTCGCCGATCCAATTAGTTTTCCCAACAGGTTCTGAGTGTTCCTTAGCCTACTAAATCGTGAAATTGTAGAAAGGTACAAAGTGAAAAACATTCCTTTCAAGCAGTTTTAAATTTTCAGCTTTACATTTAACGTTCCGTTCCGACTTTCGGAAGGCTTCGAACATCTCGTCTTGTATTTTGACCTCAGAAGACTAAGGGAAAATATAAATGTTTGCGCAACTAACGATATTCTATCATGAAGTAGCCGCTGAATTACACGGCGAATGAAAATGAAGAAAAATCGCAAGTAAAGGCATACTTCTCTCCCATCTGCTTCTCCTCGAGCTCCCAATCACTGTTCTCTTTAGCCCTCAACAGCAGATGCTTCTGCATCAAGAACTGACGCTCAAGAGCAGCCATTTTCTCCTGAAACAGCGACTGTGATTCCACCACAACAAAAATAAAGGATTCTAAAAGGTGCAACCTTATGCTTCTGCGTCAACCTCGTCAGTGTCGCCTCAGCGTTCTTCTGAAGCTGCATGACGAAATCTGCTTCCTATAATCCGACGAAACCTCTGCTTTCACTCACTGTTTTATAGAGTGCCATCAAAGCATACCTTTATGTGATTCTCGTGCTCCATTTGGTCCTTCTTCATTCTTAGAGCATCCTTTCTTTGATGACGCGGTAACATATCCATCTCCTGCTTCATGATCTTCATCTCTTGCTTGAGGCGCTCTTTGAATGCACGCAGGTCCTTCTCCTTGAATTGGAATGGATGAATAAGCTACTAAATGACTTGAAGCCTAATGTCTGAAAATCCTAGCAGATTTCTCTAGATCATATAACTAATACTCCACATTAGAAAACGTTACCTGCTCATATTTTAATCTCTTTTGAGCTTGCTTCAGTTCCTCCTCTTGCACTTTTTCCGCTTCTTCAATCTCTCGCTTTTGCTTTCGTTCCAACGCCTCCATGTCAATCTCATACTGTCGGGTCAGCACCTAAACGCACATACAATAAAGATAAGATTGGCAAAAGTCGACAAACTGATTCGATGAAGGAAAACGCGCTGAATTACATACTGCGGCCTAACATCTGATATCAACTTACTTTTCTGGCGAAGTAACAGCCAAAAAGGTAATAAAAAACTGCAACTCGAACCGAAATACCTTGAAACTTGCACAAATCATCTTCAAAAAAGACCCCAACAAACGAACCCCCCCCCAAAAAAAAAAATCCAAAATTAACACTTCGTTGATCAGCTCAAATGTACGTAACCTCAACTCTACAGTGCGTCTCAGAAGTATGTATCCACCTCATAATTTGCACATTTCTCGTTTCGTGTTCATTTCTGCAGAACGGCACTTGTTCCACTAGATTCCTCGCAGTCGATAATAGGAAGGCCCTCACTTTCAGAAACATTGTTCGTCTCACACGAGAATTAGACTTTCTTGAAAACAAGATTGGGTGTTTGGGTGTTCAAAAGTATGTATCCACTTACGAAAAACAAATTTTCTATTAAATTGGAAAGTCGATCGGGTCACTCCTTATAACACCACACATCCTATTATGCATGCCGTTGACAAGGTTCTGGATGATTTTATCTTCGACAGTATCTCAAGCAGTCAAAATCGCCGCCATACCTTGAACTGTCGGTTATTCGCGTAGACGGGTTGCACCACGAGTCCCCTTTATCCTGTTGCAGTCCGCTACTTGAATGTTGTGACGGTGAAGTCAATCTTTGGTCGACCTGGACACATGGACTGCAGCGATGTCCAGAACATGTGTCTGGCAACTTCTGCCTCTCATGAAAAGCAGAAGGCTAGACTCCAGTACACCTCAACACTCTAGACTATCCATGCGACACGACGAACGACTAAGCTTCAGGTTTCCGCTGCTGCAGAAGCCGGCCCATGTCCTTAATGATCCGCCTCCGAAGTGGCGACCACGGGGCTTCCAGCAGGTCTCTCCAGTAATGTCGGTATCCATTGGGACCACTCAGACTTCCCTCTTTACCAACAGAAAAAAATAATCTGAATGGTTTCGATGAATATCGATATTACTGGAGACCTGCGAGAAGCCCCGTGGTCGCCACATCGGAGGCGAATCATTAAGACCATGGGCCGGCTTCTGTAGCAGCGGAAACCTGAAGCTTAGTCGTTCGTCGTGTCGCATGGACAGTCTAGAGTGTTGAGGTGTACTGGAGTCTGGTCTTCTGCTTTTCATGAGAGGCAGAGGGTGCCAGACACATGTTCTGCAGCAGGACATCGCTGCAGACCATATGTCCAGGTCGACCAAAGATTGGTTTCACCGCCACAACATTCAAGTAGCGGACTAGCCAGCTTCTCTACTGACTGAAACATGACGGAGAACATGTGGGGACTCTTGATTCAACCAGCCTACGCGAATACTCGACAGTTCAATGACGTTTGACTGCTTGAGGCACTATCGCAGATAAGTCCATCCAGAACCTTGTCAACGGCATGCATTGTAGGATGTATGATGTTATAAGGGGTAATGGTGGTCCGATCGACTTTTCAATTTAATAAAAATTTGTTTTTCGTAAGTGGATACATACCTTTGAAACACCCAAACACCCACTTTTTTAAAGAAAGTCTGATTCTTGTGTGAGACGATCAATTTTTCTGAAAGTGAGTGCCTACCCATTTCCGACTGCGAGAAATCTAGTGGAACTAATGCGGGCCTGCAGAAATGAACACGAAAGAAGATGTGGCAAATTGTGAGCATGATACATACTTTTGAAACACGCTGTGGGTGGTCCTGTAAGCCCTGCCCGGAACGACCGAAGCATCTTCTACGAACAATTGTGCTGCACGCTGACAAAACTAGACTAAACGTAAATTAAACGATTATACAAAGACACTGACCGCTTTTTCCTGTTGGAACTTCCTCTCCTGTTGCTCGACCAAGTTGGCGCCTTCCAGTTGTAGCTCCTGCTTTTGTCGTGCTTCCTCACGCTGAAGGCGTCGCAGATCTTGAAGTTGTTGCTTCCTAGGACATAAATGATCACCTCAACAAGAAAACTAGTCGAACTTTTTTCTATAGTCCTCGTCTGCACCTCATCTGCATGTCCTCCTTAGCACCTAGCACATGCATCGTTGTCGACGTCACCTGCATACCGTCTATTGTATACGTGCGAGTCTTCTTCGTAACCGTCTGTCGATGAGGATGCCTCCGTATTCCAACGCCAGCGTCGGTAGAGTCCTTCTAGAACGAAAAATAGTATAAATAACTGCCAGGAGGGTGCTGCTAGAGAATAAGGAGCTGAGCGGACCATGGGCCGATGTTTTATGCCATCTTGGACCTTCGAAACATCACGAGATGCAGTCGGGAATGCAGACCCGTTTGGCATAGACACCGGCGGAGCATTCTCTTAAAAATACGGAATTAGTCTCAAGCAGCACATTGCTGTAACCACTGCAAGCAAGAAGCAAGTGAAACCTTTAGAATTCTGCTGCTCGTTGTAATCCACAGGCGGTTCCGGTGGAGGGGCTTTCTTCTCAATGGCCGCAGCAGAGAACTGAAATATCTTCTTTTCAATGGATGGCGAACCACACTGTCATCGAGGCAGCTCGGCAGCACGAAAGGTATCGATATAGATCATCGAATAATCGATATCGATCACTCTCATGCAGCCGCTATCTGGTGATGTCAAAGTCTCTGCAACACCCTCACATATGTCGTATCCGTGCTTGGACCCGCAGGAAATTGTTCGAAGTAGTTATAATCTTTGGTATTTCGAGGAGACTCTTTGTCAGTTGGAAGCATAGAGAAATGCAACGGTGGCTCCGTCTTCGACTTCTGCACGCCAGGCAGGGAATGTGACGAAGGCGAGTTCTGCTTTGATGCCGGTTTGCTTCTCAGGGAGCCAGCACGATTGAAAACCCTGCAAAAACAGCTTGGCAGTCGGCGAGCAAACCTGTCCTTTTGGGAACGTCCACAAAACCTACTTTGCTTCCTCTTTCTCCACACGTGAGTGAGTTCGATGACTGATAGCCTGTTCCGATGCCGACGACGGGAGAATCGCAGGTGCGGTTGCCGATGCGGAGGACAACTGAATGGTAGAATTGAATCGTCTTCAGGATTTCTTCCAGAGAAGATAATAGAATAATCTGACAAAAATATAACCTGCAACTTCTCAAAAACTCTATTTTTCAATGTGTCATCTACAAAAAAAAGACGAAATGGAGAATGTTTACTTAAGGTGCCTAGTTTATAGGCCTACAATTCAAAACAAAGACTTTTTTCCGATGTGCTATACGTGCACTATACGTGATCCCGTAAATCCACAACGTAAGATTTCCAACCAAGAACCACCTGTATCACCTGTCGTCCCGTTGATCATCGACTTGCTCGTGCGGGCGCCAGCAGCGTCTCCATTCGTCCCTGTCGCGTGCCAGAGTGGTCCAATGGATCCTCCTCGCTCGAGGGACACGAAGAGCGTCATATCGGCCGTTCAGGGCTTTCACGAAGAAGTCCGACCAACGCGTTGGTGGGCGTCCCGGTGTTCTCTTGACATCCCGCGGAATCCAGTCGGTAACGGCTCTCGTCCAGCGGGTGTCTGCGAAGCGCATTACGTGGCCGGCCCACCTAATTTTCGACAACTTGGCCCACGCGACAGCGTCTCTGATCTTCGAAGGTCGGCGAAGCTCGGAACTCCGGAGGCCTTCTCTCACTTGCGTGAGTCGTGTCACTCCGAGCATCGTCCTCTCGATTCCACGCTGCGCGACGCTGATCGCGTGTTCATCCTGCTTTCGTATAGCCCAGGTCTCACGGTGGGCACGGAGTCGGACGTTCTTCGTCTTCTTCGCGACTTCTTCGACGCTCTTAAAAGCTCCCCAAGCCGCTCGTTTCCTCCTGCTCAGCTCCGGCGCTATGTCGTTGGCTATATTGACTTCGCGACCCAGATACACGTAGCTGGAGCATTCGGAGATGTTCGTTCCGTTGAGCGAGAATGGGGCATCACAAACTTGTCCGTTCCTCATGAACATTGTCTTCGTAAGATTCAGCTGCAGTCCAACGTTCCCACATACACGATCGAAGTCGGCCAGCATTCGCTCCGCCTGGCTGATGCTCGGTGTTATGAGCACGATGTCGTCAGCGAAACGAAGATGGTGCAGCTGCTGGCCGCCGACCTTCACTCCCATGTCTTCCCATTCTAGTTCGCGCATGACGTTTTCGAGGGTGGCGCTGAAGAGCTTCGGGGATATGGTATCCCCTTGCCGAACCCCTCTCCTTACGTCGATGACGACGTCGTTGTAGAATGGAGAGATCTTGGTCGTGAATCCACTGTACAGCTCTCGAAGGACTCTGATGTACTGAGTAGGAACGCCCTGAGTGAGCAGGGCTTCGTGGACCGCTTCAGTCTCGACGGAGTCGAATGCCTTCTTCAGGTCGATGAACGTAAGGCACAGCGGCAGCTTATACTCTCGCGACACTTCGATGAGCTTCGTAATGGTGTGTATGTGGTCGATCGTGCTGAATCCTCTCCGAAATCCTGCTTGTTCGCGTGGCTGTCCTTCATCCAGCGTTCTGCTGATCCTATTCAGGATGACTCGAGTGAACAGCTTGTAGACTACGGACAGCAGGCAGATCGGGCGATAGTTGCAAATGTCGTGCACGTCTCCCTTCTTGTACAGCAAGACGGTCTTGCTGGTCTTCCACTGAGATGGAACCTTGCACTCCGACAGGTATCGTGTGAAGAGCCGCGCCAGGGTGTTGATGAGCGCTGACGAGAGGTTCTTCAGGTGTTCGGGTCTGATCCTGTCAGGGCCGGGTGCTGTATGTTTCTTCACCGACGAGATGGCGTGTCGGATCTCGGAAGAGAGGACAGAGGGAACGACGTATCCATCCTGCGGAAGATGGCATGGGGGCAGGTGGACGTGGCTATCGAAGAGATCGGAGTAGAAGTCGTGGATGATCTTCTCCATGGTCCTTCTGGAAGAGGTGACGGTTCCGTCAGGACGTCGGAGAGCGGTCATCTTAGTCTTGAAGTTGGCGAAGTTTCGGCGGGCATTGCGGATGCTCAACCCTGCCTCTGCTGCTTCAGCCAACACTTCCGCCCTTCTCTCCTTGAGATCTTCCTTTATCGCCGCTCTGCATAGCTTCGCAAGCTCGGATGTCAGCTGGTAGTTGCCTGACTCTCGTGCTGCTCTACGCTGGCGTATAAGCTCGAGAGTTTCCGGAGACAGGCGTCTCTTGGTGGTCTTCAAGCTCTCGGCTCCCTTAGCACTATCGTGGAGATGGTGCACGAAGCGGTCGTATTCCTCGTCGATGTTGTCCATGACGGCATCTTCCCAAAGGCCGGCAAGAGAGGTGTAAAGGTCCCAGTTGATGGTCGTTCTGGGATTCCTCTTCTTGAACTTCGCGGCCTTCTCTCCTTGACGCGAAAAGCGAAACCTCGCGCGAAGGAGGCGGTGGTCCGATCCCGTGTAGAACTTGGGGACAACGGAGACGTCGGTCAGGCAATATTAGGTTGGAAAAAAAGTCTTTTCATTTTTTTCAAAGATTTATTACTTCACAACTACAAAGTCAAATCAACTGAGATAAACTCTATTTTGTCCCACTACACTTCTCCAAAGACTGGGTAATTTTCCAATTCCTCTCGCTTAAAAGACTGCAGTTCTGGAGTCGAACCATTGCTGAATCCAATTTTTGAGGTCTTCATCCGTTCCAAAATATTTCTCTCCAATTTCTTGCTTGAGAGCACGGAAGAGATGGTAGTCGACACGAACGAGGTCAGGGCTATACGGTGGATGCGGCATTACCTCCCAGCTCATCTCCTTTATTGTTTCTCTTGTGAGTCTTGCAACATGTGGTTTTGCATCGTCATGCAGGATCATCACCTTCGACTTCTCCGGCCTGTTTTCTTAGAGAGTTGCGACGACTTTGTGGAGTTGGCCACTGTATGTGGCACCAGTAAGTGTCTCTCTACTTCTGAGAGTTTGCCGATAAATCACTTCTCTGATATCCCACCAAACACTCAAGAGAATCTTCCTTTCGTGAACATTGGGCTTGAGATCAGACTTAGGGCTCTCTTCCTTTTGTACCCATTGCCTTTTCCTCGGAAGTTGGCACACAGAACCCAGGACTCTTCGCTTGTCACAATCCGCGGAAGAAACGATTTTCTTCCTTATCTGGACAGAAGAGAAGCAGCGATGGAGAGCCGTCGACCTTTCTGAGTGTCTGACAGGGCATGTGGAATCCAAGCTCCAAATTTCCATGAAAGCCAAGATTCTTCAGATGGATTCCTACTATCCTATGAGACACTTCGAGCTTCTCTGCCAGCTGACGTGTCGTCTGCCAACTATCGGTACGAAGAAGGTGGAGTAATTCAGTGTCGTCCTATTCAGTTGGCCTTCCTGACCATGCTTTGCCCTCAGTGAATAATCTCCCTTTAAATACTTTCCGAACCACTCATAACAGGCGCGATGAGTAGTAGATCCCAAGCCATATATATGGTCAATTTGGTCTGCTGCCTGACGTGCTGTGGATTCCTTAATGAATTCATGAAGAATGCCGTGCTGAAAATGGCCATGAGGTAGATCTGGCAATGAGTTCGGAAGATTGGATGGATAACGAATTACAAGAAGAGTCTTAACCTGTGTCCGCGTGCGAACAGTAGACAAGTGTGATAGGATTACGAAATCAGCAATCAACATTGGCTAGTGCGCTTACAAGGGGAAGGGTAAAAAAAAATTCGAAGTGTGAAGAGACTTTTTTTCCAACCTAATACTTGCGATTGAAAATGATGTGGTCGATCTCGTTGTGGAACTGGCCACCGGGAGATTCCCAGGTCCATCGTAGGGAGGGAGGCTTCTGGAACTGCGAGTTTCCATGGATGGTCTTGGTCGACATGATAAACTCAGACAGCCTTTCACCTTGCTCGTTCCACTCCAAACCGTGGGTTCCGATGTGAAGTTCTTCCGGCGACCTTCGCGGTCCGATCTTGGCGTTGAAGTCGCCGACGATCACCTTGTAGAAGGTGTGATCTTCCTTATAGAACTTCTCCAGCTCCACGTAGAAGGCTTCGACCTCTTCGTCGTCGTAGTCGGATGTTGGGGCATACGCGACGAATACGGTCAAAGCTGGCACGGAACCACATCGCTTCAGTCGCAGACGTTTGTCAGAGACTCGTACGAATCGATGTTCATGGTCAAGTGCGTGTTGACGAGGACACCAACGCCGCCTACTCCCCTACTGTCGCATGTTCCGAGGAACAGTTCTTCTCCGGAGTCGTAGGCGGCATGTAAGGGGTGGTGTCTTCTCGTCTCGGTCAGTCCGATGACGTCGTACTTGATCTTCCTGGCTTGCATATCAGGTCCTCGACGGATGCTTCCGATGCAAGTGTGCGGGCGTTGTAAGTACAGATCGTCATCCTAGTCCTTCTCAATTTGCGCAGCCTGGTTAGGCCCTGAGATTTTAGCAGCCTCTCCGTACTCGTCCTTCCCATCGCTGCAGAAATAGGGGCTCTTTCGGGGTCAGGGGAATGAGCCCCTTTAGCGCTGCTGTGTTTGACTTCCATACAACACGGGTAGCTAGTCAGGCTCTGTCGTGCGGGCGAAGAACTCCGGGCAGCCAGCCAGACTGCCCGAAGGAACGGGGCGAGACTTTTGAGGCGGCCTCGAATCGCCTTACGATATACTCCCAGTCTACCGAGTGCAAGCTTTTGGCCGAGCCGACACAGTTACAATCCGCGCAGTCACGGACACATCCGCGCACACTGTGCACGAACATGCCGCTCCCACGCACAAGGAACGCATCGACCCGACACAGCAGGAGCAAGGAGTCCATCCCCTGCATCCCACCTGCGTCTCTGGGCAGTACACGGTCGCATTTGGTTCGCGTTTAATTCCCCTATCCACCACCCGGGGACGCGCCACGTGGCCCTGCGACAAGCGGCCCGAGATCCCTCTTAACAAGAGAGCCCGAAGGCTCTCTATCGAGGGAGATCCGTGGCCAACCAAGAATAGGACCGCTTAGCAAGAGTGATGAAGTGTGGCATCGAAAAGGCAAATGAAACTGCGAGCAATGAAGCTAGCCTTGCGGGAAGAATTCTAAGCTAAACACCGATAGCTCTAAAACCTTGAAACACGTGTTATGAAGGATTGTACGAAACAGCAAGCCATACGGCAAAGAGCTAAGCAATTATTTACGCATTCGCAGATAAAAGGTGCAATAAAAGGTTTTCATCTCATACCGCTTGGTTAGTTTTCTCACAAAAAATTGCCGTACTGCAACATTTTGCACATCTTTCCAAATCTGTTGCCCTCGTTTGTAAGCATGAAAGCATTAGGTTCTGTAATCCTTGACTTTGTCTGAACATTATGTACAGAAATGAACGAAATTATTCTGATTAAAAAAACTTACAAATCTATAATCCTTGCTAAAGTGATGAAAAGGAGTAACTGCAGACGTTTGTAACAGTCATCCATAAGATGCACTTAGGGCCCATTCATGCTTCGCGACGGAAGCGATTGGTCGGCCAGGCAAATCAGACGTATCAATTTTTTGCTGGGCGATCGCTCGGCAAAAATCGATACATATGATTTACCTGCCAAAGCAGTCGCTCCTGTCGCTCCCGTCGCGAGGTATGAAGGCCCTTAGGAGGCTGTATAGCTGTTAGTTATTATCAGCTCCATCCTGGTTTTGAAGAAATTAAAAATGTAGATTCCCATGTGGAGAAAATTTAAGTAAGCACATCCGAATTGATGGAAAGAGCTTCACGGATCCTCTTAAGTTAATTCGTAAGTCGAAACTGTGGAGATAACACTGTTACTTTGAAGGTCCATCCACAAGCTCATACTTTCGGCTTTCATACGTGGTGAAAACCTATCTGAACGTATGTCTGCTTTAAAAAAAGTTAAGAATTTCATGCTCTTTACAAAATGTTCCTCAACGCCACGTCAGCGTAAGAGAAATCCTCATCAAAAAAGCCACTAGAGAACTATGTTAGCGAAGCTATTTGGCAGCTCTGTGTTAATTCAAACTTTCGCTGTTATTGTCTTAAAACTGAACTGAAATGGAACTACTAAGAAACAGATGCAAACAGCTCTAGGGTAGTACATGCCCTTGAAGAGTAAAAAAGGAATAACAATTCCGGACATTGATAGAGCTATAAAAATAAAATAAAAACACGTAGGGACCACGAAACCTAGTAAAGAGAAACAACCTCACATGATGAAAAAACTGTAAATAAATGCTATAAAAACAAAAGAAAACAAATTCAGAATCGATCGTAAAAGAAATGACTAGGGCAACAGTCACCTTTCCTTCCGAAGCTGAGACCACATTCCTCTTAGCAGGCTTCTCAGCAGCTGGTAGTACCGGTTGAGATACTGGCTCCTCAAAACGACTACGAAGTTCTCCTAACGTTGGTTGCTAAAATTATATCCGATGAGTAAAGAATTTTAACCGAAAATTATCAAAGTTGTTGGCGCCCACATTTTCATAGGGTATGTTAATTCCCAGCCTCACAACTGCTTTGTCCTGAACACTTTGTTCTGATTCCGCCTTGTGTAGTGAATCCTTACGATAGACATTCTCAGATGAGCTGACGAAAGAGCCACCTGAGAAGAACTACATAGAAAAAACATCACCAAAAACATAGATGGAAGTTGATCCTCATACTCACTTCGATGAACAACTTTCGGAAGCGGTGGAGTAGGAGAATGTGCAGGGCTCCGCGCACGGCTGACAACTACAAAAGCCATATATTTGAGAAAGAACGAATGACCGGTGCAAGGATATACTTACCGTCCCTAATTTTATGGTCTGGGGGAGGACTATGTACAGTAACAAGGTTGGGAGCAATCTGGGACTCTTGCTGCGTAATGCCTGAAATGAAAAAGTTCCTAAAAGGGATCTCCACATTCAACGTCTTGAAACTAAACCGTAGAACCCTATTACACCAGGACAGACCATCACTAATGCTGGGTAATGACGAGGAATTCTGCTTGTCTAGGGCAGTGGTCAGATCATCGAGAATATTGAGCGCTTCTCGTCCAGGACTAACAAGGTCAGCAGCTGCCTAAACATCGCCTCAATCAGTTTACCTGCCAATTTAGTAAAAAGGAAGCCAAACATTGAATTTTATAAAAACAAGTGGAAGTGAAAATTCAGAAGCAAAGTAACGTGGAAGATAACATTACATTTGATGGCTGAGACGAATTGGCCTGAACAAACAGCTCCTTATTGGTGTCAGTGCTTTCATTAGAAGCCGCCATGTTCTGGAAGAAATTTTTGACACACTCTGCACTGCTTCACTTTTAGAAAAGAATCAGTCCAATTTCTACTAGCGAAGAATTCGAACAAATATCGTTTGGAATACAGATTGCGTAATGTTTCAAAATAAACATTTGTTCCACAAAAAATAATGACAACTATAAATTAGCACGTAATAGCTGTAATAGGTTTGATTGAAGGCTCCAATAAAGTTGGGACAGAACATAGAAGATTTTTGATCTTTTGATGAAAACTCGAAGATATAAAACCCCTCTCACCTCAAAAAATGTATGTATCTGCAAAGCAAAAAGAAAAAGAAAACAAAAACAACAACTATGCAGCACAATAAAAACCCCATTTCTATTTTCCTCTCTTTATCAGCAAAACAAAGCAAGCGAAAGAACAGTTTAAAGCACGTGCGTGTCAAGGGGGAAACAGACCTCGAACCAGACGCTTCCTGGGGAAGAAATGATTACCATAAAAGCTGCTAATTCTAAGGAAAAAAGAATGGAGGAAAAAGCGAATAAGAAGTGAACTGTGGTTATGATTAGGGATCAAATAGGTAAACAAACATGTGAAAACATAGGCGAATAACAGATTGTCTTAAGTCAGAAGTCGGGTAGCTAAAGTAAATAAATAAATTTAAACGTCTTATACGAAACTGTGGTGTAAACTGAGGAGCTTCTGAAGGCATTTAACTTTCCCCTGAGAAGTAGTACCGTTATTGGACATCACAGCTTTTCTTTCTTTTCATTCTCTCAAATAATGTTGTCCTCCGAATTCTTTGTACTACATGTTTCGGCTACTACATGCTGAAATACGTAAAATGTTCACTTATGGTAGCGCTAGCACACCAGTTCCAAATTCAGATATTCGTCGGAGACCTTTGAGTGCAAGACGGGTTGGAAGGGAGCACTTCCCCCTAAGCAGGGATATCCTTGAAACACTACGGTAGGAGAACATGATAGGAGAACATGATGTGCTTTCCTAGGCGGGGGAGGGGGGCGGTCGCTCACGCCAGCGCTCGAGTTGTACCGGAATAATAAACTTCAAAAAGAAAATGAGTGAGAAAATGTCATAAGGTGCACTGCCACCCTCTCCGCTATACTGCGCCCAGTTTTTTTTAGAGCTAAGCGTGCAAAAATAAGTAAAAAACCCAAACGAAGTAGAAAACTGCCTCTATTTAGAAACCCACCTCAGCTGATATAGGTGGAGGGGGAGCTGCTCTCTTTTTTGACGATCCGTCGGCAACCACAGGCTGAGGCTCCTTGATAACAGGCGGAACCGGAGTTGGATTTGTCCACATCGCTTCAACTGATGCTAAAAAGTGAACGATCAACCTTCACGTCCGATCGTAGGCACACTGAACACTTACACTGATCTTCGGAATCTGCACAGCTCTCATCGCAGCTGGCTCGGTCCTCATCGATGACAACTTCTTCCTCAATATCCGCGTTCACTTCGGCAAGTAGCGCCAGAATTGGATGACGATCAGTCGCATTTGCTATGAAGGGATGCTGAAAAAACATGACTAAGAGGGATCCTCGAACAGGCGAGCGTCGAGGAGAAATGAGTCAGAATCGTACCGATAATATTTGCTTGGCCGTTTTTCTCTCCGCCGGGTTCTTTACCAAACACTGTGAGAGGAAGTCGGAGAAAAATATGGACCAGCATGACGGATTCTCGAGAGTCGGCGGCGCTGACTTCTGCACTTTTATCAAAACCCTCATAGGTGACACCTGGAAGTAGTGGACTTTCAGTTACCACTTCAATTGAACTTTATCGAGCAGGACGTGACCAACAACGAGTCCCAGGACATAGCTCCAACGTCACGCCGCGCGCGAGGCAGGGATAGGTAAACCCCGGGGGGCCGGCACCTTCTTGCCGCGTGCGACGCCGAATGCGGCAGAGACGTGACGTTCCGTTGGAGCAATGTCTACTTCCCCCCCCCCCCCCCACACACACAAAAAAAGAGCTTTTGAACCCACGTTAGAGTGAGGCGGTTCCATCTGAGCCATCTCGATCAAAGTTATGCCGAATGACCAGATATCCGACCTCGTGTCATAGGGTTGATCTTTGAATGTCTCGCACATCATCACTTCAGGAGCCATCCTGAAGACGTTGTCTCGTTTGCACATTTTCATGCACCCCTACTCGTTTTTCTTTCGCAATCGTCGGCCGCCTGCACGAGCCCCATAATTCATCTCGAGCAACTCATTAATCTAGCATTTCCCATGATTGTTTTCACCACGCAGATGACGAATGAATGAACGAACGAATAGCCTACGCTTGGTAAACAAATCTCTACGAATGAGTGGTAGAAACGAATTCTTTGCGAGAAAAAGTTCCCAACGCTCAAACACTCAACGTCATTACATTAATTACAATTTGCTTAAAAAACAGGCCTAATTTAAGTAGTACAGATTTGAATAGAGAAAATCACCATCAAATTATTTTTCGTGCATCAGTATATTGAACAGTATTGCGCTTACTGACGGTTGATTTAAGTTCGCACCGATAGTATTGGGGTTATGCATGGCCTAAACCATTGGCTAGTGTTAATGTGAAGAAAATTATTCAAATTGTATCCCTTACGGCTTCATAAGAAACAGATTTCTGCAATTATTTTGAGCGAATACAATCAAGTTTAGTCCAATTTCAACGATATAACATTCAGAAGCTATCAATAGATGATGGTGATGAGGTGAATGGGCATTTATTTGAACTTATTTGTAAAAAGGTGGGGTCAATAGAAAATTATGCGTTCATGGGTGCGAACTTTTACAAGCATACAACAACATTTACCAATAAAGTGTCTAAATGGACACTAATAACGCAACAGGCAGGAGGGGCACGTGCCGCGATCGGCTTCAGGATAGAATCTCACCCAAGCCATCTACCACTTCTCCAGTATAAGTGAATTGCTAGAAGACGTATTTAGAAATGATAAAACGCTTCGGCTTCTATCGCAAGTCATTCCATAGTACAATTACGCATTCACAGGACCGCCACGATATTAATACTAAAATGCAAGGCGCATCCGAAGAGTCTTCATTAATAGTACACATATTAATGAAGAAGAGGTTCCGAAAGGTATGAAGGACATCTTGCCTTGTAGCCTTGCCTTTATAATCGTTTTAGACTTCTCTGTGTCCAAAGTAATGCTATGATTTTTTTGATTTTTTCTGGGTGATCGCTCTGCAAAAATCGATAAGTATGGTATGCCTGGCCAACCAATCGTTCCCGTCGCAAAGTATGAACAGGCTCTTACACAAAATGAAAAATGAAGGCATCACAGCCTAGCAACGGAGGAGAGCGAGCTCACAAATTTACTTAATATCATGATGAATTTTACTTTTTGATAGCGACAAATTCAAAATGAATAGACTAGAAATCTCAGTAAAACACTTCAAACACTAAAGATTAGCTAGGCAGTTGAAGGTCTGGTTTCCTCGCTAAATTTTCTAAATTTCGTAGAAGAACCGTTACCAGTAAGGTGTCCCGATGAAGGTGTCTCTCTTCTCATTTCGATCCTTCAACTTGGCCGACACTCCGAAATCAGCTGCAAAAATAGCTGTCGCTTGAAAATCGAAACACCGTAACGTGTGACAGAAACAAATTGAACTGACCTAATTTCACTACACCATCACTAGTAAGAAGAATATTGCCGGCCTTCAAATCACGATGAATGACGTTGTTGTCGTGAAGAAAGGCCACAGCCTCACAAGTGTACCTTTAAAAATCGGCAATTTTGAAACATTTGAGATCTAGTTGTGTTGCGAGAGAACAAACCTAGCAACATAGGCGATTTGCTTCTCAGTGAGAGGCTTTTCCAGCTCGATCATAATAGCGTCAACCGCTCCTCCACCGCAGAACTCCAGCATCATCTGAACAAACAACCACACTGCCATAACACTGAGAAGAATCGTCGTATCAGTGACGGAAAAGCGCAAACAAAGTAAGAACGAACTCCACTGACAGAAACCGAAAGCATGAACACGTTTGAGATAGAGACCGCAAAAAAAAACGCAATCCTCTTAATTCACTTACGTGTAGCTTATTTTCAAAGAAGAAGCAGGCGTAGAGATTCACGATATTCACATGCTTGCAAGATGTCAGAATGTCTATTTCGACCAAAAAATCCTCCAGCTGTTCACCCTCTTGAACTTCGATCGCCTAAATGTTGAATCTGTACGAAAGCAAAGACAAAACACAATACAGAGATGCAATACATGCAATAAAATCATCGATCCAACATAATTTAAATTTTGATAAAGCACGAATGGATCAAACGAAGCTCGGCAAACACACTTACCCCATACAAGTTAAAACCAATAAATGATAATGCAAGTCAATTCATAAGTAATTCGAGGACATAAAGGAAGCTTGGGGCAGAACCTGTCTTGGTTTTGTTTTCCTTTTTCTTCTACAATTATTTCGAGATGGTTCTTATTACATGATCTCTCTAATTATGCTTCCCTGGCCTATAACGTTAGTCTGTCAAACCTTGAATTTCGTTTTACACAGTTTCTCACTGCATTGTTCTTCACATGGATTTTAGCCTTGCAACAAATAGTACAGCAGGACAGGAAGAACAAACGGGATCCTTTTGAACGATCCCTGACGATGTTAGCTGACCAACCTTCGCAGCTGCGAACAAAGTTCTGTCCGTCTTCGATACAGCTTTCTCCACCTTGCCAAACGCACCATCTCCTAGTTCTCCGATTATTTCCCAGAGTTCCTTAGGGTTCACATTCACCTTGAACGGGAAGCAATAAGAAAAGTTGAAAAACAAGCAAAAAATGAGATAAAAGATAACATCAGCGAGCAGTAAATTACCTCGATAATAGATGGCAATGGTCTTCTGGACTCTTCAATGGCGGGACTCCAAAAGAGGTTTTTCATCTTACCGAAAAACGACATTTCGGAGGCCTTGAGATGATGCGATCAAGGTAGCTGCTGGCCCCTGAAATTCAGCGCGGTGTACAGCACGAAGACACGACGTCTTTTTTCGCGTCGACGACGACGGCCTGACCACGGCACGCGTCCAGCAGCGTTCAGCAGTAGCAATGGGAGACGGATGAGTGATGAACGATGATGGGATGTAAGAGAGATGATGAGGGCCAACTCTCAACGACGCCACGGTCAATAAAGGCGAAAGTTGATCAGTCGCCAACAGACAGTCAGCGAGTCAGTCGTTCGTTCACCGGGGAGGTCGCCGCCAGCAGAGCGGCGCCGCCCGACGACGACGTCCGGCCGTCCGTCCGTCGTATTACTGCACCAGACAGAGACACCATCCAGCGCAGCCACCCGGGCCGCCCGGCCCGTCCTGGCCACCACCGGCACGCCATGACTCAACAGCTCACTCCGCCCACCTTTTCCCTACTGAATGTCCAGGACATCAGAGACAGCTACAAGTCCGGCGTTCATCGCCATCAAAAAAGAACTCAAATCTGTTCCCGAACTCCTGTTCCAGCAGTTTGAGAAGTGCCTACACCCTCAGAATCAAAGATTTAAAACGCTCAGAATTGGTATACAGGCTGAAATGATTTTCGCGACACTGTGCTTCATTGGCTGGCGCGCCATCCGAAAATATAATTAGTAAATAGCAAGGACAAGTAGAGACGGAAGACGCGCCGACTGTTGTTTGCACTGCGAGTTAGGTTCTCGGTTTGGGTTTCCAGCCCAGGCAAATGAAGTCTTCCACCCCTCAGTGGTCGGCGAATTGGTACCAGATTTATCTGGGAAGGATGAAACATGGAGTTCACCTTCGGCTTGGAGGGAAGGGAGGCGGACACTGCTCCAACGGAACGTCGCATCTCTGCCGCGTTCGACGTCGCCCGCGGCGATAAGTAAACACTGAGGCCAAGAGTTTTCCTAGCTTTCCCTCGCTCGCGGCGTCGCGCGCGATCAGCGCGACGTAGGAGCAGCGTGCTGGGGCCCCCATCGGCTGGCCTCCGCAACTCATTTTATAGGACAAATACGCATTCTCCATGCTATCCTGTAGATGTACAATGCGTTGCGCATCCCGCAAAGATATTTGCTAACGCCCGACCTCTACTCTTTGTTTTTGTGGACAATTCCAAACCAAGAAACTACATAATCTATTAGATAGCCAATCTACCACTATATACTTGAGTTTGTCCGTAACTAACGAGTAGGTATTATTGCGGAGCTTCGGCGTATGCCAACTGGTTGCTTCTTGGAGACATCATAGGCGCCTGATAATGAATTGATAATCCGAAACCTTATGTTCAATCATAGACTTTTGCTTAGCAATCACTAGCACGTTAACAATCACTTCAACATCGCTGAAAATGAATTAAAAAAAAAGCAACGAAAGAAAAAAGTAATCCCAAAAGGACGTTTGACAGCTAAATAGAAGTGTATGTGAAGGCCCTTTTTATTAAAAGAACAGGAACAAAAGAGGTCGTTAGTTAATCACTTTCTGAGATGCGTCACTCTATTCTTATGGAGAATATCCTGGGGGCAAACTGGAGTTGCTTGTGATAGCCAGTTGATGAGGATCTTAATGTTCTACCCCTTCCAAAGAAGTTCGATAGCATTTCAATGACACAGGAAGGATAGATTTGGTTGGTCTAGACGGGATCCGAACCAAGAACATCGATTCGGAGTGCAAGCGGCACAGTGCGACTGCGCTACCAGACTAGAGTTGTGGACGCGCTGAACAACGCGGAAAAACGACCACCATTTCAACAGAACATAGCAGCTAAGCATGGCGAGCGAATGACCGGAACGGACATTTTATGAAGGTGGCAGATGAATCTTTCCAGCTAGCTGCAATTGTATACAACGTGCTCACGGGATCTGCAGAACGTTAATCTTACAATATTAGCTCCCATCTCGAATGGGTAGTGCTCCAAAAAACCGCATTTCTTGGTTCTTTCACTGATTTTTTTGTCTTTTTTTTTTTGCATCTATCTGGCATGTAAGAGCGTTCTGTGCAGTACTCTATCACTCCGCGAAGCCAGCAAGTGCGACCGCCGCTAGCTGTGTCGCAGCACTTGTGTAGAATAATGGAAAGTGAAGGAATTATTCCAGAAAAAATTCGCGCGTCCGTCTACCATCGCGTGACATCGTTCAACGCGACAAGTATGCGTCAGACGGCATTGCCCGGCTTTGCCGTGAAGGGGTTATGATTCTGTGTGGTTTACCAGTGAAGGGTATAATTGTTCTGTACCCGAAAATATTGGCGCTATACGGGTGTTCACGCGGGACATGTATCACGGAGGCGCGACCAATCAAGGTCCTCCGTCGATCGTCACCTAACCTGCCCGTATTGATCAAGCACTTTGACGCCCTGCATCTGGCTCACCAGGTAACGCGCTCAATTGTCATTGCAAAGCGATTCAAACAAAAAGGGGTCACCAGGTATGCTCGGGTGACACCCATCTACATCAGAAAAAAACTGTCCTAGTCGGAGGAGGGGAGAGAGACACTGCCAATAAAGCAACATAAACGTAAATAGTGTGGTCTCTAACGGTGAAGAAATTGCCAATAAAGGCAAATACGCCGTCGTAGGATAGTTCAGGGTGTTCTCTTTGCAATACAGTTTACTTTCGATTTTGCCACCATGGTGATGGAGCTAGAGTGGAGCGCCCGCATCACCCACCCATTAGGATGGACCCGAAAAAGTAGTACTGTAGGTTCTACGCTAGAAGTGGTTTAATGCGGCTCATCTCAGGCACAGTTTTAAATATCGAATTTCGCAGCTAAATAGGAGATTCACCGCTGTCACCAGAGAAAGCGTATCTCAGGGAAAAGTTAGCTGCGATTTTGAAACTCCTGCTTTCAAATTCCAATCACACTGCTTCTTTTTTTATGTCTGACGGTATGAAAATAACCACATAAACTCGGACTGTGTACACGGTTTATTAAACGACGAAGTGATAGGAATCTATAGGACCTAGATTCGAAAATACGAGAGCTTTCGATCAGACAAACCCAAGCTGGATCTGAAAAATCTTTACTTGTTCAGAAACTTTGAATATTGTGAATCAAACCATATAGGAGCGATGAAATCTAGATTGATCAACGTATTTATGTGAAAAGACCCTTGCGTGAACAATCTCCGTCTTTCTTCCGCCTTTGACCGTCGACTTTCTATTGAATCGAGGGCAACACTTCAAATTAGCATCATTCAACTTGTTCGCGGAGTTTCTTCTCACAATGCATAAAAATCAGAGCTACGAGGAAACAAGTTTCTGTTGCTCAGTGAATAAGCAAGAAGACTAGCACATAACACAAGAAATTCACTACATAGGTTTTACTACACAAATTGAAACACTTAGTGGATGTAGATTCTCTAAAAGTCCATCTTGCAACATTATTGCTTAGGTTTTGTTTTTGCATTCGATTAATAAAATAAGAAGCCGACTGGCAACAACAGATTCAGGTGGGTTTTCTGCTCGTAAGTCACACTGTAAACGAACGACTGCCTCAACCAGCTTCAACCATCTTCAAGCATAGTTCATTGCTAATGAGGATAACCCCTTAGTCAATTGCAATCACAGCATGAGGGTACCACCCATAATCACAATTGCTTGTCTCTCATAGCCCTAGTTTATACTAACGCCGCCACGCGGCGCGGCAGTACGATCGTCATAAATATCGATTTTTCGCGCCACCCGGTCAATATCTATCCCGACTATCGTGCCGCGCCGCGCAGCGGTGCAAGTATAATCTAGGCTATATGCCTCATTCAATCCCTCTAATGGAATTATCTGAACGCCCGCACAACATGTAGCTGCCACGAGGTGGATATTGAGCTTTCGAATAGGTACAGGGCAGTGATGGGGTAAAACAAAAATCGGTCCCCACAGACTAGGATGACACCCAAATGAGCTCCTGTGGAACAGCAACTCACTTTCAAGGCAGATCAACAAACAAAAAAAACAAAAAAAAACATTGCTTCCTGTGCGCCAAGAACGAACTGAAAGGTCAAGGTTAATAAATCCCTCTATGTCACACATTCGACTTCAACGGGGAATCGGAATTAGAAAATTGTCAATTCGTTCGCGTACTTGGTCTATATAATGAATTATGGTCAAGCAACTGTTTTACCCTTCGGGGATAGATCTGGTGGTCCAGTTCAAACTAGTCCCTTTCTGATGACCTTTTCCGTTGCGATTTGACATAGAGAGCTTTGGTTGGTCGTGGAATATATATTTTTTTAGCAAGTGCAAGAATCCTGCGTCACAGGGGAGTCGAGCCACAAACCATCCGTCTCACCACGCCGCTATCTTCTGCGTCACCTCTGCTGTGCAACCAGCACAGTTTCTATACTATTTGAGCTCCCTCTCTTGTGATTGGGCCGCTCTGCGTGCAGCTAGAGGGCAAAGCAGCGAAACTGAAAAGGTCCATAACTCCGTTCACATATGAGCTTAGCGTATTTTGAACGCATATTTGGAATCAGCGTGCGAAGCCGCATCCCGTGATGTACATCTCATCTCAAAGTGCCATGGTCACCTATATCCATTCCTTGTAAGAGTGATAGAACGTTGACCTAGACCTATGAACCCAGAATGTATACAAAATCAGAAAGCCGCCGCCTTTTCCGAAGGCGAGAAATGAAGATATCTAAAGATGAAACTGCGAAACCACAGAGGCCCCGTTTATACTCCATTCGTCGCGAAGCGCCCATAGTGAGAATTACCGATATTAATTAAACAGCGCGGCTCAATCGATTTTGGTCATTCCCATTATGCCTAGCCGTGCGGCGAATTGAATATGGGCGTAACCCAAATGTCATCTTGAACATTTAAAGTACCTTTAGCTTTTATGTGAATGGTTTGGGAAAGGTCTCCAGCAATGCTAAGATAAAACACTCAGTTTTTATTCCAGTAAATATATGCCGCAGAAACAGTGGCGGAAAATTGGTCTGTGACATAAATCTGATATCAGGTTAATTTAGCAATAAAATGGCACTAGAAAAGGAACAACGCACCAATAGCATTAATCAAACGATAGAAAAACTACCTCAGGATTTGGAAGCATGTGTAAATAGAAACGAAACGACAGCGGCGCAACGGATTTTGTATTTAGCACAATTTCAGGAAAAACTGACAGATCTGGAACGAAGAAAGCTATATCTAGGCCCATCTTACAACCGGTTTCCCTTGACTATCTCCGTGGGAGAAACAAATGCGCGACCTTGCGTAGCACTCAAACGTCGCTGAAAATCGTGATACTGTCCACAGTAACAAAAACCCTGAAAAGTTAGCTTCCGGGAAATACAAAAAAGTCCACAACTCAAAATCCTCCAGATTATTAAAAACGAACAAAAAGAAGACGGGGTGCCAGACTTCGGCAGGGAACTGAGCGGCATGAGTCACCAACCTTGCCTTTTTTTTCGGCGAAGAACATTCCATTTCGGTGTGATATGTCCGCATTTTGTTCGGTCTGCGGAGCCGAAGAGTGAGAACCTACGACTGACTCCGAAATTTGAATAACGATTTTGCGCAGACTTATCAGTAGTGCGTTATCGACCGCTCGCAGAACCAGTTTCAAAGATCGGCAACTGCAAACCAGTTCGTTTTGCGTCTACAGCTGTCGCTGGAGGCAATCAACGCTTCTGATGCTACTTCTAGGTAAACTTATTTGCTGGAGACCACCCCGTACAGAGGTACGAAATGTCGTCAAAGCGATGATACCGCCGTGGTGACACGCTTTGTCGTTTATGGAGAACACGAACACAAACGCAAACGATGGTGTTTTTCCGAGCAGGAAAAACACTAGAGATGATGTATCAGAGCAAAGATCGGTGTGACACCGCCGCACAAAGCAGGCTGGAGCAGCTGATCTCAGAACGGGTCGAAGACCTCATGTGTGAACTGGAACTGCTGACCACTGGCGGGTGTCTCCACCCACCGACGTGCAGATGTGTGTCATCTGCTTCCTTTTTATAAAAGGATGAAAGCTGATGCCTATGAGAACATCTGGTAAGAGGGGTGGGATTGCATGCGGCGTCGATTTCACGCTAAAAAAAACGTTCTGAAGTCAGCAGCAAGGACAGTGTGCTCAAGGATGAAGTTCTCCGCTTAACGCCATGAGTACATCGAAAACAGAACATCGGAGCCTCAAACATCTTACCCGCGCAGGAAGAAGAATTCTAGCCCCACTCTATGCTTTTGATTACTAGAACTAT
The DNA here is from genome assembly GCA_947359475.1 of Heligmosomoides polygyrus bakeri. NCBI lineage: Eukaryota > Metazoa > Nematoda > Chromadorea > Rhabditida > Heligmosomidae > Heligmosomoides > Heligmosomoides polygyrus. The sequence goes on from OX375870.1 coordinate 15,576,460, forward strand.
TCCCAGTATCCCTACTACGCTACTGGGCGCCGGGAGCGAGATTTCTCACTGAAGTACGAGCTCGTTAAGTGCCTCAAGGGAAGGAAGGATGGCGAAGAGGTAACTAAGTCCTCGACAAAGCACATACGGGTCGAATTTGAAGCGTGTAAGGGGGGGGGGGGGGGGCGGGGATCCGAATCAGGAACTCAGGAACATGGTATGGGGTGCACGCGACAGACGGATCCTCCTCCGACTGCGCTACACTCACCCGTAGGTCCAAACGAAATTAAAACAAAAACAGGAAGGCAGTCATTACACCAGGTTTCCATGATCGACCTTTTTACTCTTATCAACACCTGGTAGCGCGGTTTCTGCCTTTGACTTCCTGTGTGTGCCACCGCTGTTTTTATTCAAAAGTGCTCAAGTTCACGTTCCATGGGCGGAGTTGCGTCCTTTAAACAGAGGCGTTGCAAATGTCCACTACCTCGTAAGGCAACCACAGGACTCTCGAGCAAGCCCAGTGGTTGGGAGACGGGCCAGGGAGTCGAGGTGTAAAACGCTCGTCCTCCGTTTCATGCCTTCACTTAGGTGTTCTATAGCGTAACCTCGGACCCGTCGAGCGCAGTCGGAAGAGGTGCCGGCTGTCACGTGCACCCGATACCAGGTTCTTGGTTCGGATTTCCAGCGCAGGCCAATCAACTTTTCTATCCCTTCGGGGTCGGCGAATTGCCATCAGGCTTATCGGGAAAAATAAAACACTGACTTGACACATCCCGAAAGGGATTAAGTTACGCCATCTTTTATGCTTTTATAAGATAGCCCCTTCCTTCAAGGCGTCAGCACTACTTTCCTCTTTCCTTGGCATCACGCCAGCTCCAACATATACTAGGCTTCCTTCTCAAACTCCTTTAGTCTGCAGTCCTTGTGCTTAGAAATGTGTACCCTACGTAGTAAACGAAGTGAATTGCATGGATACGTTTGTAGGAGGAATCGAGATGTCGACACACGCATTTTTCGAAGGTCCGAGCTACGTCGACGTTCGAGAATAATAGACGCTGCCCCCGTTGGGATAAGTCATCAAAAATTAGGTGGACCGGCTACATAGTCGATTTCATTAACACCCGTCGGATTCAGTTTTAGCAGAATATCAAAAGACTAGCACGTCAACAACGCGTAGCTCGAACCTTCGTGGAAGCCCTGAACAAAAGATGTGATGCTATTCGTGCAGCTCGCGGATAATGAGGGGCAACTGGGTTACTGCGGGAAGTAACAGACACGAATGCAAACGTTGTTGGCGGCTGTTTTGACCATCAACGAGGCATCTGTGAAACAGTTTATGACGATGATGACTCTCTACATCACGGTTGAACAACTGCAGTATCCTAGCGAGCGAATATTTTGCTATTAAAGATGTTAGAGACGACGAGACGTAGAAAGGCGGGCAACACTTGTGGCAAAGGTAGGTGGTAAGCGATAAAAGATAAAGGACGGAATGCGCCACGCATTTTACTTCTACGTGGTGCCGTAAAGGTGGCTGGGATGCGTATATGGCCTCTATCTGTGATGAGAAGCCGATGTAGAGGTCAAAGTCTTATCCTTCCCAGATGAGTCGGTACCAATCTCGGAGCCTCGGAGTGATGAAAGGCTTGGCTGGCCTAGGCGGAGCCTGGACTCGGGTGAAGGCGGCAACATGCGTATCCTCCGATTGCGCTACCACGCGCCTACAGCACCACTACATAACGAAATAACAATGTTTACGTATTTCTCCCTACAGCCCTTCCCAAAAGCCTTCCCCACAAATGACACAAACTACGTGCCATCCTATGTCGCTACCCTAAGTCGCAATTCTCGCCACAGATGTGGTCCACGGTCATAGATGTGCGGATGTCTTTCACTTAGGAGCTAGCGCTGCCTGCACAGCTCAGGAGCAGAAAAAGCCTAGAAGGAACACGCCCGCGACGCAAAGTATACTAAGCGAAGTAGCTCCGATCAAAGTAATGATTGATCAACTACTACTCTTCAAAGGAAATGCAACTATAAGAAACTAAGCTTCAATATCAATAGGCAGTAAATAAAATTGTAAAATAAATCATTTTTGAGATGTCGGAATGCTCGAGTTTCGACGCGTGACGCGAAAAGGCAAACAACGAAATACTCTCGATACTCACTTCGGAATGAAAACGGCGCACCTCAAGTACGGACCGCGAACGGCGCCATGACAAACAAATCGAAATTTAATACTTTCGAGGCAGAATTCAGCAGAAGAGCTACAAGCCAGTGTCCAGTTGTCCAGGGACGTGTGACGTTCGTTAGCAAAAGCAAAGGGCACGACACAGATGTTGTAGTGTAATACACTTCAGATATGAGTATTCGCATTCGGCTTCGGGCGAAAACCAGTTGAATGCTCGACATGATGAATATCAGAATCTTGTTCTTAGACAGTTCGGAGCAGTCCTGATCGGAAGAGGGGGGGGGGGCATTCTCAAGATGACAGGACATTCTTAAAATGGCCGTGTCTGCAATTTCATGATACACCTATACCTCACCTGAACCTGCCCAAGGGTGGTCAATATCACGGGTCACCTGGTGAAGCTCTCAGACAAGTTCAAGGGAAGGAATCGTAAGTCAAAACGTCATGTGCCCCCCCCCCGCACCCCACCGACTAGGATAAGCTGTATCGCCCGTTGTCCTGTTGAGAATCGAGACGCTAGAACAGGCCAAGCAGCGTCTCCATCTGTCCCTGTCGCATGCCAAGTGCTCCAATGGATCCTCTCTCGAGGGAGCGTCATATTGATCGTCCAGGACTTTCACGAAGAAGTCCGACCAATGCGTTGGTTGACGTTTTGGGCGGAACTCATCAAGCAGTGGGTATAGGCAGATACCATGAGGGGATCGCAGTGAATAGTGGGTACGATTCGTATTCATGAAAGGAGTCAAGGGTATGGTAGAACTAAGAACAGATGATCTCACTGGAGCGTTATTTGTCAGTAAAGGCGGGGAATCCTCGCGGGTATGCGGATATACCTACGACGATCGTCGAGTGTTCTCTACCCACTGATACGGCCACGACGTGGCGGGTAAGGTTTATCATGAATGCTTCATCGTAGGTACGTCTACACCCTATACCCTGCATACCCGCGGGTATAAACGTTGATGAATCCGGCCGCTGACGTTCTCTTGACATTCATCGGAATCCAGTCGGTGACGGCTCTCGTCCAGCGGGTGTCTGCGAAGCGCATTCCGTGGCCCGCCTCTCTAATTTTCGACGACGTGGTCCATGCGGCAGCGCCTCTAATCTTCGAACGTTGACAATGCTCGGAACTCCTGAGGCCTTCTCTCACATGGGTGAATTGCGTCACTCCGAGCATCGTTCTCTCGATTCTCCACTGCGCGACGCTGATCACATGTTCATTCTGGAGTCGGATTCATCAACGACTTACGTAACTTTAACGGAGAATTGTAAGCCAAAAGCTCAGATAGCGCGGCTTATCAAGCGATATGGTGAGCGATAAGCCGCGTTATCTGAGCTTTTCGCTTAAAATTCTCCGTTAAAGTTACGTAAGTTGTTGACGAATCCGGTCCCTGGTTTCGCATGACCCACGTCTCAGAGGTGTATGTCGGCGCAGGAGGACCACTGCAGTCGAGGAGGTGGGCACGGAGCCGGACGTTCTTCGTCTTTTGGGCTAGGATAGATCCCATAATTCGTGTACATAGTTACCGAGCACGAAATCACTGGCTGAACTGGACTGATGGGATTGAAATAGCCATGAGTTGTAGGCAACATTTCACTTGAAAAAGAAGTGCTACTCTAACCCGGCAGTTTGTTCGGTCTGCTGCGTCCAATCTGACATCCAGCTGTTCAGATCGCAAGCGTTTTTTGGACAAAACAGTCTCGCGCAGACAAAGCGCATGAGAGTCGAAAAGGTTCAGCTGAATACAAAAACGGGAAATGGATGCAACCAAACTCCACGGATAAAGTAGTACTGAAAAAGAAAGAACAAAGCATAGTTAATAGCGAGCAAGTGCAAAAGGTGCTAGTAAGCTTATGCAACCCCACGTTTTAAGGGCTGGTCCTAGCAAAATTTACAATCAGGGAAACGTAGCGTTTTATGAGGTAGTCACAAACAACTCCATATATAGACGCCCTTCACATTGTGCTTTACCAGATGAAGGATTATAAAGGTGATACTCCTCATCAAAAATCCAAATATTTCTTCGGCGAAATTTTGTAGAAAGTTAGCACAGTCTCGCATTTTGATCAAAACGATTTAGAACAAAAATCTTTACTTTACTACTTGCTCGATTTGTTTTCAGTTCCAGAGAGAATGAGATTGATTTCACCAAATCGCTTGAATGGGAGGTTTTTTAGTAACTATTCTGACCATCCTCTGAGAAAAAAGGTTATAATTTTTTTGAAAATCTGGGGTAAGCAATCCGTTCCAAGTTTAGAAGACTCGAGCCAAAGTCTCCCGGAAATGGTTAAAATGTGGTTTTTGAAAAACGCTAGCAAGCAGCAACGGAATGGACCTAATGCACTACTACTGTATGGGATTAAATGAACATGACGTCAGGGAAATAAGCTTTGTTTGAGTTCACCACAAGTTCTCGAGTGAAGTTAGCCCAGGGTAGCGATAAAAGTAATACATTTGTCAAGCGATTCTCGTTCTTTCCGCCCTTATTAATGTTGCATTACTGGTGTAATATTGCATTAGTATAATGTTACTTGCCAATAAGTTTTTTTTTTCTGGGAAATTAATTTGCTTCGCCAACTCCCTGTATGAGGAGCGAGGAGGAAGTAGGTGTAATTTAATGCTGAGATAGAAGAACCTGACCACCTAGCATTTCGAAAAGGTTTCTAGTCAAGGAAGACTGGAAATTTCATCACAGCGGAGTACGTACTCCTCGACCCAATCCCACTACGGTCCACAACCTATGTTGAATCCAGTAAATACAGTAATACTGCAGCCCACAAAAACGGCCTTAGATTCAGGTTGTCATAAACTGTTAACCATAACTACCAGGCTAAGGCAAGTAGAAGTTGGTCGGGTAGGGGATGCGATGGACGATTAAGTGGGAAGAAAGTTTCGACAGAAACAATATCTCACTATGCACATCGGAAATCTGTACTAGTCGGAAGAGGGCATGATGTGTTTTATCGCCTCCTCCCCAACCTAGGGTTGTTCCAGAGCTTCAGCCACTTCCATGGCACTTATGCGAACTGAGAGAACGTGGTGTCGTGTCGTGAGATGCCGAATTCAACTTTCACCTTAGCGATGCCCCTCCCGGCTAGGAAAGGCCTACCATCGGGTTAATTTGTCTGTACATGCGCTCTAATATCCATATGAGCATGCATAAAGAGTACATTTCATAAGTAGTACATCTTTCTGACCGTGTTACCAGTACAACAACATGATATGATTTTGGGCCCGTTATACTATCTCCAATATGTTTATTTAGTCGTTGGTTGAAACACGAACAAATCCCTCTGTTTCCTACAAGAATAGTCATATTTGTGATTTAGACAGTAATGCCAGGTCACATCTTAAAAAACGAATTGAAGAAAAAGCGGATCAGGACACGTCTTCTATGAGCTAACTGCTGCGGAAGTCTAGAACAGTTCACCCTTATTTCCATCCGTAAGGATAGGACAATTTGTGCAAGAACCTTTGAACTGACAACATTAAGAGCAGATGTGGTGCAAGTCTACAAAAGAGGGGGGTTCATCCTCATTTTCATACATGAGGTCCTGGATGTCTTTCCAAAATCTTTTCAAATGACAGCCTTAAGCACCGATGCGTTGCATTCATTGTTCGTTTACATTCACACCTAACATGGAGAGGTTCCCAACTCATGGTAAGCTTTTGCGATGCTACTAAGATAAGATGTAGAGCCTTGTGAGCAGAGTCCAGTACCACAGTTAGTTTCTGCTGAACGCTTCTTTAAAGACCTGAAAAGTGGTGTGAAAACGTGTGCGCAACCTCATCAAACACTATGACACCACACGAGATGGACCTCGGTGGCCCAGTCGTTAGGAGTGCCGTCTCATAGGAGCACACCGGTAGGCTTTCGAGTTAGAGTCCGCGTACTGCCAATATTATTTCACATATTAGTTTGTTGTTATTATGCTCTCTCGTTATATGAGTCAATTTTAGACCATCAATGCTTACAACAAACCAAAGCTGTCTAGTTGAGGCTTCATGTGTGTTTTTCAACGATGCGATTCTGCACCATATCATTTCTCTGGGAATAAAGTCTTGTTGCTCTTCCTTTTAAGTCAACAGCTTGGGATAAAACTATGAAACAAATGTAGCACAAGCGTTATTCACACCAGCAGCATCTTGCAGAAACCAGTGAGGAACAATCTTCTCCATTTGCGTTAAGGTCCCATTTTCATTATACTACCTTCGAAATCAAATCCGGTACAAGGGTGGAAAGTAGTCGGCCAACAACACGCTTAGGTGGTAACGACATTTCTCAGCGCACTTATGTAGAGATATGGCCTGGATTCATAACATTCAATCCTAAAGTAAGCGAATTTGTGTGCAGTTACGTTAGTTACTTACGGTATCATTGGTGATATGGTATGCTATGGCGGTGGCGCATTACGCATCGCTGAAAAACTAACACATATGAAGACGCAAATAGACAGCCTTGGTTTGCTGTAAGCATTGATGGTTTAAAATTGACTCAAGTGACCATGAGGAAGCATAACAACAACAACAACAACAACAACAACAACAACAACAACAACAACAACAACAACAACAACAACAACAACAACAACAACAAACTATTATGTGCAAAAGTATTCGCAGTTCGTGGACTCGAACTCAGACCCGCCGCTGTGGTCTATGAGACGGCACTCTTACCGACTGCGCCGCAGAGGCACATCTCGTGAGGTGTCATAGGGGTTAACGAGTGCTGCGCACACGGTTTCACACCTCTTTTTCAGGTCTTCAAAAAAGCGTTCAGCAAAAACTAACTGCGCTTCTGAGCTCCGCTCACAGTGCCCTGCATCCTGTCAAAATACCATCGCAAAAGCTCACAATGAGTTGGGAACCTTTCTTTGTAAGACTGCTTCGCCTAGGGAAGCTATGGAAGAAATCTAGGGTGGACCTGCCCCCTCTCTAGCCCTACACAGCAACCGTTATTTTACTTCCGCAGAATCTGTAGTGGGACATACTTCTGTAAAAGCAACAAAATTACCTTCACCTCAATTTTCAGCAGCAAAATCTTCTTGTCAGCGGGAAACGAACAGCCTGAAGTGACTTCATGACAGCTTTACGAAATGCTGGATATTGTGTCCACGTTAAGAAGATTAGGGATTAGCAGATGGTTTTATCCGCACCGAAAACGATCTATTTGAAAAGCACGACGATCGAACAAACGAGTACGAAGCGTCGACGGAGCGCTTGAAACGCGGACAGCGGAGGATTAGGACGGAGGCATTGGCGCGGCGACAAATCGTATTTCTCCACATGTACTGGTTATACACTTCTAGGCAGCATCTTCGCATTTTCATTAGGTGAGTCTTGACCAAAGATCAAGAAAAACTGATAGGATCTCCAGTTCAAGCAGCACTCATCGCTCCTCAAGTCGTTCTGTTGGAAAACGACCAATGAACAAGCACTGCAAGTACTATTTGAGAGGAGTTAAGACAGACAGGAAGCATCCCGGTGACGTCAAGGTAGCAGAAGACTGAACGTCGAATGACAAAGAAGCCAAATACGAAACCAGAGACGGGTCACGCGATGAATCGTCCACCGAAGGAATCAATTTCGCCAAGAAATTAAACACGAACGCGCCCGTGAGAGGAAACAATGTGCTTGGTGGATAAGAGGAACTCGTCCAAAACGAGAAAACAACGAGTGACACGCAACAACCACTCAAAATCTTGTTTCAGCGGGCGCGGCACATTTCACGCAACATCTGCGCTCCAGCGACACCGCCTGCCCGATGGGCAATAAAAAATGCAACAAGTCAGCAGGTCTTGGTATATAATCGTGATTAGTTCATAAACAGAACGCTGTTTCGCAACAACTCAAACAAACGTTCCGTGGCTGAGGATTCTATGCTCCTCTGCTAGTTTTCTCACCACCCGTTCGCTCGTAACCGCTTCATGCGCGCGGCGGTCGCGCTGCGCAGCGAGCGCGTGTTTCAAACCGTGCAGCTGCGTGAGCTTCATCTTGTATTAGCCGGTTCTGGAGGGCTTTTAGCTGGAATCTGTGCCGTTGAACGCTCCAAGTGGTCGCGGTGAGCGAAGGCTTCCTACGCTTCGTCCCATCCATCTTTTTCCTCTAAAAACCAGTCTCTTCTTTTCGTTGACATGGGTCTACTTGTTAGCAGTCCAGCGATCAATGATCAACGATCAACGACTACTGTTCGTGACATTATTGATCGACGCGGTCTGTCCTAATCGAGAGAGGGCATCCTGCAGCATGCTCACAGCTACACCGCACCAGGTGGAATCCCAAGGGGGAGGGGCACTCCATAGTCACTCATAAATAGTATTTGGAGATAAACACATAGAAAATAACGTATAAAAGTGCCATCCGTGAGAACAGCGGGTCCCGTCGCTGGAATATTGGAAAAAATGTAATTATGAAGGCATGAAAAGGCTCCAGCGGCTAACCCCGTTTAAATTCCCGCGCTACCGAATGCGTGCGCGTCGACCGATCCACCGTGGGGCGATACCTAGAGTTGACCGGAGAACGCCTGAGGCGTATCCTCTTTATTATTGTTTGTTTTTGCTTGTTTGTTGTTCCTGTTTTAATGTTGGGGTGGCCTTTTCAGGGGAGTCTGGGGTTGTGGTGTAGGTAGACACGCCAAGAGGACGAGGGTAGGACGCAAGTCTCACTATAAAGTGACTCGCGTCTAAAGCGAAAACAGTAGTGGCGAGTTTTCTGGGGCAGAGTTGGACGAGTTCTCGCACCGCATGCAGGCGATCGCCGCGAGACCCAACTGCTCAAGTCAATCACCAAGAAAACAGTGAACGCTTGCCACCCTTCATTTCGCTGGTAGGTAATATTTAATATCACTTACAGGCAATCCTTACGACCTGTACAGAATTTCTCCTATATCACTCACAGCACTACGGCGGCCTTCGGACAAATTTAGGTAAGGGGATTGTAAGGATAGAGTGCTACTCTCCTTTCTGCGTAGTCTAGTGAATATAACTAACACTTTTGAGTAGGTCGGTACAGACTCAGTGCGGCTTCTTTAGTGTATACAAGTGCTCCGACACGCCTAACGGCGTGTCGGTAACATCATTGGTTTGTGCTGCGCAGTACTTCGGCCCCTTTACTGTTGACACGTCTTCCGACAGCTACCCCCACTCGTTTCTTCTTTCTAGATCTAACTGCTGGTCCGCCTTTACTGGTCTTCCCCCCCCCCCCCCCCACCTTCCTGGTCCCAACCCCTGGCCCACTTCCTTGTTTTCACTATTGACCCCCTATCTTTTGACTCCAGACGGTTGTTGTGCAACGAAAGGGACCCGTCTTCTGGATTCAGGATTCGCTCAGAAACGCGCGCAGACGCCGTTGTGTCAAACAGGAGAAGGTTGCGCTTCCTCTGCTGCAGCAGCATCTCATGCTCAATTCTGAATGCGATCCCTCGTCGTAGGACGACGTGTCTCCTCTTCTGACTCCAGAAGGTTGTGGTGCGATGAAGAGAACCCGTCTTCTGGATTCAGGCACTCAGAAACGCGCGCAGACGCCGTTGGGTCAAGCAGAAGGAGGCTACGCGTCCTCTGCTGTAACAACATCCTATGTTGAACGGCAAACATTGCCCGCGCGAGGTACGCAGAGGCGTACCTGGCGCGGGTAAAGTTTTCCGTTCAACATGGGATAATGCTGAGTTCTTCCTTTCTTTTCGATCTTCTGAATCCAGACGGTTGTGGTGCGACGAAGGGAACCCTCCTTCTGGATTCAGGGACTCAGAAACGCGCGCAGACGCCGTTGTGTCAAGCAGGAGGAGGTTGCGCTTCCTCTGCTGCAGCAGCATCTCATTCTCAATTCTGAATGCGATCCGTCGTCGTAGGACGACGGTGTCTCCTCTTCTGACTGCAGAAGGTTGTGGTGTGACGAAGGGAACCCGTCTTCTGGATTCAGGCACTCAGAAACGCGCGCAGACGCCGTTGTGTCAAGCAGGGCTACGCGTCCTCTGCTGTAAGAACTTCCCATGTTGAACGGCAAACGTTGCCCCCGCGAGGTACGCGGAGGTGTCGCAAGGGGTTCCATGAGATTGCGCGTGGTTCCACGAGGCGTATCTCAGCCAGGTTCCCAACCTGAGTGGGATACGCCTCACCATCTACAGGATAGCGAGCTAACTGAATTATGTAGTGGTAGATCTTAGTAACACTACACACACTCCGGCGAAACGATGTTGCTTCCAACGAAGTCTATTCGGAGGTCGCAGCAGCAGTTACTCCTAGGGAGAAAGGGTGGCGACAGAAACAGGTGCAGTGTAGCATGCTGAGACGCAAAGGGGCTCGGGGAGGGAGAGGGGGCAAGCTTGGGTTACGCTGTACTAAGTGGTAAGAATGCACGTGAATGCCCAATTACATCAGAAGTTGCCCAGCTCTCTTCGCCATGGGGTAGAAGAGAGCAGTACTTTTAAAATTTCTAATTTACTGCAACACGTGCAACACATTTACTGCAATACATTTACTGTAACGGCGATGATACAAACTCTTAATCATTGGACTATCAATTTGGAGGACGGTAGAAATGTGGACGTTGTCTATTTCGACTTCAGCAAGGCCTTCGACAGGGTTTCACATAATAAGTTGTTAAACAAAATGAGAGCTGTTGGCATCCATCCGCGCATAGTTTCCTGGGTTGCATCATTCTTGTCTAACCGAAAGTACATTGTTCGTGTAAACGCCTCCTTTTCCGCTCCTAGATCTGCTATCAGCGGAGTGCCCCAAGGGGTGTGCTTTCCCCCATTTTGTTCAATATTTACACGTATGATTTGCTTAAACTTCTTAGCGAGAGTGATGTTGCGTTTTGTGCGTTTGCTGACGACCTCAAAATCTATAAGCCAGTATCAAGTGCCGATGACATAGACGTTCTTCAGGAAGCGGTTACCAGTGTCTACCAGTGGTCATTGGATTGGGACCTCCCTTTGTCTGAGGAAAAATCACGAGTACTTCATTTAGGCAATAGAAACAAGAAGCATCAATACTCTATTAACGGAACTTCGCTTAAATGTGTGAGTGAACTGCTGGACCTAGGGTTTCTTGTTCGCAGCGATCTCAATTTCGATAAACATTGCACTATGATAGCCAACAAAGCTACTCAGGTAATGTTTAATATGTTTAGAGCATTATCAACTAAGGATGCCAATGTGCTTCTTCAAGCGTACAAAATATATGTCAGGCCTGTATTGGAATATGGTACTCCTGTTTTTAATCCCCATAAAAGGAAGACAATTGCTTTGCTAGAAAGAGTTCAGAATAGCTTCACCCGGAAGCTCATGATACGTGCGCTAGGGTTCTTATATGACCGAATTCCTTCGAGTATTGAGAGAAATCTCAATTTTGGATTGCCCACTCTGTCTATTAGAAGAAAGCGTAACGACCTCCTCCTTTTTCACAAAATCGTTCATCGGGAAATTGGCATCAAACTTGAGGATCTTGTGACTGTGAGAGCAACAAACACCCGAGGTGGTCCAGTCAAATATGATACTGGTACTGCTAAACTAAATTGTAGGCGTTTCTTTTTTACTCACAGGACACTTTCCTCATTTGAGAAGCTTCGCAAGAAGCACGATTTACCACGGAGCTGCAATGCCTTTAAGACATTCCTCAAATTACATCTCAGGCTATGATACCGTCGCAGCCTTAAATGTCGTCCATCAACTCGGTCGCTCGTCTTTATTCTCCTTTCTTTTTTTAGGTTCGCTTGTAGTTGCTTCTTCTACTGTTTAGTTTGCGTTATTAATTGATAATTTATGGTCGTTCCCTTGATTTGTGTCTCTACGATAGTTGGTTGTCCACACGATATTTTTCGTGTAATAAATATATATATATATAACAGAGAACGTGTCCGTTCCTCCACGTGGTGCCACTGGAAACTGCTCGCTTTGTGAGCTAAGCTAAGCACGGACACTCGAATGCAGGCGACAGGCCCTTGTGACAGGCCGGCCTACGAAGACCCATGTCACATCACATGGTGTATGAATAGTCATGTTTTTCGAGATTGTGCTACGGCGTCCGCGGGAGCCGACGCGCACTCGCAGAGCCCGGCGAGTGTGGAAAGTATGCGAGGGTCCCTGATGCGAGGACGGCATCGGGGGGCAACTGAGCTAGTCCGAAAGTCCCGTAACGTAGGCAGGACCCGCGTAGCAACGCTGAATGTGGGTACGTTAACGGGCCGCTCGTGCGAGTTGGTTGAAGCACTGGAGCGTAGAAGAGTTGATTTCTGTGCGGTGCAGGAGACGAGGTGGTCCTGCAGCAAGTCAAGGGACATAGGACGTGGCTTCAAGGCCGTTCTATGTGGAAGTCCCAGGACCACCAGTGGTGTCGGAATAATCGTCTCCGAACGATTTCGTGACTCGATTGTAAGCGTCGAACGCTATGACGATCGGTTGATGAAGATCGTTGTCGCCGCGAAGGAGCGACTCTATCACTTCTTCTCTGCGTATGCTCCGCAGAGTGGCTGCTCCGATCAAGCCAAGGAAGAGTTTTGGAGCCTGCTTGATGAGAAGACAGCAGAGGTACCGCCGAAAGATGTCATCATAGTCGCTGGTGACCTTAATGGGCACGTAGGTGCTGCGAAGGACGGGTACAGCTGTCATGGTGGTTTCGGATACGGGTCTCGTAACGCCGATGGTGAGCGCATTCTTGAGTATGCGGAATCGCATAATCTCACCATTGTGAACACCGTTTTCCGAAAACGCGACTCCCACCTCATCTCATACTATAGTGGGAGCTCCAAGTCTCAGATAGACTTTGTCCTTGTCAAGGATCGCGACCGAAGCATTGTCACAGACGCGAAGATCGTGCCGTATGAGACGGTCGCCCCACAGCATCGACCGCTAGTCTGCACCTTTAAGATCACCCCTCCGAGGATGCAGCAACTTGAGCGATGCGGTGCTGCGAGAATCAAGTGGTGGCGAATGAAAGAGAAGGAAGCAGCTGTGATTTCCCGCGTACGGTTACCGACAGTCACGACTGTCGACGAAACTTGGAAGAGAGCAACCGACGCGATACGCCAAGCTGCAAGGTTGGAACTCGGCATAACGAAGCCTGGGCGACGCAAGGTCGATAAGCAGACATGGCTGTGGACGGACGATGTGAAGGCAAAGGTTAGAGAGAAGAAGTCGCTCTATCACGTGTTTCTCAGCGATAAAACAGCCGACAACTGGCAGAAGTATCAGAAGGCGAAGAAGGCTGCAAAGAAAGCCGTGGCTGTTGCGAAAGCCACTCATTATAGTGATGTCAACGAAAAGCTCGAGTCACGCGATGGTGAGCGGTATTTGTACCGACTTGCTAAGACCCGCCATCGCCAAACCGAGGATATTGAAAAGTTTTTTGGCATCAATGATGAGAGCGGCCATCTTCTGACAGACCGCAAAAAGGCGCTGAAGCGATGGCGTGATTACTTTGAGGAAATTTCCACTATGGAATTTCCTCACCCGGCCATCCCTTCTGTGGGTTCTGTTCACGGTCCCGTTCACAAGATCACCGTGGAGGAAACAGAAGCGGCTCTAAAGAAGATGAAGCCATGCAAGGCGACAGGACCGGATGATCTGGCAGCCGATGTTTGGAAGTCGAAGCTCTGGTATCCTGCTGAGTGGTTGGCTGAGTTCTTCAACCAGGTAGTAAAGGAGAAGAAAGTACCGGAGTGTTGGCACAACAGTACGACGATTCCGATTTGGAAGAAGAAGGGCAGTCCTGCAGACTGCTCCAATTACCGTCCGATTCGCTTGCTTTCGCACAGCATGAAGATCTTCGAGCGAATCCTCGATAGACGAATCCGTGAAATCGTCAAGCTCTCCGACAACCAGTGCGGCTTTGTGTCTGGTTGTGGGACCATTGATGCTATACACGCCGCCCGCCTCCTGGTGGAGAAGCATCGTGAGAAACAGAAGCCGGTGCATATAGCCTTTCTCGACTTGGAGAAGGCCTTCGACCGCGTACCGCGTGAGGTTATATGGTACGCCTTGCGACAACACAACGTACCTGAGGAACTCATAGAGTGGGTGCGGATGCTTTACTCTTGTCCAAAGAGTCGAGTTCAAGCTGCAGCTGGAACCTCGATGGAGTTTCCCATCTCTGTCGGGGTGCACCAAGGTTCTGCGCTTTCTCCACTCCTCTTTGTTGTCGTCATGGATGCCATTACGCGAGATCTTCAGCAGCCTGTTCCATGGACGCTGCTCTATGCTGATGACGTAATGCTCGCTTGCGAAGAGAAAGATGATCTCGAGCGGCAGGTGCAAGCTTGGTGCGACCGCCTGGCGATGTTCGGACTCAAATTGAACGTCAAGAAGACCGAGTACCTAACGACTGACGTGAACGAGTCCGGCTCCATTAAGATTAACGGTACTGAGCTTCCACGCACTGCGGTCTTTAAATACCTGGGATCAGCAATAGCGTCTGACGGCGGTCTGATGGTTGAAGTGAACTCACGAGTGAGTGCAGCTTGGTCCAAGTGGCGTTCGCTGACTGGTGTGCTCTGCGATAGGAAGATACCAGAGCACCTGAAGTCAAAGATCTACAGAACAGTCGTGCGGCCGGTAGCAATATACGGCGCTGAGTGTTGGCCTGCGACTAAGGAAGTTGAAGCGCGCCTCAGCGTCATGGAGACGAAGATGCTGCGCTGGACGGCTGGAGTCACGCGCATGGACCGCATAAGAAATGATGCTATTCGGCAGAAGTTCGGTGTCGCGCCGATAGCCGACAAGATGCGCGAAGCTCGCTTGCGATGGTACGGCCACGTTCTGCGTGGGAAAGAAGACAGCGTCCGCAAGATTGGCCTTGAGTTGGAAGTAGCTGGAAAGCGGCCTAGAGGACGCCCAAAGCAGCGTTGGTCCGATACGTTACACAAGGACATGAAAGTAGGTGGTGTCCACCCTGATCAAGCGCAGGATCGGGAAAGGTGGCGTCGTAACACCAGAAGAGCGGACCCCGCGACGATGCGGGACAAACGCTGAAGAATAAGAAGAAGAAGAAGATATATAACAGAGAACGCCCCATAGGACCGCCACACGGAGCACCTCCCCTCCCCCCCCCTTCATCCGAGCCGCTTTGCGCTCACTCAGACTTCTTAAGGGGCGCTTAAAACCTGTTCATACTTCGGGAACAGAGCGCACGTCGCCCGCGCAAAACATGCAGATCGATTAAAACCGAGCGCTCGCCACAGAAATCTGTTCATACTCGGGCGCTGTGGAGTACGTAATAAAACCTTAGCGCACTAGTGTTCGGAGGAAACGATTCCTATTCTGCCATTCTTCAGACCGAGGTGAGGCATGCTATTATACATTTTTTGAATGCCACATTGATGATGTAGGTAATGTGACTTTGTGAGTGTATGTTTGACTGATCGTCTGCCTTGCAAGAAATAGGTGTTGTGGTGCAATCACGTACATCATACTACTTCTGTCGCCCCAGTCGCTTTGGGCCTGTCCATGCTTCGCGACAAGAGCGACTCGTCGTTTGTGCAAGAGATGCATATCGATTAAAACAGAGCGCGCGCCGCCGAAGTGTTCATATCGAGCGCCGGCGCTGTCGCTCCAGTCGCTTTTGTCGCTCTAGTCGCTCTAGTCGCTGCTGTCGCCTTTTCATGGCAGCGCGACAGGAGGTACACCCGCCCCTGCTGGTGGTCGTGGCATCAGGAGGTACGACCGCTGTTCTGCGGAACGGAAACTTTTGTTTTGCGTGTCAAAGGTTTCGTAAGGCAGCCGTTAGACTCTCGGTGAAGCCTAGGGGTTGGGGGTAGTGATTGATCCCTCGTGCCAAATATGCAAATCGATTAAAACCAAGCGTTCGCCATGAAGAACTGTGCGCGCCGCTACCGCTGTCTCACCAGGATACTATCTCAACGGTAGGTCGGAACGGCGCAAGTGTTGTATATGGGCAGAACCGCCTCTCTCTGGGAAGTAACAAACTGGGTGAGGGACGTTCTGCCTGAAAGCGGCGCGGGCAAAGACGCGGGACAGTGCCTGCGGAGCCAATTAGCGTCGACTCGCGCAGTGACACCCGTCGCTTCGCGCTCATCCAGGCAGCCCTCGCCGCAGAGACGATGCTGACCCAGCCATCCACGGGAGCCTGTAGGTCGACCAGATTTGGTGTGATTACAGTCGATAGAGGGATAGGAGGCTCAGACGGCTTGCATTGGCAGTCCAGAAATTCGGTTTGATATGAACCCTACCATCTCCTGTACTAGAATTTCGAGCTCTATCGAAAGATCCAGAAAAGAACCCTGCCTCAATGACCCTTAAAGCGATTTTTTTAGTGCGCTGTTTATTTTCGCCAAATATCGATTTCTATTCACATATATCAGGATCAAATTCAAGACGTGCTTCCAGCCTAATAAAATTGCACGAGGATTCCAATTAGATAGACGAGAGATCTCTTAACAGAAGTTTAAAGCGTTAGTTTCAACATGACACCTCTTTAGCATTTTGTACCTTTTTTTCTTTTTCTATGGAACCTTATAATGCACACATCACACATTTCGAGGCGAAGACTGGATAGGTGCTTCATCGAACCTAATGATCAGAGAAAATAAATTTCATTACACAATACTTCAAATTGCACGTTCAGTCGTCTGTGGCTTCTAGCAGTCTTTTGACCTGTACCTGCGTAGCCAATGTCTCCTCCACCAATTAACGAGTTAGGAAACACTCATGAAATTTCATGAGAAAATTAGAGTACTTTGGTGTTCTTAGGAAGTCTACCGACTGTCAAATCGAACTCATCGTGCAATTTAAAACTGGGAACGTGCTCTACACACTGAAAGATCATAATGTCGTCTTCAAAAATGTTGAGCACCAGGTGTTCTCTTAGAAGGTCTCTCGTCTATCTAGTTATATTCCTCGCGCAATTTCAGCCTGGAAGCATGTCTCACAATTAATTCTGATATAAATAAAAACTGATATTTAAGGAAAGTAGACAACGCCTAAAAGCCACCTTAAGGATTATTTAGACAGGATAATTTCTAGCTCATTCGATAGAGATCGAAATTCTAATACAGGAGATGGTAGAGTTCACATCAGTAGCCTGGAAGCATGCCTCGTATTTAATTCTGATATAAATAAAAACTGATATTTAACGAAAGTTTGACAGCGCCTGAAAATAATTGTTGAAAGGGTTATTGACGCCACATTCTTTCCTGGCTCATTCGATAGAGCTCGAAATTCTAATATAGAAGATGGTAGGGTTCAGACAAATCCAATTTCTGGACTACCAATGCAAGCCGTCTGAGCCTCCTATCCCTCTATCGATTGTAATCACACCAAATCTGGTCGACCTACAGGCTCCTGTAGTTGGCTGGGTCAGCATCGCCTCTGCGGCGAGGGCTGTCTGGCTGAGCGCGAAGCGGCGGGTGTCACTGCATGAGTCGACGCTAATTGGCTCCGCAGGCACTGTCCCGCGTCTTTGCCCGCGCCGCTTTCAGGCAGAACGTCCCCCTCCCTAACAAACTGCAGGTATCTCGACCCCAATACAACTCTGCGCAGAGTTAGGGGCGACGGAAGTCGCTGGTTGGCGCCCTGTTGATTCACGTGCTCCACAGCTGACGGGCGCGCGCGGGATGAGGGCTCGTATCGCGGCTAGGTGCAGTGCACAGGTGGCGTAGTAGGGAAGAGCTCGGGCTCGTAAACGCGGGGTCGGGGGTTTGAGTCCCGCTGACTGCGTTCGTTTTGCACTTTTGCAAAATCCATGTTTATCATATAGGTAATCCACCTAGGGGTATTATAGTGTGTTATAGAGCATGTTTACATATAACATATGCTTCAAACTACAGATTAGCTAAAATGTTCACTTCTGTGTGTCACTTATTTTAAGCCTATTTTGTGTGAAACTATAGTCATGTAACGATAGAAAAAGTTCCGACTCCACCGTCAAAAAAAAAAAAATTTCGCTGAAACTTTGTCTAGGGAGGGTTATTTGGGGTGCTGATCACGAATCTGACATTCGTTTTTCACGATGCGGTCGGAGGCCACCCATACCGTTAACAAGGGTGGTCCAGACAGGGTCACCGATTTCGCTGAAACTTTGTCTAGGGGGGTTATTTGGGGTGCTGATCACGAATCTGACATCCGTTTTTCACGATTCGGCTGAATAATATAGATACAGGATGGCACAGGATTACATTCCTAAAGTTTCTGCCGATGACGGCCGATGTTATATGTAAATATGCTCTATAACACACTATAATACCCCTAGGTGGATTACCTATATGATAAACATGGATTTTGCAAAAGTGCAAAACGAACGCACTCTGCGGGACCCAAACCCTCGACCCCTCGTTCACGAGCCCGACCTCTTCCCTACTACGCCACCCGTGCACTGCGCTTAGCCGCGATACGAGCCCTCATCCCGCGCGCGCCCGTCAGCTGTGGAGCACGTGAATCAACAGGGCGCCAACCCGCGACTTCCATCGCCCCTAACTCTGCGCAGAGTTGTATTGGGGTCGAGATACCTGCAGTTTGTTACTTCCCAGAAAGAGGCGGTCCTGCCCATATACAACATTTGCGCCGTTCCGACCTACCGTTGAGATAGTATCCTGGTCAGACACTTGTTGCGTCCGAGCCGCGTCCCATTACCGTCTCCTGAATTTCCTACATCGCGGACGGGACGCTAGTCTGACGCGGGCGGGACGCTAGTGGAATACTGGGGGACGCTAGTCGGACGCGGCTGACCAGGAAACTATCTCAACGGTAGGTCGGAACGGCCCAAATGTTGTATATGGGCAGAACCGCCTCTCTCTGGGAAACAAGGAAATTCAAATATCTCGACCCCAATACAACTCTGCGCAGAGTTAGGGAGAACAGAAGTTGGGCCGTTGGCGGTGTTAGCCCTATGCCTGCACGCGGAGGGCGAGCTCAAGTTGGCTGGAAACAGCGATTGTGGGGATTACGCCGCCCCTCTACGCACTGCGACACCATCGCTCGCTCGTCATCGCCGTTTCCGGCCAACTTGAGCCCGCCTTCCGCCTCCAGGCATAGGGCTAAGGCTGCCAACGGCCCAACTTCCGTCGTCCCTAACTCTGTGGAGAGTTGTATTGGGGTCGAGATATTTGCGTTTTGTTGTTTCCCAGAGAGAGGCGGTTCTGCCCATATACAACACTTGGGCCGTTCCGACCTACCGTTGAGATAGTTTCCTGGTGAGACGCAAAATGCGGATGAGCTCGCGCGGATTCATTGCTCCCAATCACGTCCCACTGTGCCATGTGCTCTTGTATCGGACGAGGTTGGCATGTGGGCCACAACTGCCGGCTTGACGCGTGCTTCGACGTTTTTGTCGCCTCGGTGGCTCAGGAATTCACCGTTAGGCCCCGTTTATACTTCGACGCCGAGCGACGCGACGCCACGTATAGTGGCCATATCGATTGAGCGAGGCGATCGATCAATCTGGCCACTTTACATGTCGTCGCGTCGCTCGTCGGAAGTATAAACGGGGCCTTAGAGCGACATGACGTCGGTACCAGCTCCATTGAGTATTATTGTGCGACAACAGTTTAGTAGCAATTTCTTATGTTGTTCTCTAGAGCTATACCAATAATACTGTTAATACTATGAAACACTCCAGCAAATTTATTGTTTTCCAGCACGTTAGAAGCAATCAAAGACAATTCCTTGAGGTTAAATAATGGACATCTCAACTCATTAGCAAAATATCCAAATTAATTCTACACTTGTCCAATTTTAAATTAAATGAGTGTTTAGTTTAACATGAAAAATGTCCGGTTTAAAGCGAAAAATGTCCACTATGAAATGAAAATATACGTGTACTAGACACTGGAAAACAATGAACTTGCTGGAGTGTTTAATAGTATTAACCGTATTAGTGGTATAGCACTAGAAAACATTATAAGAAAGTGCTATTAAACTGTTGTCGCACAATAATACTCAATGGAGCTGGTACCGTCGTCCTGTTGCTCTAACGGTGAATTCCGGAGCCACCGGAGACGACGAAAACGTCAAAGCACGCGCCAAGCCGGCAGTTGTTGACCCACGTGCGAACCTCGTCGATCGAGGTTTCCTGGTGCATAAAGTATGCACGCTGTTCAGATCAAAATCTATCTGAGATATCGCTATCACTTCGACATGAAAACTAACTCCTGGCTAGATGGATCCCTTGCCTTAGTAAAAACAAATGCTCGCAATTGAGTAGTTTTTGTACAACTTAAAATTCGCTAACATCTAGGTTCTGCTGCGTACTTTAATGGCATAAAGCTGTTTTCCGTGCGTTAGTCTTAAACACTCTCTGGACTGTACAGTAACGCCATCGGCTTGTGCTGTGCAGTACTCCTGCCCTCAGGTTGCTCCTTCGCATGTCCAACGGTTTGTGTTGCCGGATGTCATTGAAACGCCTTCCGAATCCGGACGCCAGGTTCCCCCTCACTCGTTTCTTCTTACTGGGTCTAATTGTTGGTCCGCCCTTACTGGTCTTCCCCCTTCCCTGCCCCACCTTCCTGGTCTCAACTCCTGGCCCACTTCCTTGTTTCCACTATTGACCCCCTACTGGTCTCTTCTTGATGGATTCCCCGTCCTGGCCCCTCCTCCAGGTTGTTCCTTTCCTTCCTAGTAGCTCTCCTGGTCCACACTAGGGGTTCCCCTTACTTCCCTTCTCCACCACCCCTTACGATTAGTGGTCCTCCCATGCTTACGGCAGACGTCGATGACATGTATTCGGAATCAGGACGCCCAGAAACGCGCAAAGGCCGCTGTGTGAGAAAGGCCGCGCTTCCTCTGCTACGGCAGCATCCCATGTTGAAAGGCACATTTTGTCCGTGCGGAGGCATATCTCACGCAGGTTTGACCACTCAAACGTCATCGAAGGCTAATTCAATTATATAGTGGTAGATATCCTGAAAATTCACGTGTATTACACCGAGGACATCTGAGGTTACCGGCTGATATTCGAGGTACTGAGTGGTTATCCGTCTTGGTAGGAAGACACATGATTGCCAAACTACATTGGAAATGGCCAACCTCAGTTCACCCCTAGGGTAGAACATAGCAGTTCTGTGTAGAATCGTTAATTTCGTGCAAAACAGAACGTATAGGCCTGCCATACAAGGTGAGCCCCCCCCCCCCCCCCCCGCCTTCCGAGCCGCTCATCAGTCGGACACCCGAAACCGCTAGAGGTGAGTTCAGTTCACAAGAAGCCAGACCGGACGCGCGACGGGACGCGGATGAGACGGTAACTTCCGAAAACTTCTCTTGTGGGACGAGGATGGGATCTCACCACGAAAACTACCTTTGTGGGGCGGAGCCGGTACGCAACGCCGCTAATAGGTACGCGGATGGGACGGAACAGCTGTTATGGGACGCGGCTCGGACGCAACGAGTGTCTAAGGTGGTATTTGGGGCTCAGAATTTCCACATCGAGTCTGCCGCATCTGATCGCGCCGCGCCGCGTCCTCCCCTCCAGCGGCGCGATTTGCTGAATACCGTAACCCGAAATTCCTCCAAATGTGGTGTTTTTAGGCGGCGGAGTATAGGCCCATGCACACTTCTGCGACACCGCGGCGCGACAAGTGGGGCGACGCCTACCTCCGCGAAATCCGGCGGTCGCGGCGCGGTCGCGTTAGAGCATCGTTATAGGCAACGCGACCGACGTCCCCGTGCATGTCGCGCCGCCAGGAATGATTTGAACCATTCCAGCCAGCGGCACTCAACGCGGCGTCGCCTGCGATAGCCGCCGCGACAGCCGCAAGAGTGTGCATGCCCCCTCCCTGCGGCACGTGTCGCAGCGTCGCGCCGCGGCCGTCGCGGCCCTATACTTCATCATGGCCGTGCCGCGATGTCGCGGAAGTGTGCATGGGCCCTTAGGTCTTTGGTATATTCCCACGCCGCGCTAGTGGCGGGTCGCGGCGACAGTGTTGAGCGGGCAGCAGTCCGTATCTTTGGTCGATTCACACGGAGGTGATTTTCATCAAACCGGATTTCCAGATAATTCAAATAACTGATTTTGACCAACAATCTGATATACTGTCAGATTCGAATATCCGATACGAGACACGAAGGGAAATCAGTTTGCTGAACCGTCCGAAAATCCGTTATTAAAGCTACTCTTACCTGAATCACTCTAAGATCTGGAGCTTTTTAAAAATATCATTATTTGAATAATCTATTAAACCGGACTCGAAAAAAAGTCCGATGCGAATTATCCAAATCGGTTTCTTATCCATTGTCTAATGCTCATTCTGCTTTTTCTGTCATCCGGAAAAAAATCTTTAATCAATTATATAGCTTGCTAGACTGAGGCTTACTGCATGCCTTTCTTATCCTTGGACGGCATCTCCCCTTTTCTCCCTTCTAAGGCCTGAGTTATACTCCCGCGGGAGCGTCCGCGGAAGGGCGGGAATCGCGCCGAGACTCCTCACCTGGCCAATCGCCGCGCCTCGCCACGCCCGCCTCCGCCGTGCACCATTGGTCCGCGGACGTTCCGCAGATGCTCCCGCGGGAGTATAACAGATGCCTAAGGTTGTGCCACGCTGAGCTTGAAAGGTTAAGAGCAGGCTCCTCTTTGTAGGGAAGGGTTTCGGCCTCCAATGGAACTTCAAGTTGAGACCACTCTTATTAGAAGGAGCTCGGAATGCTTATTACGAGTATGGGTGTCAAAATTGCAAAATGAAACTCCTGAGGGAGTTTGGCCTACCGAAGTTGGTTGGCCTGACCGCAGGCTGGCTATGCGAAAGAGCTAGCGTGAGAGCGATGAGTCGTAGGGGTTTCGTAAAAGTGGATCGCCAGCGGCGCCGGTGCCACAGAGGTTGTGCTCCCGCTCGTCGCGTGTGACGTCGTTGGTTCGGTCCCATTCTTTTCCCATTGTGGCGGATTTTCTGCACATCATGGTTTATCTTCAAAATGATCTTTCATTCTAATTGTAAAATGCTTGAAGACAAAAAACTACTAGTGACATTTTTATTTCTGATTTGCACAAATAAACTCCAAATCTTATTTTAAACAACTGGAGGTGTTTCTAAGAACCTTTTCATGGAACAAAGCAAAAAAAAAATGTCTGAAGCAGACATGTCGCTCACACACTGCTCATCTTACATGCAGCTCTCTACAACCAGCAACAGAAGAGTCAATTGTAGCAAGATCAAACAAATATCCACCAGGGGCCGGATTCATCAACAGTTAAGCCCGTGGGTATGCGGTGTATAAGGCGTAGAGATAAGATAAGAGTCAGGTAGAGATAAGGCAAGAGTCAGAGACGCAGGTTTCATCGTGGGTATCTCTACCCTCTATACCCGCGGGTTAGTCGTTGATGAATTCGGCCCAGGTGTGACAAGCACACATGGATGACCATCAATATAGACTGCCTTATGCCATGAGTATTTGAAAAAAATTTGAAAACCTAGGGGCACAAACCATACGGTAAATCTGCGACAGAACTTTCAGTAGGCTGTCTCTCTGGGTCATATTGTACTACACACTATTTGCCAAGGCATACGGCCTGACCCTTCCTATAAAGTTTTTCATCGGGCCAAAGAAAAAACGTTTAATGGTGTGACCAATGTCCCCGAAGTAGTTTTTTTGTCTTCAAGCATTTTTCAAGCGTGTGTGCTTGTTTTTCTGGCTATTTAATCAAGCGCATATCATAATTTAGAATAAAGCTCATTTCGAGGATAAACCATGGTGTGCAAGGAAACCGCGGCAATGGTGACCGAACCAACGACGTCGCACGTGACGATTCGGAGCACTGCCTCTGCGCCACTGCCCCAGCTGCTTGCCCATTCGTACGGAGCTCCTATGACTCATCGCTCTAGCGCCAGATCTTTCGCATTGCCACTCTGTGGTCAGGCCACCCGAATTCGGCAGGCCATAACTCGCTCAGGAATTTCATTTTGCAATTTTGACACCCATATTCGTAATCACCTTCCGAGCTCTTCCTAGTGATCCTGGTTTCAATTTGAATTTCCATGGGAGATCGAGACCCTTCTCAAAGATAGTATCTTAAGGCAAATCTACAAGACTTTCCGCAGGAGGCAAGTGCATCGATTGCGCCTTGCTATTAGGTTGTAACGAAATAAATGGCACTGAACCACTGTAAATTTAAACAGTTTATCTCGGCTCGTAGGCAAGTTCATTAATCGAAATAAAAACCTTCTGATTCTACACATCTTTGCCAACGTGACACAAGCTTTTTTATCCCAATAGCATAAAAATCAGAAGTTCTGGAATTGACGAAATCTTCGAAGGCACTTTCGGCATCCTGTTGTCTTTTGAATATTTTCCCTACCAAGAAGTCGCCAAGATGCTTGAAGAAATGGTAGTCTGTTGGGGAGAGGTCGGGCGAAAACGGAGGATGTGGTAGAGTTTCGATGCTCAGCTCATTCAATTTCTGCAACGTCATTCGTGCTACATGGGGGCGAGCATTGTCGTGCACAAGGAGAACTCGCCTTCGGTTTACCAAGGCCGGCCGGATATCCTTCAACCTTTTCATCATTTCTTCAATTTCAATGCAGTACTTCTCTGCCGTGATGGATTCACCGGGAGGGAGGAAGCTGTGGTGAATAATTCCCAGCGAACACCACCATACTGTCACCATTACTTTCTTTTGGTGCAATTCCGGCTTCGCAAAAACCTTGGGGCTCTCATCGCTGTCCACCCACTGTGCCGATCGTCGCCTGTTGTCGTACATTATCCATTTCTCGTCACAGGTTACGATGCGATCAAGGAATGGGTCCGTTTCGTTCCGTAGAAGCAGTGCGGACGAGATCTCGTATCGTCGGTTTCTTTGCTCCTCAGACAGCTCGTGAGGCACCCATCTTTCCAGCTTTTTGGTCTTTCCAATTTCCTTCAGATGCCGGGCAGCTGTGTTGTGACTGACGCCAAGAACCTTCGCTATCTCCCTGGTACCTTTGTGTGGATCCTCCTCTACCACATCTCTCAGCTTGTCCTCATCAACATCACTATGCCTCCCACGACCTTCATGTTCTTCCAAGCTCTCATCTCCATTCCGGAACTTCTGATACCAACGATACGCCGTCCGAATTGTGGAACATCCTTGACCGAATGCGGCGTTGATCTTCTCGTCCGCCTCCTTAGCTGTAGTGCCCAGCTTGAATTCATACAAGTAAATGCCTCGGATTACCCTTTTGTCCATCTGCAAAAAAGTCAATAAAACTCTAAAGTTTTCCCACTTTTACATAGAAAATTTGGTACTCACCGGTAGAGCAATGTTTGCGCTTCTAAATGATATGCCACATGTTAGGGTTTGTTCTTGATCAAACGCGTAAAGACGCGCCAAAAAATGGCGCGAGCCAGTGCCATTTTATTCGTTACAACCTAATAGCTACGTACTTTCCACTTCTCAAAGGATTTTTTCTCATTCACAAGTTTCCGCGAACTACCCGTTTCACTTATACATAAGTACGCTTATGGGCCGTTTATCGTTGTTCTTTGGCATAAATTGGTCTGTAGCTTAAGCTTTCATTTGTGAGTAGCAATATCGGCACTCTTCTGTTTGGGCGAAGTTCTGCGAGGATAGGCCTCCTTAAGTAGGCTTCTGATATTACTTCCAGGCGTGATTTTCCGAATAGGTGTCGTAGGTAAGCAGAGGTTTTTGTCGTCGCTGATCACCATGCTCGAGTCATTCATGTGTGAAGAGGGTGTTAGACGGCATTGGTTACGCTTCGGACGGCCGTTCTCACGTTTGTACCGAGTCGTCAACGGGTACAGCAATGATTTGTTGACTAACTTTATGACGCGCAATGTTTGTTTGTTTGTCGTTGTCTACATACGCTATTGTTAGGAAGGGAGTCCTTAAGGCAGTCCCTATTTGGGTCAGATCAGATCAGCTCTGCTGCTGACATTAGGGATTAGGACGAATTTTGACTAATTTTTGCCATTTTAGGAGCTTTTTTGGGAACGCTTAGGTACAAATTTGATTAACTGTGAAGGTACTTTCTGGTGAAACGTAACACTGCGTCGCCGCGGAGATTGTGCACGCTACTGTGATTGGCTGATTGGCTTAGCGAACCGCGAAGAATTGAAATAAATGAAACCGTGTCTGTTCAGCACCTAAATAATTAAGTAAATAGTATTAAGGAGAGGTACAATCAAAGGCTAATTTAAATTTGTTTAGTCACTTTTCACGATAAATACACGAGCGGATTCTGAATGCTATGCTATCAAATCGTAGCAGGTTTCGCCTTTATCGAAAATGACGGCATAATAGCGCAGCTAGGACCTCTAGGGGACACTTTTAGGGGTTACGAGCGAAGGCTTTGATTTGTAGTCATTTTTTTACCACCCTTGAAATCGTTCGCCCATTTCATGCTTTTCACCACGAAAATATGCTACATTCCGAGAATACGATTGGAAACCCCCTGCATCCTGTGATTGGCTTAGGCCTTCTCTGCTGCCAGTGCCATAAGCACTTGTAATTCGAACTAAGTTGGGGCTGATGCGTGATAATCTGTTAGGGAAAAACGCGTATGAACAATGGTGGGCGATGAAGTTGGTGAAGTCCAGGGTGACGCTGCTCCTATCCGGTAACTGCAGGAGATGTCGTCCAAGTCGTGGTTAGAACTACGGTGTTGTGCTCAGCCGTGATGCTTGTCTTAAGAGCAATTTAAAGCCTATTTGACTAACATTAACAGTAGAGGTGCTTTTTGAAAGTCGAACAACGCGGGGACGCGTCAAAGATTGTGCACGTATCACCTGTATCACCTGTCGTCCCGTTGATCATCGACTTGCTCGAGCGGGCGCCAGCAGCGTCTCCATTCGTCCCTGTCGCGTGCCAGAGTGGTCCAATGGATCCTCCTCGCTCGAGGGACACGAAGAGCGTCATATCGGTCGTTCAGGGCTTTCACGAAGAAGTCCGACCAACGCGTTGGTGGGCGTCCTGGTGTTCTTTTGACATCCCGCGGAATCCAGTCTGTGACGGCTCTCGTCCAACGGGTGTCTGCGAATCGCATTACGTGGCCGGCCCACCTAATTTTCGACGACTTGGCCCATGCGACAGCGTCTCTGATCTTCGAACGTCGGCGAAGCTCGGAACTCCGGAGGCCTTCTCTCACTTGCGTGAGTCGTGTCACTCCGAGCATCGTCCTCTCGATTCCACGCTGCGCGACGCTGATCGCGTGTTCATCCTGCTTTCGTATAGCCCAGGTCTCTGAGGCGTATGTTAGGGCAGGAAGAACAGTGGAGTCGAATAGGTGGGCACGGAGTCGGACGTTCTTCGTTTTCTTCACGACTTCTTCGACGCTCTTGAAAGCTCCCCAAGCCGCTCGTTTCCTCCTGCTCAGCTCTGGTGCTAGGTCGTTGGCCATGTTGACTTCGCGACCCAGATAGCTGGAGCATTCGGAGATGTTCGTTCCGTTGAGCGAGAATGGGGCATCAGAAACCCATCCGTTCTTCATGAACATCGTCTTCGTAAGATTCAGCTGCAGTCCAACGCTTCCACATACACGATCGAAGTCGGCCAGCATTCGCTCCGCCTGACTGATGCTCGGTGTTATGAGCACGATGTCGTCAGCGAAGCGAAGATGGTGCAGTTGCCGGCCGTCGACCTTCACTCCCATGTCACCCCACTCTAGTTCGCGCATGACGTTTTCGAGGGTGGCGCTGAAGAGCTTCGGGGATATGGTATCCCCTTGTCGAACCCCTCTATTCACGTCAATGACGACGTCGTTGTAGAATGGTGAGATCTTGGTCGTGAATCCACTGTACAGCTCTCGAAGGACTCTGATGTACTGAGTAGGAACGCCCTGGGTGAGTAGGGCTTCCATGACCGCTTCAGTCTCGACGGAGTCGAATGCCTTCTTCAGGTCGATGAACGTAAGGCAAAGCGGCAGCTTGTACTCTCGCGACACTTCGATGAGCTTCGTAATGGTGTGTATGTGGTCGATCGTGCTGAATCCTCTCCGAAATCCTGCTTGTTCGCATGGCTGTCCTTCGTCCAGCGTTCTACTAATCCTATTCAGGATGACTCGAGTGAACAGCTTGTAGACTACGGACAACAGGCAGATCGGGCGATAGTTGCCAATGTCGTGCACGTCTCCCTTCTTGTACAGCAAGACGGTCTTGCTGGTCTTCCACTGAGATGGAACCTTGCATTCGGACAGGTAGCGTGTGAAGAGCCGCGCCAGGGTGTTGATGAGCGCTGGCGGGAGGTTCTTCAGGTGTTCAGCTCTGATCCTGTCAGGACCGGGTGCTGTACGTTTCTTCACCGACGAGATGGCGTGTCAGATCTCGGAAGGGAGAACAGAGGGGATGACGTATCCATCCTGCGGAAGATGGCGTAGGGGCAGGTGGACGTGGCTATCGAAGAGATCGGAGTAGAAGTCGTGGATGACTTTCTCCATGGTCCTTCTGGAAGAGGTGACGGTTCCGTCAGGACGTCGGAGAGCGGTCATCTTGGTCTTGAAGTTGGCGAAGTTCCGGCGGGCATTGCGGATGCTCAGCCCTGCCTCTGCTGCTTCAGCCAACACTTCCGCCCTTCTCTCCTTCAGATCTTCCTTTATCGCCGCTCTGCATAGCTTTGCAAGCTCGGACGTCAGTTGATAGTTGCCTGAAGCTCGTGCTGCTCCACGCTGGCGTATCAGCTCGAGAGTTTCCGGAGACAGGCGTCTCTTGGTGGTCTTCAAGCTCTCGGCTCCCTTAGCACTATCGTGGAGATGGTGCACGAAGCGATCGTATTCCTCGTCGACGTTGTCCATGACGGCATCTTCCCAAAGGCCGACAAGAGAGGTGTAGAGATCCCAGTTGATAGTCGTTCTGGGACTCCTCTTCTTGAACTTCGCGGCCTTCTCTCCTTGACGCGAAAAGCGGAACCTTGCGCGAAGGAGGCGGTGGTCCGATCCCGTGTAGAACTTGGGGACAACGGAGACATCGGTCAGGCAATACTTGCGATTAAAGATGATGTGGTCGATCTCGTTGTGGAACTGGCCACCGGGGGATTCCCAGGTCCATCGTAGGGAGGGAGGCTTCTGGAACTGCGAGTTTCCATGGATGGTCTTGGTCGACATGATAAACTCAGACAGCCTTTCACCTTGCTCGTTCCACTCCAAACCGTGGGTTCCGATGTGAAGTTCTTCCGGCGACCTTCGTGGCCCGATCTTGGCGTTGAAGTCGCCGACGATCACCTTATAGAAGGTGTGATCATCCTTATAGAACTTCTCCAGCTCCACGTAGAAGGCCTCGACGTCTTCGTCGTCGTAGTCGGATGTTGGGGCATACGCGACGAACACAGTCAAGGCTCATTGTGCACGTGCTCCCTCTTATTGGCAGGCGACCACTTCTGTGCTGCCGACGCCGCGGACACATGTAGCACAGCTTGGCAACGCCGCTGTGGAAATACACGCGGTTGAGCTAGCTCGAAAGAAGGCGGTGTATAGATTGTTCAGAAGAAGGCAAGGACGCTCTCTGTTTTGTTTCGCACTCTCCTTGAAGCGAAGTACATCCGGAGCCGGACAAAGGATTTAACTGCGGGATGTGGCCCAATTGGCTAGATGGGCGACATCCCAAGGTTTCTTTCCTTGAACTATTAGAGCGCAAATTTAAAGGACAACGCTTTGGAAGTTGTCCAGCATAGCAACCCATTCGCCTTGGATTGATTGGTAGTTGCCCCATATCTGCATCCCTGCCCGGTTCTTGATTGGCTGAGGAGTGTGTGGAGTCTGCTGCTCCGCAGCGTTCCTTGTTTCCCCGGAAAGCACCGCTGGGGGTAACGTTGGCCGAAACAGTGAGTATAAAACATGCTGCTTTGGCACAAGTAGTGCACCGTGTACTCAGGGGATATTCGCCTAGGTCGGAAGGCTCAGGTATGTCTAATTACAGCAGAAATGACCCTGCTAGGTTCACCATATGTAGGTGTAGAATACACCAGTGCTGCATAGAATTTTTAGTTTCATACAACACAAAATCTTGTTTAGGGCTATTTTACATAGTGACCACTCGACCCTATTTGGGCCACGGCTTTGTAGTTCAACCCCAATGCGCGACACTGCAGAATGAATGTCGCGATATCGATCCTCTGTGCTGCCCAATCGATACATGTAGGTAGGTGGCTCTGACCAAATTGCGCTGTGCTGTCTTGCACAGATCTTATGTGTGCGTGTCACTCTTAATACTAAATTTGTAACACATATTTTGGACATAGTTTAGCCTCTGTGGCTATCTGAAAAAGCTTGCTAGGAATTCTTTGACCACACTCTCTTTAGTTTTGGGAGCAAGCCTGGAGGTGTTTATCCCGTTGCTAGCTCCTAACTGGCTGCTTTTCGTAGTAGCAAACCTAGGTTTCCTTCCAAATTCCTGTTTCTGCAACCGTGGTTCATATTTCCATTTTAGAAGTTTCTGTTATTTCTTTGAGTGCTTCGAAAAGAAGGACGTGGACACCTGTTTCAGGCCTGCATCTAGTACACATCGAATCCGAATAAGCCATTTTGGATATCCCGATCCGAATCATCCAAAAATCCGAAACCCGCGAAGTTGCCCGTATTCGAATCATCCAAAAATCGGGGTCCGCGAAAATAGCGTTACCCGAATAGTCCAGTTATCAAAGGATTTTCGATCGGATTCGGTGTACACCACCTAGCTGCGTTCAAACTTTCTTCTTGTGAACCTGACTGTTTATTCATTAGTATTTGTTTTATTATTTAAATTCATCGGCGACTTAGAAATGTCACTACAGCGCGTGCATCGCCCTTACTTGAGATTTTTGTTGTTTGGTTTCGTAATAAAATTGGTTTATAGTGAAGAGACGAAATGGCCACAAGAAGGCACTTTATGATGGTTCTACTATCGTTCTTGCGTCTCCTTCTTGCCTTCGTATCACAAAGTCCGCTTCGATTCGGGCATATTTTTGCTAAAACTGGAATGCGTAGTTCGAAGAAAAACATAGCTTGCACTTGTGCAATGGTTTGTGACTAACATTGGAAACGAAAAGGTCGACGAATGTTCGAATTATTGCCGTCGTAACATTTGAGGGCATTATTTTTATGGCGTTTGATGGTTGTTTTAGAGACAGACTTCGTCTTATCTGTGGCTCATATGTACTCACATGGGTTGCAATGCTCCGATAAAAGTTATGCGTAAAGCCACAGTGAAACGGGAAACCGCATATAATCGGCGGAACTAGGGGTATGCACCGGAAACTTGGACCCTCAGGCGCAGTCGGGTATCGAACGGAAAGAATGCGTGTGTACTACTTTTACTGGCTAGTTCTCCTCTGAAAATATAGGATTCGATTTTTTGGATTGAGCCGTGCGTTATAAAACAGTGTGTTCTTGCGACTCCTATTCTTTTTAGATGCTCGGTCTTGCTCTCGCTTGTTCGATAAAACCCTTGAAGCTCGTACATTTTCTAAGAGAAATTTGAGCGAATATTGCTTCGTTACTGATTTATTTATTTATTTATTTATTTAATCAATATCTATATCACGTTATCAATATTTATACCGCAGAATATTACCGCAGAAAACGTGATATAAATATTTCATCAATATTTATATCTCGTTTTCTGCGGTTTGTTTTTCGCAAGGAAAACATTTACTAAGTCATAGTGATGGTTTTCTACTATACGCTAAGCCGGTTCTTTGCCCATATTGTCAATTGTTGATTCACGGCGCCATGACGTAATGAAGGCTAGCTCCGAACTGATGCTCTCACTCGTTCTGGATTCGATAGATCTCTGTTGGAGACGGTTTGCGCGTTCTAAGCCCTACATCACCTAATCATCACCACCTGGCAGGCTGCTGGTCCCGTCTGATGTGGCTGTCGTATTCGTAATTACCATCCTGTTGGCAGCCTAATAAGACTCATACCGACTACCCCTTTGCTGAAGTGTTTTCATATGAACGTCTGAGATGTCATTGTGAAATTTTTATTTTAATCGGACCCTCTACTTGAATTCCTCAGGTTTGATCATCCAGTGAATTCTTAGGTGAGGATGATATAGGACCTGTTCATACTTCGAGTGACAAGAGCGACTGGAGCGACTGGGGCGACGGACATGGTGTGGTTAGGTAAATAATTACGCACACCACGCCCCATCCGTGGCAAATGTAGTGTGGAATACGTAATTATTTCGTACACCACACCACGTCCGTCGCCTCAGTCGTTCCAGTCGCTCCAGTCGCTCTTGTCACTTTTGTTGCCCGAAGTATGAACGGGCTCATAGGTGTCCACAAAAACGTGCTCGAACAGTGTTCACTGCTCCAATTGGACTAGATCAAAAGCGCAGATGGTGATAATTCCGCATTCAGTTTTTGACATAGTACCTTTTTACAGCCATCAACTTTCTCTCTATCATCTCAATTTCTTCACAAAACAGTGTCTTACGAAGCTGTGTAGACATGGGTTTTTGGACCTATGTATTCTTAGGGTGGAGGTGGGTGGGAGCGCAGCCAAGAAGGCGGGTTCAACATCCCCAGGTAGATGATTGGAGAGCACTGTTCTCTCTCATAGGCTAGGTTAGTGTGCTGTTTTTTGAATAACAATCTAGTTTCACTCTCCTCGCCGTTGTCCAGTAGGCATAATGAAGTGCCATCTCCTTCTTTGATAGATGTGGATTTCTTTTTCAACTTTGGTTCCCTGATGGTCTTCTCTATAGTAGTCTTTATTGCTTTTAACCGGATGTCAACTTCTTCACGAGGGATGATGATGTAACCCTTTGATGTTCCCTTTGAGTCCTTCAGGTGCTTCTCTTTTAGTTAATTCTTGAAATTCGAATCCGATGCGCCGGCTAGAAATATGCCCCTTCTGTGCTCGAGTGCGCCAATATGCTGTGCGGGAAATGACGGAGGGAATGGTTATACCTTCTGTTTTCTGGGGTCCGAAACATTGCAATCAACACTCTTCCCGTCGTCTGATATTCTCTACAATTTCGAAAATACCGTTTTTGTATTGTCTTTCTCAAATTCTGGTCCTGTGCTTTTGTATTGCCGTAAATCATTGCGATGTCCAAGGCCTATACTCTCTCTAGGGTTTTCGCGTCACGACAAACTGTGGCGGTTATTTTTCCTCCATATGAAGAATCATAGCAGAACCTTTGGTTA
This sequence comes from Heligmosomoides polygyrus bakeri, assembly GCA_947359475.1. Taxonomy (NCBI): domain Eukaryota; kingdom Metazoa; phylum Nematoda; class Chromadorea; order Rhabditida; family Heligmosomidae; genus Heligmosomoides; species Heligmosomoides polygyrus. The sequence goes on from OX375870.1 coordinate 15,609,623, forward strand.
ATCAACCTCAACATCTGAAGATCTTCAAGGATTGACATCTGGCTGTTCTCTTTAACTGAACAAACCTTTTGGTTCCCAAAAACTATTAGTAAATGTCAGAATTAACCGAAAAGAACAAAACAGGTAATTTTAACTTTGGGCACTATTCTGCTCTCACTGATCCAGAGGTTGAAGAATTTTAGCCTAAATTTGGCTTGTGGGTGTTACTTCACGTGCTGATGGTGCTGATCACCAATGTGGGGACTGTAATCGATATCACGGTGGGGTACCGTACGTGTGGATAATAGTGTACCATTAGTCCAGCGTTGCACTTTTTCTTGGTGAACTGACCTATCGATACATTCGTAGCAACCGTCGTAACTTTTAAAAAAGTCTACTTTGTTGAAAAATCGCTGGCAAGAAAAGTCACATTGCAACATACTTGCGTGGCAAGGAGTAATGATGCCTGGTTTGAAAAGATTCCCAGGCTTTACGAACATCGGACATCTATTCTATTGCCTGTAAATATCATACTCCACATTGCTATCAAGAACGACCCTCATATTTTTGACCAGCATCCAAGATAGCTCCCCTAGATAAAGCCTTGGTGATATCGGTGAACATTACCCCATCACACGTACCTATACCTATCGTTACCCACTGTAGTTGGTTTCGTCGAGGTTTTAAGAAGGGCTATCATGTTCGTGATTAGCGTCCTAAATAGCCTCCTTGGGTTTGAACCATTTCCGTTGGACATCCGGAGTTATGGAAGTAAATACAGTAGTATCACTTCATTTAATCATTGTGAAAAATTAAAAGACAGCGCCTTCGCGGGGCTATATTTTACATTGCTGAATTTCCACGTGATATGGATTACATTTATACTGAGAGGATGTGTAAGCCCTTTTCGTTTACGTCTATTTTTGTATACAGTATCGTCACCGTCCGAAGCGTGATTTTTTTTCTGTTCGGACACTATGCTGTTAGATGTCGACCACGACTTCGCAGTTTACCTCATTGCGCTACATCTTAAAATAGCCTTTAATACTGTGTATTTTTGTTAAATTTTAGCCAACTTCGTTGTCTTTTTTGCTTCGTCTTCTGTTTCTCCTGAGTGTTCTTCGTTTCCAGCGCTTGAAAAAAATCGCATCTTTTCTGTTGCGTGCATCGGAGAGCTCTAAATATAGAGGACGGTCTCTTGTAATCTTACGCAGTAGTCTCCACGTCTCAGAGGCTTCGGAATGTTTATCTGAGAACACGTCTAACCCTCCTTTCATGCTATTCTCTTACGTTTCCTTCTCTAGAAAGCGCTTATGCCCTCTGAGGAATCGGAAAGCGTAACTTCGAAGTCATTTCATTTTTGGGTTCACGAAGGTATAACAACTCCCAAGTAGACCTGCTATAGTGAAGGGTACAAACCTGGGGAAATTTGGAGATTGAATATCTTCATAATTAGCAAAAAAGGTCCATTGTATTAACACCAATGGGGGAAATTAGGACTTAGCGTCCAAGGAATCGGGGTTCAGTGGTTTTTAGGAAGACGAGCACGAGATAGTCCTGGCAGAGAACGTCTTTATCTGAAGACAGTAGCAAGAGTGCCGGGCCCACCCTTGACTCGGGGCGGGCCGACAAAGGTCGCATCGTGGGCGACAACGATATCGTTGGCGACGACGATATTCCGCCGGCCAAACGAAATACATTTTAAACATTCAATTAATCATGACATGACATGCAAAATTCGACGACGATGACCATGGTCGACGGTGCCCATATGAAGTTGTTGAGCGACCATGATCGATGTTGCCCATCTGAAGTCGACTGCCCATGAAGTCGATCGGTTGCCCATATTTGTTGAAGTTGTTGAGCGACGACGACGTTGCCCAGCTGAAGTCGACTGCCCATGAAGTCGACGTCGATCGGTTGCCCATGAGGTCGAGTTCGAGCGTCGTCGTCGTTGCCCATATTGAGTGAAGTCGAGTAGTAGTCGAACGTTGAACTGCAGCTGTCGATGAGGGGGGGGGGGGGTTGAAGTAGCTGGAGCTGGAACTCCAGCTAATTGCGGGGGCGCTTCATGGGGTTCCCATTAAAGGCCCGACGCTGGGTGCAAAGCAGAGAGTTGTGGTCGAGACCACAACCCCCGCACTTCACACCACAGTCGTCTTGGTGACTGGGCTTCAGACACCTTAGACATAAGAGGAGCCGCGATGCCTGCGCCGTCCTGGAGACGGAATCAGGGAATCGCGTGCACCTCCCAGTAAAATGCGCGTCCCGATTCTCTTCGACAGAGCAAAAGGCGCAGGCGGATGTCGGGGCGCTGCGCTCAAGCACAGTTTTGAGCGCCGCTGCATTGGCCCTCATCAGCTCCTCCATATCCTCGAAGCGGGAGATGATATAGGCGAGTAGCGTTGCCGAGTCGCACTGGTCGAGGTTGGATAGAGCAGTCTTCATCTCGTTGGTGAATGTCATCATGGTGAGTACCGATACAAACCCCCGTGCCTTATATGCGCTTTTTCGGCCTGCAGTGCTTATCTTTCCACCGAATGATTGTCGATTTTGTTCCTAAAGGATATATGAGAGTGGGTGGGAGTTTGCGCTGAGGCCCGATTGATAGCATATGTGCACAGCGAGCCTTTTTTTGTGTTGCGATGCACTCGATTGATATGCAGAGCACGCAATAACCCTTAAGCATCTCTCCTTGATTATTTTCATTGCTTAAGGGATGTTTAAATGTTTAAATATCCGTTGCTTTTCTGTACTCTTCGTGCGCTCTACTACACATGATGAGCGCGTGATGATACCCGCGCGATGTACGAAACGCCCGCGGGTGCAGTCTGCCAGCAGGCGAGGACGACCGCGCTAGTACCAGCGCGATGTACGGAACGCCCGCGGGTGCAGTCCGCCGCGTAGCAGCGAGAAGCGCGCACGAATTGTTTAGGGCGCGGGCGCGTTTGTGCCGCCCGGGAGTGCGTGTGCACGGGCGGCAGATTTTTGGCACCTAGTAGGGGAGTTCGCCCGAACGGGAAAAAAGTGCCACCCGCCTTCCACTGGGAAGCCGGGTGGCCCGCCCCCTCCGCGCGACTTGGGAGGGGGCGGGGGTGTCAAATATAAATTGACACCGGTGTCGACCGGAATGACCACAGACGCCCCAGAACGGGGCGGGGACGGGCTCCGAACTTGAAGCCCGTCCTCACGGGTCTCGCCCTGTATTGGCGAGCACCCGCCCTGCGCCATCCGGCGACAGGGCAAGGGAGAGGCTTTGCCGCCTAAGTCGTCCACGGGGACGGACCATGGCTGCGGTGGGCATGACCATGGCTTCGGTGGCCATATTTACACGCATATGGTTCGAGTTCACTGTAGTTAGATACGTAGGAGGGTGGTTAGTATATGGATGATATATGTGTTCCAATATATGTGTATATCATTTAGTGGTGGCCGTGCATTCACTTTGAAATGGTTTCTTTCTTCTGATTGCATCCTACTTTGAGAACAAACGTCCATATAAGTTTGAGTATTGCTACGACGAGGTTGCTCACAAGAGATAGTACGCTTAGGAGAACCAAAGGTCCTGCTAGATAGGTTAGACCTGATAGCACCACGATGGAAGTCACCGCTGCAAGGGTCAGTCTCCAATGGTCTTTGATAACGTGTATTAGAGGGTCGGTATTTGGTAAACTTATATCGGAAAACCACTGGTGGTGTATTGGCACACTATGTGACCTTGATTCAAAGACGGACATGTTCGACACTATTACGTGGTAGAATAAAGTACCGTTCAAGAGGAACTTCGTTGGATTCTCCGAACAGTGCGCGTTGCACTTTTCGTGCACAGATGGTTGATCAAAATGGAGGGCTATTGTATTCTCCTCATTAGAGGGACCGCATTTGAGCAGGAATTCCTGTGTGTCGCATGTAACTGTGACAGTAGAGTTGGATTGAGCATTGCATACAACTGTGAGGCGCGCTCCAAGCGTGCAATCATAGCATCCCTTTAGTTCGGAGATCGTGAGTTCGCACTTCTGCCTAGTAATTAGTTCAACTGAGTCTACTAGAAGCTTCGATTCTACACGTAATACGAACTCCTCTTGGTCAGAGATTGCAGAAATATCGTTATCGGAAAATGCTATCGTTCCATAAGGTGTCGATAGAGGGAGTTTGGTTTCATTGTGATCGAGCACGCGGATAGAGTCCGCTGGACATTGGCATGTGCGAACCGAAGTTCCGCAATTGCACCGCATCCGATTGGAACATGTGTCGAATCGACTTAAGGCTTGTATGGGATTATCACAAGCGATAGGAAGTTGGAAATTGCGTGGCAATAGGTATGAAGAATTGGCCGAAATTGCGAACCGTGTGGTTTCTAGTGAAGCCGCTGGTCGTTGAATTGAGGAAACCGTTATGTTGAAATTTGCCATTTCTTCCGTTACATACGGACGAAAGGTTTCTGTGAAAACTATAGTCTTTTTAGCAATAGTTATTTCAATGGCGAGCTTGATGGACGGAGTCCAATGCGGACATTGAATCACCTCAAAGATTCTATTCGAAAGAGGTTTGTGTGTGATTCTGTAGAACCAACATGCAGGTTTAGGTAAGAAACACCCGCAGAAGGCGCCACCGCAACTATTTAGACAGCCGGAATAACCGGGATATATCCTGGTGTAGTTAAGCTCGGAAACGACCTCGTTTGGACCAAGTTTTTCACATTTGTCTGCGATGCATGAACCAGCTTGTGCGCACCGTTTCACATGAAAGATTTGCATTTTGGTTGGTCTGCTGAAGAACTCGGTCACCTTTGAACATTTAAATTGGATGCTTTGCTTTCGAAACTTTGCCATTCCAACGGTTTGATTGTCATGTATTATTTCTATGCATAGTTCCGATTGTAATCGATTGAATAACAGCTCTCGGCTGTACTCGAGGTGGCAATGGTTATTATGATTACAGATGACCTCTGCAGAGTGGCGCATGAATCCATGCTGGCATGCGGTTACAGGCGATATTAAGCAAAGTGCTAGCGAAATGAGTAGAGCACCTGGAAGAGGTAGAAGCTCAAAACTTGGTACTGTGCTCGTGTGAGGTAGCACATCGATCTGCTTACTTCGCTCTGTGCGTTGGGTAGATGAGTTCGCTTTCTTTCCTAGTTTGGAAATGAGCCATGCCATTCCTAGCAGTACTATGATAACTAGGTAAAAAATTATTGCGACGCTGGCGATTGCGCCTGCAGGCCAACAATGTGGGTTGCCCAGTAGACTTTTAGACAGTAGGTTTTGATGATCGCAAAACTTAGCACGCTCACATAGCTGAAGGTGCTCTACAGTAGTTTCGTTGCTAATCGTTCTTAGGTGAACTCTGGCGCACTCTTCTGTAGGAGAGATCGGAAGCGTGTACTCCAATGGACGTGAAGTGTTGCGCATTGTCTGGCACTCCTGGTCAATGCACAACTCGAACCAGCCATATATTGGTGGTATATACACCATGCCCTTAGAGCATGAAATGAATGATTTGGCTGCAGCAGAAGGTGATATCAAGGCTGCAAGAGCAAGGATCAGCAAGGACGACGTTAGCGAATAGGAAGTATGTCGATGCTCTACATTTGTCTCCATATTTCGAAAAAGATCATAGGCTCGCGTCTTTGACTCACGAGGTATCGTCTGGCGATTTACAGCACATGTGGGTTCTAGAAGGGACTCGCGTGCTACGTCATCAGCACTGTTGATCGTCCTAGTTTCTTTGATCATATCGCAGGAATCATCGATAGTACTGCGAATTTCTAATGGATATATTTTGTTTAATGGCCTGTGGATGATGTTTTTATTCGGCATCAAGATTTTGGCAGATCTTATCAGTCCATCGGATGATGTTATGACCTCGGTAATCTTACCGTAAGGCCAACTTCCCCTAGGCAAGAGATCTTGTTCTATCAGTACGACCTCGCCCAATTCGGGGTAGTCCCTCTTTAGGTGGCGAGGTTGCCGAAGCTGTTGTTTTTGCATTTCTCTCAAGGACACGAGGTATTCTGACCTCCAAGTATCCCAGAATTTGTTTGCGATTTTCTCGGAGGAGCTAATAGCTTCCATAGCTTGTTTCCTCGATTGAATGAACTCTGGATCATAATCGTGGTCCTCGTCGTTTCTGGCGAGTTCTCCCTCGGGGAGAGAAAATGCAATACTTCTTTGTAAGAAGTCGATTGGACGAAGGGGAATTTCCGCGACGTCGTCAATGTTGAGCTTTGTTAATGGCCTTGTGTTGAGAATAGCTTCGATCCTTGTTAGGACTGTACACATCTCGGTAAATTCTAGTCTTTTTCGTCCGACAGATTTATTCAAAGCTTTCTTCACTAGTCCAACTAGTCTTTCCCAGACGCCTCCCATCCAGGGTGAAGCTGGAGGATTGAAGACCCATTTAATTCGTTCAGTTGCACAGTATGTTATTAGCGAGTGGCCTGTGGATTCGTTTTTCTCAAACATTGTGGCTATTATCTGCTCACCGTGTTTGAAGTTTGAGCCACAATCGCTCCTCATTATTTTAGGGACACCTCTCCTAGATATGAATCTTGTGAAGCTGTTTAGAAATGCTCCTGTGGAGAGATTTTCAACTAGCTCCAGGTGGACAGCTCGTGTTGTAAGACACGTGTAAAGGCAAACGTACATTTTGTCGTTAGTTTTCGATGTGAATGGTCCCATGAAGTCACAGCCCGTATTTTGGAAGGGCCGAGATGCGATGACCCTATCTTTGGGTAGGCTCGGCATTACTGGAGCGCCTAGTGGTAACCCGTGGAATTTTCTGCAGGTCGGACAGTTTTTGAGAAACTTTTTGAACGCCTGTGATGGGCGAGGTATCCAGAACCTTTGACGTGCGATAGAGAGCGTATGCTCCTTACCGCAATGAGCATTCTTAAGGTGAATTTGCTGAACAATGAGTCTGACAAGCTCTGACTTACATGGTATGTAAACCGGACACTTAGTGTCTTGTGGGATTTCCGCGTGTTGAAGGCGCGACTCATGTCTAATTATGCCATCCACGTCCATAATGAGTCGTTTGTCAGGAAATCGTCTTTGTAGTGAGTCTAACGTTACGTCGCGTTGTTCCTGGACAAGGATAATTCGTTCGGAAGCAGAAATGTCGTCAGGTGTTATTTCGTTGACGTTATCATATTTTGGTATAGCTGACAACCTGATGACAGTGGCTCGGTTTTTGTTAGTTAAAACTGCCCATTTACGTAGCAGTTTGCCAACCAAGGCTGTCGTTCTTAACGCCTTGTCCAAACAAGAGAACCTTGTCAAGTCAATGACTGACGGCAGGCTTCTGGTGACCTGTGGGTGGATATATACCAACGCAGGTGCTACAATGTCCACCTCTGTAGATATTTCCTTGACATATTCTATCGATTTTATTGGCCAGGTATTCTGGTTGTGTTCTAGCCATCTGGGACCATATACCCAATCGTGGGTTTTTATAGATTCCGTGGTTAGTCCTCTTGTTCCTGCGTCTGCAGGGTTGTGAGATGTGGTAACATGGAAGAAAGAAACAGGAATCCCCTTGGATGTTATGGTGTTCGTGATTTTGTTGATGTGGTCACGCATGTTGCTAGCAAATATGGGTAACTTCTTCGTGGTCTTTAGCCACCATAGTGCTATTTCGCTGTCAGTTACGATGGAGATTGTTTCTATTGTGGTGAGCATGTTTGCTGTTATGGACTCACTGAGACGGGAGGCCATGAGAAGCCCAATGAGCTCAAGCCGAGGAATGGTCTGACGACATTTTTTTGGAGTGAGTCTCGTTTTTCCACTGATTAGGCTCGAGACAGATCCTGTCACTATATCCTGTCCATAAGCACAGGTTGCAATAGCAGCTTTGCTGGCGTCGGCGAAAACCCATAGACGCATTTTGCCACCTGTAGATATGGATCGCTCTACCGTAACCGAGGCATTATGTACATCCTTGCATAAACGATTCCATTTTTCGCATGTTTCTGCGGTAAGATTGCTTTTCCAGTCAACTCCTGTGTCAAATACTTCTCTCATCATCGATTTTAAGTGAACTAGAAGAGGGCCCACTGCACCGAGAGGGTCATAGACTGAATTTATTTGACTTACGATGTCTTTCTTCGTTAGTTTTGCCACGGGTGGAAATTTCGTACCGATAATGAACCGATCGGTCTCCGTCTGATAATCGACACCTAGCAGCTTCAGACGACTCGATTCCAATCTGTCTTCCACTGGGATTAGGTTGTTCAGTTCAGCGCAGTTGGAAATGTACTCTCTTAAGTTCATGCCTATTTCGGCAAATAATTTTTTTGATTCCCTGTATTTGCGTAGAGCTTCAGGGATGCTGTCAGCTCGCAGAAGAATGTTATCGACGTACAGATTACTGCATATTTCACTAGCTAATTCTGTGTCTTTGCTCTTCAGAAATGAAGAGGGTGCCATATTCAGGATGCTGGGTGAGGCTGTCACTCCGAAAGGAAGTCGTTTGAATCTATACTGAATGAGGTTGTCCCTTGTAGGAGCAGCGTCCATGTTTCTCAGCCAAAGAAATCGACATAGGTCTTTGTGACTGTCCAGCAAGCGGATTTGAGTGAACGCGGCTTCTATGTCGCACATCAGTATGATTTTTCCACTCCGGGATGACAGTAAAATATCGTGTATTTTGTTAACAAACGCTTCTCCCTTGTGAGTTGCGTCATTCAGAGACAGTTTTCCTCGCCGCTTTGATGAAGCATCGAATACTATGCGGAGAGGAACCTTTTTTGATGATTTCCACACACCTGAGTGGGGCATATAATATGTTCCGACTGAGTTGTCCTCGGCGGCGGTAAAGGTTTCTATCATTCCTTCCCGCTGGTAGTTTTGTAGTATATCACAGTACCACTTACGCTGTAGAGGGTTCTGTCGGAGCGAGTGTTGTAGCGACTCCAGCCGTCGTATCGCAATTGAATAGTTATCCTCCAATTCAGAGATATTATCTTTCAAAGGAAATGGTGCTGTTATATAGCCATTTTTAACTAACAGCTTCTTGGAATATTGCTCCAAGTATTTTGTGGCCTTGTCATCTGGTTGGGATTCTTCGTTAGAAATTCCCAAGCCCTCCAGCTCGAACATTTTCTGGAGAATTTCTCTCTCCGTAGGTTCGAAAACTGCTGTCATGCCGTAAGAGACTTGATTGTGAATTTCTGATGATAACACTCCTTTACCGTATATTGTCGGTCCAAAAACGGTTTTCGATATATGTAAACCTGTAGGGGTTCTCATCCCACAAGTTGGGCTAGTAACTAAATCGTGGAAGTAGTCTAGGCCAACTAGAACATGCGGTATTTGATGTTCTCCGCGCAACTTGGAATTGGCGAGGCATAGATTATTTGCTTTCAAGAATTCTATATCTGATTGAGCTAGTTTCACACTTGGAAAGCCGTTGGTAATAACGGGTTTTGTTTGAAATTTGAGCTCTAGTTGTTCGCCAAAGGCTGTTCCTACTTTGACATTCACGATATGGCTTTCAAACCTTTCGATGTGTCCTCCAATTCCAGACATTGTACATATTTCAGTAGTTTCTCGTGGAAGGCCTAGATCCGCAGCTAGGGATTCTTCTATAACGGTTTTTTGAGCGCCGGAATCGAAGAAGAATAGAGCTTTATCATACTGCTCTTTTCGATTGTTCCATATGTTGCCCTCGGCCGTCATTAGGATCAGTTGCGAGGTGATAATTCCATTCGCAGTCGAGGTCGGTTGCTCAACCTCGGCGAATGTTTGGATATTATTGTTGGGAAACCTGACATTTTGGTTGCGCCGTTCACTATTACGATTGTACTGCGGTCTAGTCTGGTTTTGAGATCCCTGATTGTTTCTTTGTGGAGGGTTCCAAGCTCTAGTTTCCGAGTTTTGAGATCCCTGATTGTTTCTTTGTGGAGGATTCCAAGCTCTATTTTGATATCTTGGCTGCTCTGAGTTACCTTTGGTACATAGAGACATGTGGTGTTTTTGTCCACACTGAATGCAGTCCGGCTGTTGGCAGTCGAAGCTGTTATGGTTTAATGAGAAGCATTTCCAGCATACATTTTGTTCTTTGACAATTTTGCACCGTACTGTTTTATCGCTGATTGTTCTGCATGCTGCTGACGAATGGTTATCTCTTTGGCAAAACAAACACGCTTCCTTATTATTATGAGGCCGAGCAGTGATATGCCTTTCTTTTGATGGCGTAACTCTGTTGTTTACTCTGTGACCGAGTCTGCTTTCGACGTAGGTCTTAGCCGCAATCTCCTTTTTGAGGTGACCCATTAGGTCCTCGATCGTTTGATTGCGTTCGGTTTGGCAGATTACCAACACTGGCTTGATAACATCCTGTGGGAACTTGGCTAGAATGGTTTCCGACCAGATAGGATCACAAGTATTTCGAACGTCGTAACCGGCGGAAACCATCTGGTTTATCAGCACCTGAATTTGTTCGATTGAAGATGAGCAGCTATCGGCAAAATTGGATGCTGCTTTCATGTTCACAAGCTTCTGAACTATCTGGGAGCGATTCACTGAGTAGTCGCTGTAGGTTTGTTGCAGGGTTTTTATCATCCAGCTGTAATTTTCAGGCAGAGGCTGAATTCCTTGAATGGCGTTTTTTGCTCTACCTTTTAAGCTTTCTCTCAAGAGAATTATTTTCTCGACAACGTCTAGCCTCTCGTTTTTATGTACTAGTGTCTCGAAGATTGCCCAATATTCGGCAAATTCTTCTGCTTTTCCGTAAAATTTGGGCAGCGATGCTTGCGGAGGATTTATGGAGCGAAGCATTCTTTGTGCAGTGTGGCTCGGCTCCGCAAGAGACGAAAGATGCGCATCTGCTTCAGGATTGTCGGTCCTGATCTGGCTTTGTCCATGGGCAACCTGTAGGGCAGGATTGTTCATTGTCTCGTCAGTGCTATTCTTCTGTGAAATGTAGCCTAATTTAATGCCCATTCCTTCTCGGGCACTTCTTGACTCATCGTACCTAGCTGTCAATTTAAAGATCAACTCGCTTGCGTCAGCAATCGCTACTTGTATCTGCGATTCCTGCTCTATTTGTTCGATCTCTGCCATAAGATCTTTTTTCTCGGATTTGTTCTTACAATTCCTATACTCGTCTCTGATCTCGTTGTACAATTTTTGAAGGTTTTCTCTGCCTTCTCTGACTTGCTTTAATGCGCTCAGCAAAAGTGCTATTCTCGAACGAGATTTTTCATAATTTTCTTCATCAGCCGTTGGGTATTCCACGACTGACAAGTAACCCTTATAGAGTGCTACTAGCTCATTAAGCGTTTTTGAGCACAGCATAATGGGTGCTTTGTGGAAGTAAAGCGCCATTTTTTGCGACTTTTACTTTTTTTTCTCAAATTTAAGAGAAATTACTCCAAGTACTTTGTACGGGAGATTCTATTCCTTTATGGAATGCTTTGCCTCTAGGTAATGAATACGAGAGGGCTTTTACTCCAGGTACTGAGTACGGGAGATTTATTCCGTTGAGGAATGGTTTGCGTCTAGGTAATGAATACGAGACAACTTATTCTCTTGAATCAGAGAATGCGATCTTATCTTCGATCGACTTTATGCTCCAGGTCCCAAAGTTGTCACACTTTGACACGGGAGACTTAGGCTTGTTAGGCCGTTGCACCAAAATATTAACACCAATGGGGGAAATTAGGACTTAGCGTCCAAGGAATCGGGGTTCAGTGGTTTTTAGGAAGACGAGCACGAGATAGTCCTGGCAGAGAACGTCTTTATCTGAAGACAGTAGCAAGAGTGCCGGGCCCACCCTTGACTCGGGGCGGGCCGACAAAGGTCGCATCGTGGGCGACAACGATATCGTTGGCGACGACGATACATTGCGTGAGTCACCTAAAATTCTGTGAAATCGACACTCGATCGCCATATTTTTGCCTTTATTTTTACGAGCTTTCTATAGTATCATCGTCACAAAATCGAGGTGTGCATGTGTCGTGACATTTACATTCGTCTAGAGAACATTCATGTCATCGTACGTGAAGGACGTTGGCCTCTATTTTCCTCGATGTGGCTAGATTTCGTAAGGCTTCATTACGTAATGCTCTGACTCAAGCTCGTTCGATATCACGTTCGGAGCTGTTCCTTCCATTCCGTTACTGGTTCCGTCCTGGTGCCTCACGCCGTTCTTTTAGTCCGTGAAATCTTTTCGTGTTATAGAAGGGTAAGTCCATTGTTCGCCTCCTTTGCTTTCAAATTGTTCTTTGGATGAAGAATCCGATCTCTGATTCTCACAGCTCGCTGCCGGATGCAAACTCTATCTGGTAGGTGAACAAAGAATTTAAGGGTGAGAGGAAAGTGTGTTGATTCGTTTTTTTTTTCAGGGCGTCATATCGTCGCGCGGCTATGAGAACCGGGCAGGCTGTGAACTTGTTAGTAATTTTAAAGCTCATCTTTAGTTAATTGATTTACATTTGATACATTGGCAAATTCAAACGACTTGATATTCTTTATTGATAGTCTATTGTTTTTAGAAGTTGCTTCGCGCAAAAGTGTGCACTATATTGTATTGTTTGCACCCTTTGAGCTAGCACAAGAAAAGTGAATCGTTGAAATGCCTCAACTTCAGCCTGTAGATTGAAGAAATACGAAGATTTCTTGAAAAATACAAAAATGAAAATCAAGATGAAAGTTACGGACTAATGGACCATTGATCAATCAGTCACTGAAGGCTAGCAGAAGTCTCAGATCTCAGCAATTCCTGGAAAGCTCGATAACAAAGACAAGTATTTAAGGGAGCGTTTAGTGTGCATGCGACGCGGTGTAATGATAAGCTCCTATATCGATTCATCGCGTCGCGCGATCGATATGGGAGCTTATCGTTGCATCGCGTCGCACGTTGCGTGCAACGAAACGCCCTCTAAAGGAAAATCTGTAGAGAACTTCAGAAAACGTCTTCAAATGGCCTATAAAAGTTTATTGTAGTAGTATCTGGTAACAATAGAAGCCTTCCTATCGCATCGAAAAAGCAGTAGAGCAAGCAAAGAACGCCCTCCAAGAACATCGTCGAACGGATGTGACACGATGAAGAATCTGTGAAAAATATGTCGCAAACAGCGACTTTGTTGAATCCTTACTTAATCATATTGTCTCTCATAGGATTATTCTCCACTTCTGAGTCAGCATTTTGTTTCCATCATATTTACTACTCCACCTTTTACACTTTTCCTCTGATCATGGTATGGCTCGAATTCTGCACCATTTTTGTTTTATCGTCATCTCCATCTTCGGAGGCGTAGGTCACGCATACGCGATAGAAAGAAAACTGCAATAAGACTACAATGTAGTATATAAAACATGGAGATTGCAACAACTGCAAAACAACTGCAAATGAGGAACAAATTCTTCAGAAACCTCTAAGTGGTTTAGAAGACGGGAGATCCGTCTTCTAAAAGGCAGGAAGTGGTAAAAATCGTTTTCATTGAGCAGCCTGTTGAATGACGGAAACACTCTTATGGGAAAGCTTTTATGACGGATTTGTGGCCTAGTATCTGAAACCCTCAGCTTGGCACTTGCTCCTCTAATTCTGGAAGGTGCTGGGTCAAAAATGTCACAAGAATTCAAATGAACACCGGTAATCACTTTAGATAGCACCAGTAGGTCGTTCGTAGTTCTCCTGCTTTGCAGACTAGGAAGTCCAAGTTCTTTTTTTCTATCTCCTTCATTGGGAATGAATTAGTAACCTCGTTCCTTTTAGAAACGTTGATGAAAGCAAACACATCTCCGTGTATATCAGAAGGGTGTTGCAGCCCAGGAATCTATTGTGGCACATATGAATGCCAAACACTAATCCACGCTATACTCCTTCATCGGGAATCGCGTTTAATATAATATCGCTTTTCCCGCTGTCGTCGACAGCCGTGGAGAAGTTCACTTCACTGGCGGTTACAAGCGCGAGCTATTAACTTCTCAGCTCCAGAAATCTTTTAGTAAGGCTTTCGGTTATCTCACAAGGATGTGATTTTACCTCGGATGCAATTCCAAAACCTAGGTTTACACAGGCTCTTAGTTTTTCCTTCTTGTAGAGGTGATCCGTTATCATTTCAGAGAATGTTGATTACTCAATATTCTACCCCATCGTATTTCCTTCGTATCGGCTCCGTTTTAGGCCTTGTTTAGTGTGCACGTGACGCGCGATGCGATGCATGCGCAGTGGCCAAATTGATCGAGCGGCGCGATTGATCAATTCGGCCACTACACATGGCATCGCGTCGGGCGCACACTAAACAAGGTCTTAAAGACTGCACCAAAGCTAACCGCTGATGTCACACCGCGAACGCAGAAATCAAAATGAAGGCAACCGCTCATGAAATTTTTTTTATTACATTTCGTCATTATGAGTTATATACCGTGATATCACTTCATTACATGTCGTCATTAGAAGCTACATGTCATCATATCCTTTTATTACGCCATCATTAGTTCTGATTTCCCCTTTTTTCGCGTTATTGAATATTGAAGGCTTTTCGGAGCAGTGATAGTTGGAGGAGGACTCCACTGTGACGAACCGTGGCGCGCACATGTGGTGCGTAACTACATGAGGCGATTCTTGATGATTGTTATTTCCTGTTCTCGATAACACACCCACCCTAATTTGCCTCTAGATTTTGGCAATGGAGGGAACTCCGGATGTAGGTATTTTCACATGGGTGCGTAAGTCAGTCCACATGCGTAAGTCCCTTCCCCTGCCCAGATCTGTGCTCTGCTACGCATCAGCGGAGCAGAGCACAGAAAAGATCAGTATTGTTATTTGTTTGCCTTCTTCACCAACGTTATGCTTAGTTTTTATTGTCCGTGTACCTGAAGTTTTCTGGAAGATGAACCCCCTCTTCTCGAAGTACCAGACTGAATTTATCTGGCAGGCAAATAGTTTTTTTTCATACTCATTTGGCTCGCAAACCACAACTGTGTGTGTACTGCCACAAAACCGAGCAGAATTCAATATAGGCGTCATCTCCTGCGTCCGTGACTGCACCAGAAGCACGTATTGCACGTGATTACGGTAGATCGAATGTCAATCGTCCGCTATCTTCATTCTTGTCTTTAGTTTCATATTCCAACGGAATCCTAGAACTGGGGTGGATTACGCCGAGGAAAGCGCAACATGCTGTACTACCGTCAACTGTTCATTCAAGAAATCCACGCCTAGGAGGGAGTGCTCCCCAACTGGCCAACATAGATTTTTTTCTGTTCTACAACCAAATTAACAAAATATCGGCACGTGGTAGCGCAGTAAAAGCAAGCGCCGGCTGCCGCCAGAGCACCTCGAATCGATGGTCTTGCTTCGGGTTCCAGTGTGCAAGCCAAGCCTTGCATTCCTCTGTGGTCGGTAAATTGGTATCGGATTTGTCTTGAAACGATAAAACACTGATCTGACCATCTTCTGGCTGCCCAATGTCTTTTTACAGTTCAAATTCGCATTCATATTACACTCTCGATAGCATAGAAAATGACGAGAATGCATTGTCTTTTATCAATTATATTGTGAGACGCAAAATAACTAACGAGGAAGGTCAAAGAGGTGACCGTGGAGTTTCGCAAAGCGACCTGTATATGTAGGATTGTAGGGCATTGTCTGGGAAGCACCATAGTGGTCTCCAAATCTCCTTCGGACCTCTAGGTAGGTCAAAAATTGCAAAAAACTGTAGCGCTTCAGTGCGGCAAAGCTTACACATGGAATACCCTTGTCATGCTCAGAAATGACCCTGCGAAAGGTTTTGAGCTTCAATCATTGCTAGAACGTGAGATTTTGCAAATTCCTAATAAAAGCGAGACAGCACGTTCAGAGGAGGCATCCATAAGGAAGCCAGCACCGATCGGATGGCGGAGTGGATAACGCGGTGAACTTGCAGGAGAGCGACCAAGGGATCGATTTCGGAGCTTGGGCTCATGCATGGGAAGTGGACTTTTTTGCATTTTTATCAATGTAGAGTGGATATTAGCCCTAGCAGGGTGCCGTATTCGCTTTTCTAATCCGTCCTTATCTTCTTTCATGATGTGGCCCGAGCAAGCTTTTGTCGATTAGAGATACGCCACTGGCCATTCAACCATGCTTGTCTTGTTGGGGAAGTTCTCTTTAGATGATATCCATGAATGATCCCCTTATTATGTTTTTTGCTAGTCTTGGAAGTGTGTCTCGTAGCGGCTTCAATGCGAGCATGATCGACAGCTATTACTTTGATCCGTCACCAAGGCGTGCTGAGCGCCCCTCGGGTTTCTAGATTTTCTAGATTTCTCTCTATATTTTTCTCTGGAGAACGCTTTTATTATGACTTCCACTAATTCTACTAACTATGAGCAAAACTGGAGTGTTTTATCCATCTCGCGTTTTTGCTGCCTGCTTTTGTACCGACCACTCTTCCCTGCTCCTGGGGTTCCGTTGCACACGGGGGGGGGGGGGGGGGCACAAGCACTCTCACGGCTGCATGTCGGAAAAAAAGTTTCGCCAAAGTTTGTCTATTGTATGGGTATTCGGGATACTGATCTCGAATCTGGGATCCGTTTTTTGTTGCGGTAAATTATAGGATGAGATGTAAGGGTCCGTCCCGCGGACGGGAAGTATACCATTCCCCTCATCGTCTGTTGACGACGACCCGAGGACATCACTTGACCACAAATTTAACATAGCCTTTTGTCTTTTAAATGTTGGAGAGCTATTTTCAGCTCAAAATGTGACCCTGGAAACGAAGCGTGGTTAGATGAAGAGAACGGCGATGCGTATGCTGTTTTTTCACAGTATCCACATCTACTCTAACCTAATGTATTTCACCGTTGCACCGAAACAGATGCCAGACTCGTGATAAGCGCTCAAGATAACCGTCTGGTGCGACAACATTTGGACGAAGAATTTTTTCAGCCTTTGGAGTATCTAGAGTACGAGTGCCCATATCTGTAACGCCTCCCCTTGCCGCTAGAGTAGGGAGGAGCGGTTAAACGAGGCAGCTACGAGACACACTTCCAAGACTAGCAGAAAACGTAATAAGGGGATCATACATGGATAGCATCTAAAGAGAACTTCTCCAACAAGACAAGCATGGTTTAATGGCCAGCGGCTGATCTCTAATAGACGAAGGCTTGCTTGAACCACATCTTGAAAGAGGTTAAGGACGGATTAGTAAAGCGAATACGGCACCCTGAGTGGGCTCTAAAATCCACTCTACATTGGACCCGAATGAATCATTTTCGGATATCCGATTCGGATAACCCGGTCCGAATCATCCAAAAATCCGGTGTCCGCAAAATTGTCGTTATCCGAATCATTCAAAAATCCGGGGTCCGCGAAATTGCCGTTATCCGAATCATCCAAAAATCCGGGTTTTGCAAAATCACCGTTATCCGAATCATCCAATTATCCGAAGATTTTCGATCGGATCCATTGTATCGAATGAATCATTTTCGGATATCCGATTCGGATAACCCGAGCCGAATCATCCAAAAATCCGGTGTCCGCAGAATGTCGTTATCCGAATCATCCAAAAATGCGGTGTTCCCGAAATCGTTGTTATCCGAATCATCCAATTATCTGAAAATTTTCGATCGGATCCAATGTATACTACCCATGCATGAGCCAAAGCCCCGGAACCGATCCTTTGGTCGCTCTTCTGCAAGTCCACCGCGTTATCCATCGGCCATCCGATCGGTGCTGGCTTCCTGATGGATGCCTCCTCTGAACGTGCTGTCTCGCGCAATGATTGAAGCTCAAAACCTTTTGCAGGGCCATTTCTGAGCATGACAAGGATATTCCATGTGTCAGCTTTGCGTTATCAGGCCGCACTGAAGCGCTACAGCTTTTTTGCAATTTTTGTCCTACCTAGAGGTCCGAAGGAAATTTGGAGACCACTATGGTGCTTCCCAGACAACGCCCTACAACCCTACATAGGTCGCTTTGTGAAACTCCACGGTCACCTCTTTGACCTTCCTCGTAAGTCTTTGCCATTGTCTGCCAGAAATCATTGCCTCAGTGATCGTGGGAACGTTTCAAGCTGTGAGACCATGATCAAATTTAATCGGATAATGTTTCGACATACATGCCTTCGGCAGAACCTTTAAGAGGAAGGGAAGTTGAAGAGATTCTTGTTCAGGGACCATTTTCAAGTTACTGCAATTTAAAAAGGTAAGGTAGTGATGGAACGGAATGAAACGGGAGTGGTCCAACTCAACTAAACTTGCGGTAGCAGCCGAGAGGCTGGCAGCTGACCCTCGGCTGGAAGCAGGCCACATCCATTCCGTCTTGTTTCATGAGCACCTACTTAAACTGCTATGACTTGGAAATGCTTCTTGTTCAGGTGACCTCTCCAACTCCTCCTGTTTTTGAACGTTCTGACGAGGACGGCTGCATCGAAACGTTAGCCGGATTAAATTTGATTAGCAATTCGGCTACAACGCTTGGAGCATTTCCAAAATCACACTTCGATCTGATGTCATGGCTTAGTGGCAGTCGATAATGGATTATAATGAGAGCTTGCACTTATTGAGCTATATTCTTAAGCTAAATGTTTCGGCGTGTTTTTTTGTTTTGTTGTTGAAAAGCAGGTTCGAACTGGAGCACCAGCTTTCAGAAACATTGACCGCTCCAGAGAGCCATCTGCTAATGTACGGAACCGTTCCGCTCCCATGAGAGACGTTCACGATAGTCTTCCAACTCCAGGTTTGTACTACTACAACAGTTCATATACTTCGAACTCTCTACACACTCAGTCCTTCATTTTCAGAAGTCAGTCTGACTGTAGAGAGATTGAAAGCAGAAGTGAAGAGGCTGAAGCGCGTCATTCAGAAGAAGGATTTGGTCATTGATATGCTAATGGAGAGGGTGGTGAAGCTGCAGAGAAATCAACCGAACGAACGCTCCAGTTCTTCTTCCAATCAGGATGTTCTATCATCGAGTGCTACATCGCTGGACGTATCAAATGGAGGCGATTCCGTCATCTGCACCCAGCAGAGTCCTGGTACTTCTACGCCTACTGAGACAGTGGGGAGACCCACTACTGTGGCCTCTACCGTACAGTCATCTAAGGTACGGTATAGTCTGAATATAGAAAAATATGGGATTGATCCTAGTCGGCGGATTTACCTCGGAGGGGAAAAATAAGTGTGAACGAATTTTCACACAGTATTGGGACGATGCACACCGATCCGGGTCATGCATTTGTCAGCCTTTCAGGGAGTTTTAACGATTTTTGTGGACTTCCTAATGCGAAGAACAGTGCTCGGGCTCTTTTCAACTGTCATTTTCAATGGAAAAAATGGTATGTATGGCACCTCGGTTGATTCCTAAAGCTTGGCTTACTTGATATGCCCCAGCAGACGGCACTGGCGTATATCACGTCATCATCCGGCGGGATCTGCCACGTCCGCTACGCATGTCCCGGCAACTGTCCCTCATACTAGAACAACTCATCGAAGTTGGGAGGCGGAAAACGGTTCTTAACTATGCATATCACATCATTTTTGCGTCAGGCCTCGTTTGTACTTCGACGTCGAGGGACGCGGCCATAGTGGCCATATTGATTGAGCGACGCGATCGATCAATTTGGCCACTTTACATGCCGCCGCGTCACTTGGCGCCGGAAGTATAAACGAGGCCTTAAAGCCCTCCGCACACTTTTGCGGCAGCCGCGTACGCGGCAAAGGCCAGAACAGCCGCGTATGCGGCTTCCACTGCCGCGTGCTAGAGTTCACGCGGGACTCCTCCCGCTCGCTCAATCACCAACGCGGCAATGCGGCAACAATGCCTTGAAGGTTTACTGCCGCTGCCACCGCGTCTGCCGCGTAGGCAGCACCGCGTCTGCCGCGTCTGCCGCGTAGGCGGCACCGCGTCTGCCGCATCTGCCGCGTAGGCGGCACATCAGCGGCAGGCCGCGCGAGGCTAGTTTTGCCTCGCGCGGCGGCTCTGCGTCTCTGCCCCATGCTTAAAGATAGGGCTGCCGCGTTGCCGCAAAAGTGTGCGAAGGGCTTAAGGTCTTCGCATACTTTCGCATCCACGCGGCGCGGAACCACGATTGCCATAGATATCGATTTGCTTCGCGAGGCGATTCTGCGTCTCTGCCCCATGCTTAAAGATAGGGCTGCCGCGTGGCGGCGAAAGTGTGCGAAGGCCTTCACACGTCACGCCCGGCGGTGAGTAGGTGCTGAATCCCGAGGTTTCCTCCCCTTACTTCGCCGCGATGCCAGCCGCAACTAGTATGGAATAAGATCATAGAGCTTCCGAAAACTTGTCTGTTCCTATTTCTACATACGTACACTTAACGATGAGTGTCGAGGGGCACCGCTAAAAAACGAGAAAATGCAGAAAGGGTGAACTGTCCCCGCTAGGAAATTGCATAGAAAGGTCTTGCGGGCTAGCTCAGAGCGTAGTCTCTTTAAAACAGCGCACTTTCAGGTTTACAATTTTACCGTCGTTGTGAAAAGGTGCGAGTGAATTACTCTCCCCGGTAGGACAGATCCAAATTTTTTAAGCATATTTTGTTCCATGTCGGATGCCTGGAAATTTGTCGCGAATGGTTTTGGTCAAACTGAAAGGAAAATCAACTCTGCATCGGTAATACACAGTAATGTTGTTGCCTCAGGCAGCCACGAGATCCCGAACCTTTGTTATTCATAAAGGCTCGAAGTTCACCATCCAGAAGAAAGACAATGAGACTACTACAACGGCTCGGTACTCGGTATGTTGCTCATGTTCATTAACCAATAAAGAAGAAACCTGTATGCTGTTAGTTAAGGCTGTCCTTGACATTGACACGGAGTGTACATCTGCTTCTAGCCAGACGTTTACTGTACCTCGCCCTTTCGGAGAGCTGTATCTTACCAGAACAGAAGAGGTTTGTATTTAAATTGTTGTAGTCATCAGTAAGTGTTTGGTTGGTGAATGCTTGAAATTAATAGGACCCGTCACAGGAGTCGCAAGGGGTCCGTACATAGACGCGCGATCGATTCCATCATTGAGAGATACTCTTCCTAGGGAGACGAATCTTCCATTCTTTGAATTCGTCTAGTTCACAGCACATGGTCCGGGATAAACCAAGTTCCGTTTTATCAACTTGTCGCTCTGAAGCTCACTGTGGGTTCCATGACATTGCGTATAGGTAAAAGGCACTGCGTATTCCTGTGGAATCGAATGGTGTTAATGTTTAGAATTTGTTTTAAAGAGATTTGGAGGAGAGATAGCACTCATGCGCGACGCGCGCGTCCTTTCAACATTGTCATTAATTGTTCATGCTTTATTTGTTCTGTGATATTTATTACATTAGTATCCATGCGTAAATGTGAGAGAAAAGGACGCAACCACATTAACAGCAACAAATCTAACTAAAAACAAAACACGTGAGCTGGTAAAAAAATTCGTTGATGTCCTTTGAGACTTTATTCGTTGAGGATGCAAATGACAGTAAGTAGAGGTTCAAAACTTTCGTAGTCGGTTTCGGTTCAAATTCATTGATAGAAAAGAGTTTGATCGATGTTTCTGCAAGACTGTAAAATTTGAAATGCTGAAGTAACCTAATGAAGCGCTGAGGATGAGGATAGTCGACTGAAGATGGATGCAGACAGAAGACTTGTTGTGCTTCAGCAGCCGGCTGACTTAAGCGTCGTCATAGATACAGTGCTTCCTCCATTGGCACCCTTTAGAAGTTGATCTGGGTGGTCGACCTTCCATGGAACTTAAACTTGAGACCAGAGTTATTAGAAAGAGCTCGGAATATTGAATACGAATATGGGTGTCAAAATTGCAAAATGAAATTCCTGAGCGAGTTATGGCCTGCCGAAATCGGGTGGCCTCATCGCAAGCTGGCTGTGGGACACAGCTGGAGCGTGGTGAGTCATCGGGGCTTCGTAAGAAGCGCCCGCCAGGTGCGGCGTGGCGCAGGTTTAGTGCTCCTGCTCGGGTGGGACGTAGTTGGTTCCGTTCCCATTGCTGCCCGTTTTTTGCAAATCATAATTGACCTTTGAAATGACCATTTATTCTGAATTATGACACGTGTCTGCCTAAATAGCCACGAAAACTACCACACACTTTTGTAAAAATGCTTGAAGGCAATAAACTGCTATAGTGACATTTTTATTGACTATTTTGCATAAACGGAGTCGAAATCATATATTGAACAACTAGATGTGTTTCTAAGAAGCTTGGCATTCATGGAACAAGACAAAAAAAGTGTGAAGCAGATTTGTTGCTCACGCACTGCACATCTTATACATGCAGCCTCTCTACAACCAGCAACAAAACAGTCAATTGTAGCAAGATCAAATTCAGCTAGAAGAATGGACACCACTTTTGCTGCTGAAAAGGACATAATGAATGAAGAAAAAGCAGTAGACCAACGACATTTTAGGCTTCAAAATCAATCAAAAGTGCAGTAGATAAACGACATTTTGATCTTCCTCATCATACGTTCTACTTACCTTTTTGCTTCACACTGTTTTTTGTTTTGTTCCACGAATGGCAAGGTTGTTAGGAACACCTCTAGTTGTTCAATATATGATTTGGACTCTATTTATGCAAAATAGTAAATAAAAATGTCACCATAGCAGTTTTTTGCTTTCAAGCATTTTTGCAAACGTGTATGGTAGTTTTCGCGGCTATTTAGGCAGACACGTGTCATAATTCAGAATAAATGGTCATTTCAAAGGTCAATTATGATTTGCAAAAAAACGGGCAGCTATGGGAACGGAACCAACTACGTCCCACCCGACGAGCAGGAGCACTAAACCTGCGCCACGGCCGCAGCTGGCGAGGCATTCTTAGACCCCGTTTATAATTCGTCGCGGTGCGACGCGACGCCACGTATAGTGGCCATATTGATTATGCGACGCGATCGACCAATTTGGCCTCATTGCGTGGCCATCGCGTCACGCCGCGACGAAGTATAAACCGGCCCTTACGGAGCCCTGATGACTCACCACTCTTGCGCCAGCTGTGTCCCACGGCCAGTCTGTGGTGAGGCCACCCGATTTCGGCAGGCCATAATTCTCTCAGGAATTTCATTTTGCAATTTTGACATCCATATTCGTATTCAGTATTCCGAACTCCTTGTAATGATTCTGGTCTCAACTTGAAGTTCCATGGGAGGTCGAAACCCGTAGTAAGATAGGATGCAGTAACCAATCAAGAGAAATCGATGTGCCGACAAATTGGAGCTTCGAGAGGTTGTTGGAGAAGTTGATTCTCTAGGTACTAGGTAGACTAGTCCACGGATGATTTAATCGTCTATATGGGGTCAGTTGTCGTATAACTAGTAATTTCAGAGAGGTTTGCCACGCCGACTGGCTGAAGTGCTGCCGAGGGCGAAACCTTCCAGAACTACAAGCGAAGCTTCCAAGCAACGCGTCTTTCCCATCGGTGTGTTGGCTGCTTTATTCCCCTTTCGATTTCTCCTCTTCTTGTGACCAGATCTCTCTCAAGTTTCGTTTTAAGATCGCAACGTGTTTGTCATCGAGGGTCTGTCAGCACGAACAGAGGATAACCATCCGGATTGGAAGGCTCCTCTTCCGCCTTCGGTAGGTCTTCCTCATGACCTTTACCTTTATGCGCGATAGGTGCTTTACTTGCAGCTGTGTTTAACATCGAATCGACCTGAACTCATACGAAGGATTGAACATCGACAGGCGGCTATCAGTGCCGCTACTGCGCTGAGACGTCGTATTGCTGAGGAGAAAATGGTGTGCTTTCCTCACCTGGCTTCTCGTAGACGACCGGTGGCGCGTGTGTTGTTCATATGTACTTCCGGTTCTTCGAATTTCAGGGTGCTGCTCGTGCAGTGGTGCAGGGGAAATGCTCGTTCAGTCACGCGAAACACAGTCTCTTCCTCGATCCCACTAGAATCACAGCGTTCCCCAAAGAAGAGATTATCAATTTGACAAAAAAGTCAGTGAATGTCCATTTTACAGCTCTTTGATTCGTTATGGATCCTCACGGAAAGTTTTCAGGCATCTTCGTGCTTCTAATGCCTACAAGTCTGAAATTTCTGGTGAGAAAGACCGAGTCGACGTTGCTGCCTCTAAGATTATTGCCCAGTCTTTTAGTGAGGTTGGTCACTGAATAATCCATTCAAAAATTTGGAAATCTAGTGAACACAAAAGGTCTCATCCCCGAGTGGCTGTGTGATTAAAAGGATTTGAGTGCTTCCAATGGTGTTTGGTATTTGGTATTTTTGGTAAACTCGTTAGCAACTACTATTGTACTTCTGTCTTCACGTGAAACTATAGTTTTTTTCAAAACGAACTGGGCACTCTTTCAGGGCTTCTGGACACTTTTGAAATCAAACTTTTTAGGTTTTAGTTCTAATAACGGTTGTAGGGCGCGTGGAGCGCAGTCGGAGGAGGCGCCGGCTGTCGCCTGCACCCGATAGATACATTCCGTAGAAGTAGAATGCGTGGCGCATCCCAGAGGGGATTGAATAACGCCGTCCTTTATCCTTATCCTTTTATAACGGCTTTAAGCTTACTTTGAAGCGTAGAATAGCATAATTTTTGAGTGCATTACAAGACGTCGCGCCGTGCACTCATCCAGAACGTCGCTGACATTTTCTGTTCGACAGCGTAAATACTGCTTGAAGCTGACAGTAGAGATATGCATGCTTTCCGCAATTATTTTTTGTGCTCGTTGACTTCGCGCGAGCAGAATTTTTGCTATCAGTCAAATGAAATTCGCCGTGACACACCGGAAATTTGTTGCTTTTTTTGCACCTCAATACGACTCTAACACAAATTTTCAAGCTAAAAGATATGAAAATTCAGACACCTATCCGTTTTTTGTTGGGAGGGAGGTGGATTATAATTTTTCAATGGTAGTCGTTGCACATTTTTTCAGGTAAAAATCTATTTCAACGTTCTTAGAGAGTTTCTGGCTTAAGTACACAGGTGTTGGGAAGTGTTTATTTTGATTTGATAGGTGTCAATTTTGCTTTAAGAGGTGTCCAGTTTGCTTTGCATAATGTCCAGTTTAACGGAAAAATGGAAGTGTCATGTGCCCGAAAGTAGCGTTTTTGATGCATCTGATGGTAATCCATATCTGACGGAGCACTATCAAGCTCGACTAATCGGATGCGCCATTAAGTACACTTGGACGTGAAATTGGTCAATCGATCATTAGCGTACCTAAGAATATTCCATTATTGTGCGTGACAAATTAGCGCATCTATTTGGTTGACGCATGAAAATAACGCTCCAAGGACTACGCACGCGTCCACTCCGCAGCTGTATGCGTCGGTTTACGTGACTATTTTTTGAAATTAGCAATGTGTGTTCGCGCCAATACTACACTTCATTAAAAACAATGAAATTCAATGGAATTAATAAAGGGATAATGGAATACATTGAACTGGAAAATGCGAAGAATACGTTCTGTTCCCAGAGTTCCATTCACTCTTGTTCTTTTGTGTGGTTGAGACGTTCACCTTGGAATCAATTTTATTCTCCTTCAGGCTACTAGACAAGCAGTGTTAGCGGGTCGTACTTCGACTAAGTACTAGCGACGTTCGTGATTCCGTTCGTTTATGATTATTAAGTTGCGGTTCCGCTGAGAGTGATTCTTTTATGCTCGTTTCTGTAGGATTCACTTTGTTTTTTTTTTTTTTTTGATTGAAGCGAGCTGTTTCTTCTCGCAGCGTGCTTTGAATTAGGTTTTTCAATTATGAAATAGAATAGCCTGAGCTGTCATTGCCACTCTAATTTATGACGCTCACCACCAATGCTGTACACAGTTTAGTTATCTTGTGATTTGTGTAGTAATTTGATGCTCAGTTCGCGCTTTTCTCCGCTTCAAGTGCTAAATTGTCCGGGAATTGGTTTTTCCTGTAAAATTTGATAACCGTTTTCTTATTGGCATCGATTGGATCGAGTAGCCTTCGGTGTGTTTTCAGAAGCGAAGAGTATAGTGAAAGTCACGGTGAAGTTTACAGCTATAGGTAAAATCGAGTTCAAGCAAACTGGATAGTAGTATTACTGTCGACAGTTGTATAGGTTTGTGTACCATTTGACAAGAGGACTGCTGGTCTTGATAGGCGTACTTGAATAGTCAGGCAGACTACTTATGGGAGACTTACTGTCGCGGCGTTCTATTTCATGTTCTATGGGCTTTTCCGCATTTGTCTTTAGACTACATATATCTCTGGGCCTTTTGTTTAGTTCATAACGGCTCTCATAGAGCGCTTTCTTTTCTCAGTCCTTGTAAAGTAATTTGTGGGAGCCGTGCGGTGAACTTGCAATGTGAACTTCACGTGAATCTTTAGGTTCCCATGTCTTTTCGCCGTCCCTGGTAGGCAACATTGTGTTAGTCGAAATGGACAAAATTGGTGGTAAATCTGGAGATTCTATGTGGAAGTGGGACTACGACTTTCATCACTATCGGGTAGATTTATCGTTATCCAGTGCGGCCTTGTTCAGTGAGCATCCTTCAACTTTTCTTGAAGGTGCAATACCGGTTAGTGACATGCCTTAGATGGGGACATCTGGCATAGCAATGTTTCTTCATGGATTTCTCACACCAGTAATCCACTCACACCAAGTAATAGTGCTTTATCGATTTGTCTGCAAGCAGTATGAATGTACAAATAGATGACTGTCATCTTTACTACTCAAGATGAGCTTTCAAAGGAGGACGTACACTAAAGAGCTACAAGCCTCGCTATCTGAACGGATAATAATCTACTCATCGAATCAAGTAACGTTCGTGCCATAAGGCCTTCGCACACTTTCGCCGCCACGCGGCGCGGCACCACGATTGCCGTAGATATCGATTTGCCTCGCAAGGCGATTCTGCGTCTCTGCCCCATGCTTAAAAGGTAGGGCTGCCGCGTGGCGGCGAAAGTGTGCGAAGGCCTTTAGGCAGTTTTATTTCGCCGCCACGGCGCGGTGCGACTGGCCGCGCCGCAGCGCGTAGCAGCCCGCGCAACACTGTCGCCGACGTCGCCGGGAACAGCGTCGCCTAAGTATGACATAGGCCTCAGAAAGAGCGTCAGCGACAAGCACTACGCGAGCTTCTGCATACGAATTGTACGTTGAGGTTGACGGCGGAGACGGTCCGACGGCGAAGAACAGTCCTTGAACATCCTTCTCAGCACGAAACGATCAGCCCTAGCTTCACCCAGAGCATTTGAACAACGGTCATGGTTTCCCATGTTGACGGTCATGGGCGTAAAAAGCCCACCTAAGAGTGAGACACCTAGGAAGCTAAGCTTGACGAAACACTTAGGTGCTAAACTCCCACACGTGGTAGAATAGGTCTGTTTTTCTCCAGGATGGCCGAATTGTAGGCAGTTCCGAATTTGATATATTTGCATAGGTAAGGCTGAAACAGGATAACTAGTCAGTGTGACAGAAGAGCTATCATATTGACTATACATGATGTGCAGAAGAAATTCGAGCCCTGACAATCGGAGGAGCTCCGAGGCATACGACATGTTTTTCAACATTAGCTTTCACGCTACACGGACCTTATCAGGTCCATAACCATAGCCACCATAGCATAACCGTTTATACCATCGAAAGCACTTCACGACGCCCATAGCGTGCTCATCCGACAATTCGATCCATCTGAACTACTACTGCATTGTTCTACTAGTGCTCATTCTAACAATGCTAAATATTCCAGTTACTACCAACTACACTATTCTTCTCTGGCGAGCAAACAAAAGTGTTCGCCCAAAATATATAATAAAGTTGCCAAACTAAGTCGACTTCCCCTCCCCTTCAAATTCGTATACCTGGTTAAGGGGCTCGACTATCCTAACAGGGATGACACATAGAACCCAGGACAATGTCGTGGACACCACGAAGAGAACCCAGGACAATGTCGTGGACACCACGAAGTTGTTATCGTTATACAAGCACGTCATGGTTCGTCAGCAAATACGAGTACCTGGTTGAAGGAGTCGATTATCCATCCTAACAAGGATGACACATAGAATCCAAGACAACCTCGTGGACATCACGAAGCTGTTGTCATTACAAGCAGGTCATGACCCTCCGCTTTAAGGAGCTCGACAACCGGTCCTTTAACCCCTTTAACCAAACGACATTAATAACTCGAACTGAATTCAATAATCGTGCTTGCAAGAATCAGAATCAAATCATTGACGACAATTCTCTGGCCAGCGATCACCAATGGAAAAGCTAAGCTAGAACACCATCTCAACATAGACGGCGTAATCATTCCGACAACGACAATACGCAATACTGTTCAACCAAGAGGAGGAAAACAAAATTACAACTTCAACCGGACACGGTTGACCAACAGGTCCTGCAAAAAAGGAAAAATAAGAAACGATGGCATATACATGTCACCAGTCAAGTGTAATAAACCTGACCCCGGAGGTTTATTCACTTGTGGGTCGCACGGCCTCTCGGGCCCTTACATAACAAAACACCGGCATAATGCAACAATTTTATTAACAACACAGTAAATGCTCTTGGACTGGCATGAGGGGCCGCGGAGGTGTATACCGCCGGAAAAGGGGGAAAGGCAGGGAGGGAGGAAGGAAGGAAGGCCGGAAGGGAAGCCGGACGGAGAGAAGCCGAACGCCTCAGGGACGGGGAGGCGCCGGAGCCGAGACCACGCGGCCAGCGACCCAGACGTTATTTTGCTGTCGCCTTTTATACCCAGATCCCCGAGCAGCAAGTGGCGAGGGGTTCGGCTCTGTGCGGCTCCCGGTTGAGCTCCCGGTGGAAAACAACGGTGGTGGCTTTATAGGCGCTACACTATATCCCGCTCCACCGAAAAGTCCCTGTCCCCAGGGACTAAAAGCGGGGGGGGGGTCCATGGAGAATAGTGAGCGGGGGACCACCGTACACAATAGTTCGTGGTGGTCCGTGCCACCGCATTTGGTGCACGGCCACCTCGAATAACACATCTCTAAGGGGTGAAGCCCTATGCATCGTGGGCAACGGTTTAGTCGGTGCAGGATGGTGGTCTTGACACAGATGTCGGCACGGCATAAGGCCGTGCCGTGTGGTCCGTTGCAGAGGGCGCACGGATAGTCGGAGGGGGAATAATATGAGCGGATTTCGCACAGAATGTGCCGGGCATGGCGTAGACCTTATACTTAGGCGCCGCGCTACTGGCTGGGGCAAGAACAGCCTTCTTCACATTCGGGTGACCATACGAATGGTACATTTTCCTTAAGAAGGTTAGAAAGTGGTGCCGCTATCTGTGCAAAATTACGTATAAATCGGCGAAAAAATGAACACATTCCTAGGAAAGCTTTTACCTCGGTGACCGAGGTTGGTCTTGGGTAGTCGTCGATGGCTTTGGTTTTATCAGGATTGGGTCGAATTCTGTCCTTACTGAGAACAAACCCAAGAAATTTGATTTCCTTTCGTGCAAAATCACATTTTGAAGCCTTCAATTTCATGCCTATAGTTTGAATCTTGTCTAAGACTTCATTTATATCTCGAAGATGTTCCTCGGGAGTTTCTGAAGTTATAATCAGGTCGTCTATATATATATATGTGAAAACTTGAGCCCTGAGGCGCTTTTTGAAGTCATTCATGATTCTCTGGAAGGTGGCATGGGCGCCTTTAAGGCCCATGGGCATCTGGATATACTCAAATGATCCTAAAAAGCAGGCAAATGCCGTTCGCTCGCAGTGGGTCTCTTCTACGGGTATCTGATGAAATCCTTGTTGAAAATCAAGGGAGGAGTAGAGGCATTTATTAGCGCATAAATCAATAATGTCCTGGATATTGGGGAGATTGGACTGCTGTGGTTTGGTTATGGCGTTTAAAGCTCTGAAATCAATCGTAAAACGCCAGCTGTTGGCATCTCGCTTCTTTACGAGAACTATTGGGCCGCAGAAAGGTGATGTGGACTCGCGGATTATCCCGTCTGTAAGCATTTGGACTATCTGACGTTCAATTTCCTGTCGTTTTTTTAAGGGGACGCGATAGATTTTTCTAGCGGGAATAGTCGCATCTTGGATAAGATCAATGCGGTGGCGTATAGGTCCGTTATAATGGCCTAAGTGTCCGTCAGGATCTACGAAGGTTTTACTATGTTTTCGAATGATACCCAAAAGGGAGTCTTTCTGATCGTGGGTTAAGTCCGACTGACTTAAGTCGACTTCCGTTGCTAAGTCATAGCAAGGGGGGCACTCCATAGGGAATTTGGGCACGGCAGACTCTCAATCGCCCTCGGGTGGAATATAGTGGCCGAACTGGTTTGTCTCAACTGCTGATATTTGGCCGGAAGAGGGTGATATGGGAGAGGCTTTTGCAATACTCATATTCTTATAGAGCATTATATCAGAAGCGGATGGATTGAGGACCAGGATGGGGCATTGGCCGTTCACGGGGGTTGATAAGCATCGTCCGACGACGTATAGGGATTCTGATTCTCTCAAATTATCCTCCAATAGAAAGGAGTCAATTGCGGTAGGAAGCTGGCCTTCGATATACACGGCAATAAAATTCTTACTTCTTTTTGGCAGAAGAACAGCATGGGATACTCTAACGTTATAATAAAGAGGGATTGGAGGTGATATGCTGTTCACCTGAATTGTTCTGCGGGCTTGTGAGCCAATTATAATGGTATTATTATACAAGTCGAGGGTTACCTGCGAACCGATGGCATTTAAACTCTGGATGAAATCAGACCCTAACAGAACTGGAGCCGGGCATTCAGCGTCGGGTGAGATATGAAAAACATGATTAATGGAATGGGAGCCTATTTCAACGGGGAGTACTACCGTTCCGATTAAGGTGACTTGGCTACCATTCGCGGCACGTGCTGGGGCACAGGTAGAACGTGATGCCCTATGATTTGCCTTTAATGTAGAGAGGGAGGTCATTCGCATATAGGATAACGACGCTCCACTGTCAAACAGTGCTATAATAGGGATATCGTTGATAAGGACTTGTATATAGGGCAAAGAACTGTTGTTCCTGTCAACTGAAGAAAGTAGGGCGTATACGCGAGGAATAAAGAGACGTTGGTGTGATGGGGCACTAGGTTCCATCTTAATGGAATTGATTTCCCGATTACGTGTGCGCTTGGGAGCGACCGGGGCGAGTGTATGGGCTAAATCGGCAAGAGCAGTAGCTGGTGTTCTACTGGCTCTACGAATTAGACAGAATTTTGCGTAGTAAAAACAAAAGAGTACAGCGATCATTACTACTAAGGATGGAATTGTTATCCACAGGACTAATGAGAGTATTGACCAACGAATGCTTCCAACGCCGTCTGAGAGCTTTTTTGTAGTAGAGTCATAAACTGTGAGAACAGACTCCGTTATCGAGCCACTCATGCTCTCAATTTGGTTCAACGTGTCCTCCAAGATGCCACGTTTTCTTAGGCGGTTTTCAAGCCTTTCGTATTCCTGTTGCAAAAACTGCAGCTGGTATTGGATGGAATGTGCAAAATTCCCGGTGATGTGATATAAAAAAGGCGCGTTAAAGATAAATGGCTTAGAATGCACTTCCTCTAAAATATTGGGAGGGAAGAGTTGCTGCTGAAACGTTGTGGTGACAGGCTCCATGTAAGGACATGCGACTTCGGCTGAAAAATGCAAAAGGTCATCCGAATTTGGATAGAGAAAAACAAGAGCTCCTCAACTTGGACCGGAAGTAAGGAATAGCAGGTGCTATTTACCTTATGATCTATAAAGACGTCAGTGGCATTAATGGGCTTACATCTAGTTACCAAGAGAGCTCCATTTTCGGTAATGGCAGAGACTTCATTGCGATCAAGAAGGGTCCGGGCTGTCCAGGAGGGATCTACTATGCTCAGAGAATGTATTTTCTGAGTGTTTAAGTATTGCCTTATACAGATGCTATTAAATGTGTGCCGTAATGGAATATTAAAAAGGAAGATTGCACGAGTTCGTCCTGAGGGTTCGGGGGGAACCATTGTAGGAGAAATATAATGTATATTTGCATTATAATTGGCCATTTGAGGTAGTTCGAGATTATCGATATTGATCTCATCATAAAGTGCTGCAAAGTGAGAAGAGGTGGTGAGATACGTCTGCGGCAGTGTGCAAAGCTTAAGTAATTTGGATTGCAAATAATAATCGCTACTGAATTGAAAAGTGAGCTCATGGTTATCAATAACTAAATAGCGGAGAGTTACGAGGGCGTCGTAGGTGCCTACTAAGTTATATTGACATGCGGGCAGATCTGATGCGGGTTCCCAGATTAGTATTCCTCCTGGAATTATACATGCACCACTTGAGAGGGTGCAATTCTCTACGGGTCCTAAGAAGCTGGATACAATGATTCCGTCCAGTGATGCGATCTCGCCTTCTGCTATCGAATAAATACTTCTCATATAAAAAGTTGTTCCCCATAGGGGGAGAGATGTATCAAGTTCCTCAATTTCGGAGGTCGTCCGAAGTCCTGGGGAAATGATAGTGAGGGAATGGCCGTATATGGAATCACTTTTGAAAGCTTGCTTATAATCGCTATTGGAAAGACCGGTGCGTTGGCGGCCGATAATAGTGCGGGTAGTACGAATATAAAGGAAATTATATGCTTCTACTTTAATAAGGTCTCTATAGCAGTTAAAAGCCTGAGTTCGCAGGGGGTCGTTTCTTTTAACGTACAACTGTACGGTTGTTCTGAGCATGGGTTCATCCATCGTGGCTGAACACTTAATTAGGGATGGGAGAAGAAGCGGGCTCGAAAAGAGTGTCGTGCCGCATAGCTGAAAGCGGGACTCTCCGAGTGGGAGAATTGAAAGAACTGCTAATGTGAGAAGGCCGGGTTGGACATTACAGCAGGGAATCTAGTGTTAGGTTGAGCGTTGGGTTGCAATTTAATTATTACAGCGCTTATTCGGACACCAACATTATTCATTGAATAATTGTATTGCACGAGGTGTAGTGCGGCTTGGCCAAGTCTTCATTTATTGCTCAGAAATAAAGATATGAGATGTTATTCGATTTCTGGTTGGCCTCGTGCTAGAGGGAGCAATTCATGCGCTTCAACTTCGTGTAAGACGAAGGAAAAAGAAGAGTGGTTCAATTTGGCACTTAAGGGGTAGGAATGTCATAGATTTAAGTTTTACTCGAAATGTGGTAATTTTGCAAAAAATTATGTAAAAAACTGTGGGTCTACCGAAATGACATAGGAAGGGGGAAGAGTTCGTTCATTAAGGTTTATACTAGAAACCCTAGCCGGGACCTCCATGTAATAAACCTGACCCCGGAGGTTTATTCACTTGTGGGTCGCACGGCCTCTCGTGCCCTTACATAACAAAACACCGGCATAATGCAACAATTTTATTAACAACACAGTAAATGCTCTTGGACTGGCATGAGGGGCCGCGGAGGTGTATACCGCCGGAAAAGGGGGAAAGGCAGGGAGGAAGGAAGGAAGGAAGGAAGGCCGGAAGGGAAGCCGGACGGAGAGAAGCCGAACGTCTCAGGGACGGGGAGGCGCCGGAGCCGAGACCACGCGGCCAGCGACCCAGACGTTATTTTGCTGTCGCCTTTTATACCCAGATCCCCGAGCAGCAAGTGGCGAGGGGTTCGGCTCTGTGCGGCTCCCGGTTGAGCTCCCGGTGGAAAACAGCAGTGGTGGCTTTATAGGCGCTACACTACACAAGGCCCACCTTCCTTTTCATTTCATTTCATTTCATTTCAATGAGACATTGTAAAGCGATGCAGCGTAAGCACACTCAGCATCCCACAGAAGAAAATTAAACCAGTAAAATCAACTAGATAACGAGCAGAACAAAGAAGAAATCAAGAAAAAGCGAAAAGTAGATTAATTAAGAAAGATAGGGAACACAACTTTGCGCAAAGCGATAAGAAAGGACTGTCAAAAACCGCTACGGAAATTCTCTGCTGCAAGAGACCACTCTTTAAGAGGGAGCAAAAAAGCAGTTACGGACGAGAACACTTCTAGCGGCCCTATCGAAGACCCGTTCTCAATGATGCCTGTTAAAAACGAAATCGGCGTGGACAAGAAGGTCATGCACGTCGTCACCGGAAAAGTGTTCCGGGCTACATTTCCTCTTGAAACGATTCTGCTTCGCGCAGTCTTCAAAAAGCCACGTGTCAAGTGGAGGCTGCCGCCCGTTAATCGAATTGAAGTGAGCACCAGGGGTGTGCATAAATGAAATTTGGAATTTCGTGGATCGTAAACCGTAAATCGTAAGAGTCACCTGACCTGTAGTGCAGTACATGTGAATTTCCAGAGGGTTTTTTTCTGCTGATGATAATCAGTGTGATTCAATATTTATTTATTTGCTATGTCATTTTCAGCTGAAGCTGAACAGTTTTCCTACCAAACTATTTCGCTCTTTCACGTCTTCTTGCTTATAAGACATCTTTCAAAGAAAACTTTACACGTTTCAAGCAAGTTGAAAAAACTGTGGATTCGAAGACTTTATTTTAGCTTACATATGCTTGGTATTCCAACAAAAAGCCAAGCATCAGGCAATATCCCCGCGCGATATTCGAATTCAGAAGCCCTGTTAATTGTAGAAAGATTGCAGCGAAGGCATTTCCTAACTTTTAATCTGAACCATCGATCGACAATATCAGATATCGCGGTAACCTAAAGCTACCTAGAGCGGTGGCTTCCTACGCAAGTTTGCCTGTCTTTGTTCGATTTCGAAAACTTTAAAATATTACACTACTTAATAATTCTCTCGCTCGGGCTGCCCTTCGCCAGTTCTGTAACGAACGTTTACTCTAAGTCTATAGCATCTTAGTCGGATTAGGTAGGGTAAGTATGGTAAACTCAATCACACCACCAAAAATAGAGATCAAATCTGTCAAAACCAGTTCGACGTTTTCTTCAAATGCTTCGCGCTCAGTATTACCCAACTTTGTATACCAATTTGCTCCGCCCTATGAAGTACAATGCAAATCGATAGAAATATTAGTGGCTGATGCTTTCCACATGAGTGTAGCAACTTTCTAGGCCCCGCTTCCAATCGCGAATGATATTCGATCGTGGGTTTGCGTCAATTCTATTCGGTAGGGTAGCATGAATTTGTTGTGAACAAATTGACTGACGTTATTACCATTGTTACCAAATGAGACGTGGATCGAAGAATACTCACTCCCTATCTCTAAGAAACTTCCTCCAATGTCTTTCTGTGAGCTGGAATGGAACAACCTTCGGCAGCAGAAATGCGATGTGCCTTGCTAGCTCTGGACCGAAAACGGAGGAGCTTCTAGACAGGAGCTTATTTTTTAAAATATTGTATTGCACTTGTTTCTCCTCCTGAACTGGTCTGACTTCAAACAGCGGCCCTTTCAGTGTTGGAGAAACAGAAGAATTAGCTAACCGAAGAGGTCGAATTCGAGAGACGACAAGTCTAGCGAGGCCTATAGTACATTTCTTAAAAAAAAGTGAAGCACTTTTCACTTGGTAAAATCTGACCACCAAATTTGTCCTCAACGCACTCTACATAAGAGGCTTCCAAAATTTCACAGTACAGCTTGCTGTCCATTCGGATAGCACCTGAGAAAAAAATCAATCTTGTCGTCCCTCTCCTTGGTATTCCTCCCCATAGATGAAGCTTCGCAGGGTGCTTCGCTCTGTTTCGGAATCGCGCTGCACGATCGCCCTTCTTCGTGTAGCAATGTTTCACCGAGCAATTTACTAAAGA
This sequence comes from Heligmosomoides polygyrus bakeri, assembly GCA_947359475.1. Classification (NCBI taxonomy): domain Eukaryota; kingdom Metazoa; phylum Nematoda; class Chromadorea; order Rhabditida; family Heligmosomidae; genus Heligmosomoides; species Heligmosomoides polygyrus. The sequence continues at coordinate 15,645,176 of OX375870.1, forward strand.
AGACTGGTTTTGCAACATGTGGGCATTTTTAAAGTGGTTTAAGAGGACACGTACTTTGAAGTGTTGTTTCGTCAGTGAAAATACAGTTGCTAAACGTCTCTTCATTTTCAATTTTTTCATCAGAAAAGTCCTTTCGCTTTTCTTTGTTCACATCTCGTATAAGGTGGCAATACTTCGTGTTAGCTCGAAGATACCCCATCCGACGTCTAATCCGCTTCACTTGGGTTAGACTGATCTTAATATCCCTTGCTCCAAGTTCCCTGGCTATATGTGGAGCAGAAGTACAGCTATCAGCTGAGTAGTGATTTCTGACTGTTCCTTCTATTATGAGCATGTGATCTAAAACAGAGTTTTCACTGTTGAACGAGGTCATTGTTATGCTACGAACCGTGTAGTGCCCGAGGATGATACTCAATCCTTCTAGATGGCGTAGTACTTGAATTGAACTTAACGATGAAGCGTAGTAAAGTCTGATAGGAAACATCTCCTGCCTACAAGTATTGATAAAGATTCTAAAAAACAAAAAACGGTTTAAAAATACCTCTCTTAGTCGTCTTAGGATGTCCATAGTAGCACGTCCTTTCGAACGCATGCTCACAATTATACTAAGATAATCGTGAAGAGTCATGGCAGTATTGTAGTACGGACGGATAATACGCAATGATCTTCGTGCTGACCTCGTGGGCTAGCATACAATGCGCGAACCCACCCTTGTTAAGACGAGGTCGAGCGAAAGAACCTAAGGAGCTGAACATAGGAATTGGTATCGTGACCTTACGGTATCAACCTGCCGGAGCATACCATACTGCTATTAGTGCTCATCTGCTCTCATCTGTCCACACTGTCTACACCATGGCTGAGCGTTTCGCGATTGTATATTTTCTCCGTGCGAAGAATGCAGACATTCTGCCATTATCATCTATTCACGGAGATTGTGCAGTTGGAGAAACCCGCAGGGTGACATGGCATGACAAAGCCTATTCTGCTAAGGTAACTTTCAGTGTATTTCTTAATGATGAAACTATATCACTATAACATAACAAATATTTTGATGATTCAGATAGTCTTTGTTGGACCGAAGAAAGTCTGTGAAAGGAAGGTAAAAGATGTTTCTGTAAACGGCGAGCTCCCGCCGCCTGTATTTGACATAGAGGACCGCCATGAGGTGGAGACTCCGAGAATCTCTGCAGATAGTACACTTAGCCTGTGGAATATAGCCGACATCCATGTGGCGCTGTTCTTTCAGTTCGTTTCCAGCAATTTCATTTTTATCTGTTCATGCTGCTTTCAATGCAGAGCTCACAACGAAAAAAGATCTATGGAGATCATGGAGAGGCTGAGGCTGTTGGAGCTCAGCGTTCCAACTAAGGCCTCCATAAGAGAAGTGAGGGACGCTCAAGAAAGGACCGACAAAGAAGTAGCAAAAATCGTACCTTTGCTCGGTCTAGTGCTGCGGAGGCTTCCTGAAGGAGCGGCTAAGAAAGGTGTTTAAATCAAGTTTATGAAGAAATAGTTGCCTGTTCCTCTGATCGTACGTGTAAACTCAATTCTAGGCCCTAATTACTGCTTGCTATCAAAGCAGAAAGTGGCCAGCATCCGCACACTTCGCGGAGATGATATGCGAAAGTTTGCGTTAGACCTTGAAAGAGAGGTTTACGCGGACTACCCTTCTCAACTTTTTTTGAAGATAGAGGAGAGACACGATTCCGCCGATAGAGTGGAATTTATAAGAGAAGTAAGCGGGTTACCCATTCACGTGAACATATTAGAATCTCTCACGTTTTCAGTGTGTTATGATGTTCTATGCAGTACCAGAGGAGGCTGAAAGGACTACCTGGAACACAGTTCGTAACTGCCTCAATGCTAGAGTCCGTAGAAATAAGAACAAGCGGAGAAAGACACCGCAATATGGAGGAGAATCAAGATTCCTATCCTTCAGTTCCCCTCAGAGGAGCTCTGAGACCTCACACATTGATAATTTGTATGACTTGTATGATTTCGAATAATTTATAGTGTGCGTAGTGTTTAAAAGATTGTTTGTGTTTTGGTGCACCTGTGTCAAGAAGAAACAGATTGTGGCGTGTTGTCGTCAGCTCTGAGGAGCTAAACAAATTGCGTGAAAGTAGAAGCAATTAAATGGTGGTCTTATTGCGATGGTGCATAGCCGTGTAGCGTGGGGCATACTCCAGAGAACTTGGAGGGTAGCTCTCTCCAATAAACGGTGCCCATATTGAATGTCACTATTTTCCTTGGAACACTGCGCTACATGTGCCTTCGATGTTGTTTGCAATACGGCGGCCTAGCACCAGGGTCGCACCGCGCGACGCCGCGTTGTGCGCGACTTCCAGCCACGGCGAATACGACGCGGCCCACACGGCTGCCTCTAGTAGCATCGATCGACCGGCGCTCGATGCCGCCGGATGGCGCGGGGCGGGTGTTCGCTGTTGTCGGGCGGTACCCGTGTGTGGAGGGCTTCAAGTTCGAATCCTCCACCGCACCCCGTAGGGGCGCCGAGGCCAACAGGTGCACGGCGCCCCGGGGGTGTTCTGTGTCCATCCCGGTGAGCGCCAAGGTGTCTTATTTGACACCCCCATCCCCTCCCAGTTCGCGCGGAGAGGGCGGGCCATCCAGTACCCTAAAGTTGAGGGGTACTGGGTGGCTTCTCAGCGCAGAGATGAAGGCTGTTTTGGACACTACAAATTCAGGACGGCCTCATTCCTTCATAATCACCTCAAGTCAGGTGCTTACGGTGAGTTATATAATGTGTCCTCAGCCAAAGCGTTAGCGTTTTTCGTGGATGAATTTTTGAGCTAGTGGACGCTATCGGATCTTTCTCTAGGCAATTACACCGAAAACTAGGAAGTGGAAAGAACTATGTGATATTATCTATCCGTAAGTAGGTTTAAATTAGATCGAGTCAGGTTTTAGGAGTATACATCCGAATTAAAAAGCTAGCTATTTAGGAGCATATATCCTGTGCGCATAAGAATAGGAGGGGATAAAATTCTGGTTGGTGGTGAACGGGAAGGTGTTGTTTACTCTATGTGAAACGTTGAATCGAAAAAAAAAAAACTTAAATCTTCCTTCGGTTGAGCCACGCACACGACTTCCACGTTACTTGGCTCCTCGATGCGAGCCAAGCCCAAAAGCCTACCAGCACGCACGCAAAAAATACAAATTAAAAAGTTAGCTATAAAAAATAGTCCACAAAGATTTGGTGAAAATTCATGTATGTAAGTAGAGGAGCAAAGATACGGTCAAAACTCGATCGGGGGCCGCACCGCAGCATTTGGGAGGATCAATAAAACGCCGCGACACCAGAAGTGTGAGGACCCTGGTTAGGCGATTTACGGCGTCCTCAGATGGCGGGAGGGGTCACAAGGGCGAGCGACGGGACGGACTCGCCAACTAATCTGCGGCCGCACCAGGGCTATTGGGCTTTGGCAGTAAACTGGTGCGGGTGAAGGAAAAATTGAAATTGAACCACCGTTCGAGTTAGTTTTAAATGGTGAATGCAGTGGTAGGCTGTTTTTCCATTTTTGAATTTTTTTTAATGACAGTCAGTTAGCATTTGGAGTGAGTTTGCTCCGTCACTGAGTGGCTAAAATGTCTCCTAGCCCACTTGAAATCTCACCCATGAAAGACTATAAGGAGTTTGCATGGGCCTCCAAATCCCTATGCTTCTTTCTTCAAAGAAACGATTCTGTGTCCACTTCAAAAGTGGGGAAAGTGAGTGGCTAACTGCGAAGAAGTGTCGTTTGGGCAACTTTGCCAGCGTATAATTATCACTAAGCACTTCGAATCTGAAAGGTCTACCTTCGCAACTATTTTCAGCTATCACGCTTAACGGGACAAATGAATATAAACACATACAAATTTGATATTTTAAAATTAGAGCCATCCAAAGTGGAGACATTTTCTGAAAATAATAGAACTTAAATTATTAGATCCTCTGAAAAGTACATCATTGTGATCGTGAAATACTAAGGAATCCAGAGAACTATGTGTTGTATATAAGGTGGAAAATAGACTGTAATAGGCCAAATCTCCTTCCTTCATTAGCTACTCAGGAGCTGTGGGTGTAATTATCTCCCGCGAGCACAGGGGTCAGCGGCGCCAGGCAGGAATTAGGTCACTGAACTATTTTTCAGGCGCTCCCTAGGCGATTTTCAGCTCATCGGGAAGAGGGCTCGGTGCTGATCACGAATATGTCATTCAATTTGCAATGCGCTCAATTTGAAGAGCGCTACAGAAAAGCGACGGAAAAGGCGGTTTTTTTACTTTTTCCGCCCAAAGACCAAAAGATAAGGCCGGTATTGTAGGACGGTGTCTTCTGGCGCAGTAACACATTAAATCATGAAAAACAATTTTCAAAAGAAGCAGGAATGAGCTGTAAGAGGAGAACATTAGAGTGGGCACATCTCTGTAATCCAGTCCACCACATAAATTTAGGCTCCAGTTGTAGATCAAAGCGTACCATATTTACGAAAATGTACGACTTACGACCCAAAATGTAAAAAATCGTAAATCATAAGAAATTGGGCAAACATAGCCGTAAATCATAAAATCGTAAATCGTAATTACGCAGACCCCTGTCTGAAACCACTTCCACAGAAAAGGACTGCTCTCATGAGCGCTGCTAGTTGCGAGGCAAGGTTTCGCAGAAATGGGTTGCATTCTTCTTTGAATGTAAGCTCGATTGCTCAAACACGTGACTTGCAATGTCGGCGATTGCTTCGGGAAGTACACATCTACTTCTCGAACACTCATCCTTGGAGAGAAGACGAATCCCCTGACAATAAAGCCAGTTGGGGACGTCAGTAGTAGATGATTTAGATTTGCTGGAAAGTGCCAAGCAGAAACAAGAGAAAAGCTCTTGATCGGTTAACATCAAACTGGGCCGCAAGAGAAATTGTAGGGGCAATTATATTTGCTATTTCGGTTGGAACTGCAAATGCGACTTGTAGTTGCGCACCATTTTCCAAATTCTGGTATTGAAGAATTGTTTCCAAATTTTTGTTATATACTATTTCTGTTATGTTTTGTTATGTTATGTGCTAGTGTGGCTAATGCGGCATGCAGAAGAAACGTGTCAGTCAATCGTTATATACCATTAGGAGCACCAAACGAACACGCGCCTGTAAATCAGAATACAGATCTCATCGGTCAGCTCATCATTGCCATGTAGGCTTCATTAAAGACAAGTACCTGATTATTAACTTAATTTCCAGTGATAATATAGAAATTCCGTTGAGGCACTATCTCAGAAGACAAGCGCACCATGCATCTTACTCATAGTGATAGCCGAAGCAAAAACAAAAGCGTTTACTGTAAGGCTATACCCAACTCAGGTCAGCATCAGTTATGAAGTGGTAAAATAATATGCGACTGCCAGGGAACGTCCTAGAAATGTGCATATGTATGCTCGTACCCTCTCGTATTGAAGTAGGAGGATTTGGATCTTTCAGCTCGTCCAGTAAAACAGTCTGCGTGGAATAGCTCTCTTCTCCTCACTTTCAAATATCGCTGCTCTGTAGGCTTTGTTTTGGTTGTTTGGAACACTCATCCTTCGCCTCCCTAAGCGCCAGGGCGTTTATTCTCCTGTGGTCCTCACTACCTTCTTTACGAAGAAGTATAAGTACGCTAGGTTGAACAGCATGAGGAACAGTGCATATGGGAAATAATCTCTTAGTGTAACAGTTGAGTTATAGTCGAACAGGAGACATGGGCTCAGATGACGTGAAGATGAGGTAAACTGTCTGGAGTTTGAGAGTTTGTCCGTCAGTTACTGGCAAACTTCGAATCGTTAAATTTCAATGTAGAATAGCAGTTGACTTTCACTAGGGTTGATTTCGTTGCACTGATGTTTTTGTTGCAGTAAAGAACAGGATAGGCGCGTGTAGCGCAGTCGGAGGAGGCGCCGACGGTCGCGTTCACCCGATACCAGGTTTCTGGTTCGGATTTCCCGCCCAGGCCAACCAAGCCTTCTATCCCTCCGGGGTCGGTGAATTGGTGTCTGGGAAGGATAAAGCGCTGACTTGTTCATCGGCTGGCCACCGCAAGTCATTGTATGGCCAAATACGCATTCATATCGCCTCCACGACATCCCGTAGAAGTAGAATGGCGCATCCCAAAAGGGATTGAGTAACGCCGTCCTTTACCCTTTATCCTTTTTAAAGAACAGGATTTTCCGGACAGTTTAGCGTATTCTATATTTTTAATGTTTTTATTACCGTTTTTCTGAAGGCTCCTCTCTGAACGCTTAAACGGCATAAGAATTCCTCATTTTCGGCTTGTTTCATTTTTTTAATCGTTTTAGCTCAAGAGAGCTGTGTGCTGTCATCAGTACCGAATGCTTTTCATTACTCTCATTGAATCTTATTGCTCCAATGTATCGACTTTATGAATAAAGTTTGCTGAGTGTGGTACGCTGGTTGTGCATCCTAAGCACTGATATAAGTGCTGCAATATATGTACATGCTAGTATCACGCGTACGTGTATCTCAACGACTCTCTTATTTTGTAGTCAAAACATCTGAGATGTGTTAATGAATACAATACATCATCATTTGTTTAAAACATATCAACAAGTTTTTTGTTTCTGTCCGGGCCATAAACATTCGTTACGTTGTTTTCCACTTGCAGGCAATAAGACGTCATCTACCATGAGCATGTAGTGTTCGAGAATGAACTATTGATGTTTCAGAAGAAATTGAAGGAATGTGCGTCCATTTCTGGGAGGATGAAAAAAAGCCACCAAAGTAAGTAAAAGAAAATGAATGCAAAACTAATGAAAAAACAACAACAACAGAGCAGTTTAGCTTCTATCTCTGTTCTTGCTTGTTAGATGAGCCAAATCCACCAGTATGCGTCCACATCGTACTCATAGTTAAAACAGAGCAGGATTCTTAGGTAAGGAAAACTTGCTTGGAGCTCCATTTCAGGGAGACTCAAGAGACTTTTCGCCTTCTATTCATATCATTTCTTTCATGCTGTTTTCCATTTTCGGTGGCGGTCTTTGAGGTGCCCGCAGGACGGCGGATCACTTATTTGACAGCTTTTATATTCTAATACCTGGAGAAGTGGGCATATATAAGTGGTAAGGCTCGGCGTCAACTAACACAATCGTGCAATACGCCATGCTTTCTACTTTCACAGAATATCATATGGAGGCTTATGAGGGGAGTTAGTGAGCTTTGTCAGAGATTCTGAACGAGACCCTCATGGCCTTGTAGGACATCGGACGAGGATCATAGTAGATCTGTTTCGTTTTTGCTATTTGGCTAAAAACGGTAAAAACGGTATCACTCCAATACGTGGTGATAAGGCAAAAGTGACGGTTGGAACGGAATCGTTGTGCTCAGAAATTAATCTACAAAACGTTTGGAGCTTCAGGTATAGTCAAATCATTGCAATCAGATAGTTTCCTAGGTTTCCTAAAATAAGTTGCAGGCTTCATTAATGATTCTCTCGCAACGACTGCGGCAGCGACTTGGTACATAGTCGAGAGGATGGCGAGGCACTTGAGGGTAACGGGTCGAGGGTTCGGTTTTTGGAGGTGGATAAATTACAGTAGGTTGCGGTGCTATGTGTAAGTGAAGGGGTATTTACAGAATAACCAACGCTGTACTTTCACAACTCCAGAAGTTGAGGAGAGATCGAAAAATTATTCCTCCCAAACATCGCTCAGGGAGGTTATGCGTGGTGCTGATCACGGATGTAATATCTAGTTCTGAAACTGCGGCCGATTACAGTAGTTTACTGTAGGTGTGAGTGAGTAAAGCTGCCTACGTCAGTAGAATCGATTCCCTTACACATGTTGTCAGACTTATTTTTTTCGACCTTCGACTTCGGGTATAAAACAGTGCAAGAAAAACTGATAATTTCTGTTTGTACTGCTGATAAAGCTTACCTTCGAAGTCAAACCGTCGACACACCTCCCTCACGTCCGAATCGTTATTTAGTCAGCCATCCAGTTGATGCCGCGGTTGTAGCGAATGAATCAGTAGAATGTGCCCTACAGCTTCTTTCACGAAGGCTAAAAAATTATCAGATTTGCAATGATCTAACTGTAGTTGAAGCACCAGACCTTTTGAAGGTTAATCTCAGAGCACGGCAAGGCCATTCCAAGCGTTACTTTTGCCTTATAAACCCACACTGGAGCACTGGAGTGATACTGTTTTGTTGTCATTTGGACCGCCTAAGGGCGCTTGTTAGCAAAAACGAAACAGAGTTCTGTGATCCTCCTCCGATTTCCCACAATAGCATATGGGTCTCCCTCAGAATCTCCGGACCGAGCTCACTGCCCCCCCCCCCCCTCGTTAGCTGCCTACACATTGACTTGCAGTAGCCAACCAATGGACATGCCAGTTCTCTATTCTTCTAAGGCAATTCTGAAAACAATTTATCGACCTAATAGGGATGGATGGCTTGGTTGGTTCCATCGGGATCCGAACCTTGATCCAATAAGCGGTGCACACGAGGATTGGTGTCGCCTCCAAAACCACTAAAATAGTATTCTGTACATAATGTAATGGACGAAGAGAAGGATGGCTTCGATTCAAAATGTGACATTCAAAGGCGACTCTCTTTGTAATGAAGAACATGATTTGGAGATATGACAAGACGAGGGCAGTGTATTGCTGCTGCAACTGCCACGTGAGAAGAAGTCAATGACACATCTCCATTTCGAAACCGTCGTGGGTTGAGCGTCTTGACTGCGATTACACATGGATGCACTATTTTTGTTTTTTTGTTTCAAGACGAACACTTCAGTAATACGGTCTTCTAGAGGTGTGTGGTAGTGCAGTCGGCGGAGGTGCCGTCTGTCGCGTGCAGCCGATTCCAGGTGTGTGGTTCGGATTTCCTACCCAGGCCAACAAAGCTATTCATCACATCGGGCTAGATGAATTGGTGCCTGAGTTATCTGGGAAGGATAATCACTGACCTTTTCATCAGCTGGAAACCTCAAGTCGTTCTCTGACTGAATACGCAAATCAAATTATTTACACATCATCCTGCAAAGCAGAATATGTGACGCATTTCGTTTAAAAATTACCTGAAAACTGGTTTTTTCATTGAAGTTAGAACATTAAGTAAAGGAGCAAAATGAGCATGAGCATGACACCCAAACACTCCATAAATGTGCACTTGGATGTATATTTTTTCTTTTCCTTTCAGGATCGCTTCTATTAGGTTGGTGCATAAGTTCTCGGAAATTTGGGGCATGAAATATTTATTATCACAACATACGAACAACAATATCAAATCATTTGAAGTAACCACCCTTTACATCAATTGTCTTTCGCCAACGTGCTGGTGAGTCATGGATGCCTTTTCTCCAAAACGTGGCCGGTTGTGATTCGAAAAATGTGAGCAGACATCCTCTCGGTTCCTAAATTGCTGGCCGTCTAAATAGCGTTGAAGGCTTGAAAACAAATGATAATCAGAAGGAGCGAGAGTAAGGTGGATGTGGAAGAACGGTCCATCCGTAGTCCGCCAACTCAGCCCCCGTCGCTCTAGCAATATGCGGTCTAGCGTTGTCGTGTTGAAAATACACCTTCACTTGCTCTCCTCGTGCGGCTTGAAGGTGGGCCCTCAACTTCCTCAGTTGGTTGACGTAAACCTCTGACGTCACTGCTATCATTTCGCCCAGCAGCTCCCAGTATTCTACGCCAAGAACGCTCCACCAAATGCATAGCATCACCTTTTTCACGTGAAGGTCGGGTTTCGGAACGTCCTCTGCCTCTCCAGCTGCGTCAACCCACTGTGCACGCCGGTGATAATTAGAGTAGAGTATCCACTTCTCATCCCCGGTGACAAGGTTGTCCAGCCATCCGTGGGTACGTCTGAGGGTAAGGAGAGACAGAGCGACATCGGCTCTGAGATCCATGTCATGTTGTGTCAAGTCGTGAGGTACCCAGCGACCCAATTTGTGCACCTTGCCAATCGACTTCAATCCTCGAACGACTGTTGAGTGACTAACACCAAGAGTGCATAATAGTTCGCGAGTGGTCTGGTATGGGTCCGCTTCCACTCTACTTCGGAGGCCATCCATATCCAGTGTCATCGGGCGCCCCTCTCGTTCATTATCTTCAACGGAGAATTCGCCAACTGGAAACTTCGAGAACCACTGGTACACAGTGCTTCGAGCAGGAACACTCTCGTTGTAAACATCCTTCAGGCGACGAAACGATTCGTTGGCATTGAGGCCAGATTGATGTAGGAATAACATGACGTGCCGAGTATGCGTCCCAGTTGGAATGAATTGCTTAGCCATAATAGCTGACGTTAACAACGCAGAAGTAAATGTTAGGAGCAGTTTTATAGCACTTTCCTTTCTCTATCGATCGATCATTTACGCGTTGCTACATGTGAGAAATTTGGCGGGAAAATGCGTTTTCAATTCAGGAGGGATCAGATGTCCGGGAACTTATGCACCAACCTAATACATTTTCTGATCTTCTTAAATCGAGTGTAAAATCATTTCTTGGCTTATCAAACATAGTGTTTTTATCACATTTTGCTCGAAATCAGCCTGATGTAGTACAGATAACAGTGACTTGGTGCTATCGCTTTCCGTTTCTTCAAAACCTTGGATTGTGGTTCTCGAATTGCTTTTAGCACTACATGCTCTACGTACTCTACTGGAATCAATACCAACTCGATTCATATCCATCCAAGTCGTAGTCATCCGAAATTAGAATTCAAGTGACATCATTGTCGACGGTGCTTCCAGCTGCGCTGAGATATTGTTCTAATGTATGGTTCTTGCTCGAGAGGACAGATGCGTCTTCTAAGCTGAATTGACAAACTTCTTATAATTCTTCCTTAAGCAGTTGAAAACTCGCAATATGCAGTTGTGATTGAAGTCACAAAAACTGTTTGAACTACTACTACAAACGCGTTTCGTCCCTTAGACAATCAATGGATAATAGCTACGGTCGGCTAGGTTCCTTTACTGAAAATCGTCAAGTGACACGAAGACTTAATCGAGTTCCATAATAAGGAAGAAGTATGCTATCGATCGCTTCGAACACGTCTTACATCTGTAGTCTTTTGAGTTCGAATATTTCCTGGCAAAGGAAACCGTGAGGGAGGCGCATGAACGATAACTGAACGAACCATCTGTAACTGATCTTGTACTGTATGACCGGGGTGTGTGAGGATAACTGTCTAACCGTGTGATGGGAGGTGAAAACCATGACAGCGTTAGCGGAATGGAGCGCGCGGCTCACAGTGGCCGGATGGTCTAGGGGTATGATTCTCGCTTCGGGTGCGAGAGGTCCCGGGTTCGAATCCCGGTTCGGCCCAACTTTTGCATCTACGTCACTTACAGAAGTTTCCTAACCGCAAATGTTACCTTGGATTTGTACAATGATTGCCGTGTACATAGATAGTCTCCATGCGTGGCTCCGACAAAGTGGAGAGTCGCGCGCAGCTTTGTTTGCGGAATGAGACATACTCTGAATGTGAAATTGAAAGACGATCTTTAAAAGATATGAAAGGCACCTTAAAAGCTAAATTGATAACAAATAAGAAGAAGAAAGCTGTACTGATGGAGATAAGGAGGGAGTTTAAGACTACCAACGCACAGAGCGATCCCATGCGCCTCCTCCCCTTTCCTTCTCGAAGCTCGAGCTTGACCCTGGTTGATAGGCGTTTTTCATGAACAAAAAGTAACTCTCCATTCGAATTCTTCGATTCACCAAAAAGTGCCAGTTCTAGTCTAAAGCCTCGTAAACGGCGCTGATCAATAGAACTATAGAGTAGCAGAAGACTCAGCAAAGTCTAGGACGAAAAACCTTGCAATTTTCCGTTGAAAAGCTCTCAGTATGTGAGAATTACAGCATGAAGGAAGCGAATATTGCGAGAAGCTGAAGTGCACCTGGCGCGTTCTTAATGGTTAACGCGGATTGTTTGAAAGATCGTTTTTCGATCCTTTGAGGTAAGCTATAATTCATTATAGGGGTCAAAACATTGAAATTTCCATGTAGTCTCGGTGACGCATTTTGGAGCCAATATCATATTTCCGCTGTTGTAAACGCGTTTTTTTCAGGCTTTACACCCTCGCTCAGACATAAGCCATCTCACCAAGATGAAGATCAGATGCACAGTCGGCATTTCTGTATATGAACTGTATGAATGCACTCTTAATTCCTCAAGACATTTATACGACAATGACTGTTTAAACAGGTATTACCTAGAATCCAAGGTAACACCTGCAGTTGGGAAAGTTCTATAGAAAACAATTAATTACAGATACATCGTCATACGTGAGTGGCGTAGATGCAAAATTTGGGCCGAACCGGGATTCGAACCCGGGACCTCTCGCACCCGAAGCGAGAATCATACCCCTAGACCATCCGGCCACTGCGAGCATCGCGCTCTGTTCCGCTAACGTGCGCTGTCGTGGTTTTCCCCTCCCATCGGTGGATTAGGCAGTTATCCTCATACACCCAAGTCATACAGCACAAACTCAGTTTCAGACGGCGTGAAGACGGCGGAGTCGTTCAGTAGTCGTTCATGCGCCTCTCTCACGGTCTCCTTTGCCAGGAAATATTCGAACTCAAAATACTACAGATGTAAGACGTGTTCGAAGCGATCGATAGCATATTTTTTTCCTTATTATGAAACTTGATTAAGTCTTCGTGTTACTTAGCGATTTTCAGTAAAGGAACCTAGCCGACCGTAGCTATTATCTATTGATTGTCTAAGGGTTGAAAACGCGTTTGTAGTAGTAGTTCAGACAGTTTTTGTTGCATCAGCCAGCAACTAAATTTTGCAGATTTCCAACTGCTTAATATCGTATTTAAGATGATTTAAATGAGAGTGCCAAAAGCAGTTCGAGAACCGCTAACAATGGAGGCGGTGGCAGCAAGCCACGGCTTTCTTTTCCAGATCAGGCTGATTTCGAGGAGAATGTGATGAAAACACAGTGTTTGATAGATCACGAAATAATTTTACACACACTCGATTTAAGAATTTCAGGAACTCTTGCAAGAGAAAAGATCTTGAAAAATGGAGAAAAATGTACGTCCAAAAGCGCATTTACGATGTGTTATGGTGGTTATGCTCACACATCCTCCTATTGCTGTTCTTACTTAAATGACAAAACCCGTCGATATTCAACCACTTGCGAAGATGCGTCACGTGTTCTACTCTCCAAGATATATGATGCAGGCAAGCCGTAGGTATATTTTTTCACAATGAAAGGTTGTGCGCGACCGATGACTAGTAAGTGACTCCTACTTTCCAGACTGCTCTGTTAGTATTTAAGCAGCGCAAAGATGTGGACGGGTTGGTTGTCCTGGGCCGGATTCAAATATTCGGTTGAATTAGGGTGCACGCCAGAGTCAGTACCTTCACCGGATGTCATTTGCAATAGCGTATTGCTACACAATTGGTAAATATTAGCGATTACACGTTTAATGGTAACCACGACATTCCAGATTCTAGTACATTGTAAGAGGTGCGAACGTTTTTTTTATAGGTTTTACTGTTCTATTTCCATGAATTCATCATCTAGATGGGGTTGGTTTCCGCCGCATGCTCTGCTTAGTGTGACTTCAGACTCTCGACTTTGTTAGCAAGATCTTCTATGGTGGATTGCAAGGCGTTCAGAGATGCGGTGAGTCTCTCTATATTTGGCTCCTGCGCTCTTCTCCTCGGAATCTCCATAGCACATTTGTCAGTCCAGTATGCAGAGGTTTGACGGCTTGAAGTTGGCCGGCGATAAGGCATTCCACGCGTTGTGTCGAATATCTAGGCCATGCTCACGTCTTCGGAATCGGCATAGTGGCGGGTCTGCTCCACCATCGTATTTCTGGCTGGTTCGGACTTCTTTCCAGTTATCAGGATAGTAGCCGTTACAGGAAGAGCTCGTAGATCGTGTTGGAGGTAGAGGAACCGGATTTAGCACACAGTGTGAGTTTTTATTCCGAAATATCCACGTCGTGCTGAGCTCTCCCGATAGGAGCTGAAAATATTGAGTGTCTTTATACAATTGATCTACGAATGACGAACAGAGCATAAATTTACGTCTCTTAGTGACAGTTTTGCTCCTCCAAATCATCTGTTTCTGGAAGAGTTTACAGTGCTGCTCGAAGACGTTTCAGATCACGCTTATCCTTTCGCAGTGTGGGTGTGGTCTCAGCACTGCATGATCCATACCCGACTGCAATACAATCAAAGGTTTCTAAATAGTCTCTATCTATTCGTTCACCTTGCAGTTGCATCCACCGTCACTTACACAATACTTGCAGCACACACTGAAATGTTTTGCATGAAATCTTCCAAAGATAGAGTGCAATCATTCGCAAGATGATCTCCCCGCAGCATTGAGGATTATTAAAAGAACTTGATAGGATAATCCGCTAAAGTTGCAATCAGTATGACTAGAATTATTGTATTAAGGTGATTCATATGTTCTTGCTACTTTTTGATATTTTTCAAATGTTTATATATGTTGTTCAAACTAACCTTACTCATCGAAATATCGCCCATCTCTGTCTGTGACTGTTGTCCACCGTTCCGGCAGGGAATGGATGCTGTATCGATAGTAATCCGGGGATTTCGATTCGAAAAAGTGGCGAAGGTCGGATTCGAGGGCCGTTCGATCATCGTATCGTTTTACTTCCAGAAAGTGAGCTAGCGATCGGAACGCATGGTAGTCAGTTATGGCAATGTCTGGTGGAATGGGGTGGTTGGGGAATCACTTCCCACCCTAATAGACGGTGCTTTTGTTGGGTCGTTTTTGAAGTTTGCGGTTTTGCATAGTCATGGAGGAAATAAATCTTGTCGAGTTGTGGGCGTTTATTTTGAAGAACATGGCTGATTTCTTGTAGTTGGTTGCGGTACGCCTGACTGTTAATGGTGCCACCAGAAGGAAGAAGCTCCCAGTACACAACACCACTAACGTCCCAGGGAACTCTCAGCATTTCTCTCCAAGGGTGCAGATCACCCTTGGGAACTGCTGGCGGCTTCTCCTCCGCTGGAGTCCAAGCGCGCCTTTCTGTATGTCACACATACAGTACTCACTTCTCATCCCCTGCAATGAGCGAGTCCAACCAGCCAAAACGGCGAGAGCGGGATAAGTTGAAAAGGCACGCATCAGCTCACTGCTCAGGTGACAAATCCTGCGGAATTCATTGGCGTATTTTCCAGACGAAACCAAGCTCTCGTAATTTACGAACGACAGTGGGTTGGCTAGAGGAGATGGTCGTCGCCAAGTCAGAGGGGAAGTGGATTGGAACGGGTCTGCTATGATGGCAGTCGGTAGGGAGTCGCTGTCGACATCGACTCCCGTCCAGACTTGGGTTCTTTGGACAACGAAAAATCACCCAACTATAACCGATTCACCCAATTATCACAGGTACATACGTGCACTGGGTGCATCCTGGCCAAAAACACGCAACAGGTTACGATGAGCCTCGGCTGACGTGTGTCCCAGCTGGAGCTCGAAAAGACGACAGTGACGGAGTTGGAGTTTTGAAGATTCCATATCTTTTGGGATATGGCGGGTGGTAGATTACTAATAAGTTGCATTGTCATGAGCTGAGCTTTGACCAGTCACATATCACCTATTGCGAAATCGATAACACGTCTCAACCAGGAAAGCCAAGTCAAGTTGCAAAATCATCATCATCATCTCCATTAGCGTCTGTCCCGCTTGGTGGCGGCGTCCGCTCTTCTGGTGTGGTGACGCCAGTTCTCCCGATCAAATACTTGATCAGGGTGCACACCAGCCATTTTTAAATCCACGTGCAACGTATCTAGCCAACGTTGCTTCGGGCGTCCCCTGGGCCGCTTTCCAGGGACCTCAAGGATCAGGCCAGTCTTACGGTCGGTGTCGTCAAGTTGCAAAATCGCAAGAACATATTAATCACCCTAATAGCTCAGTCACAGTTGTCTGTCACATGCACGCGATTCTAGGCTTTTGGTAAGGCTTCCTGTCCAGGCCAGCTAAAGGCCCCCACAGACTTCTGCGGCGCCGCTCGGCGGCGCCGCTCAGCGGCTTGACTCATCGTCAGTGGGAGCGGTGACGGCGAGGTACTGTACTGTTTCTAGTGGGGACCGACTGGTGCTTAACAATAACGCGCCCCGATGACGATCGCGCGCCCGCATCGACCGTCTCCGCTCTGGATCCCGCCGCGAAAGGGCAGAGCGCAGAGCGCAGACTGACAGACGCTGGAGCGGCGCCGCCGGGTGGAATGATTCAAGTCATTTCCGCCAGCGACGCCGCCGGTGCCGCTGGCGGCGCCGCTGGAGGCGAGCTCTGCGTCTCTGCCCTATGGTTAAGCATAGGGCAGAGACGCCGCCGAGCGGCGCCGCAGAAGTCTGTGGCGGCCTTAAGTCTTCCATCCCTTCAGGATCGTTGAGTTGGTGTCAGGCTTGTCTGGGATGGAAAAAGTTCTGACGTGCACATCATCTAACCACCACAAATCACTGTAAAAATCAAATAACCATTCAAAGTGCTTCCACGATATCACGCGAAGTGTGTAGAATGCGTCGCGCATCGCAAATCCTGACTGGCCATCCCCGTCCTTTATATTTTATCCATAGAATTATCACAGTTTTATACAATAACATGTATTATATAATTTCGCGCTCTATCACACTGAAGTGCGTTCCTCCAATTGCTGAAGCGCACTGAACGTTTATCCTTTTCGCAACCTTAACAACCATTTATGGTAGCGTCGTATTCGTAGTAATCGCAACGGCTTGTCTCTTGAATAATGCTTGCTGCAGTTTTGACATTTGACAACGAATTCTGCTGAGATGGTGGCGCGTATTCTTACGACGAATTGAATGGAATTGACAGTGAAAACCTGTGGCCCTTATAATACTCGGGTTTAAAGTTCTGTCTCAATGCTGTGGAATACCTTCGCACCTCTTGTAGTTTCAAATTTACATATCACACTCCTGCTAGCTCACAGCTGTCTTATGCAGATTAAAATAAAGAACCTTGGTAGAAGCTATGATCGTTTAATTTTTGAAATCGAACCGACGAGAACTTTCGGTTCGTGTTGAGTAAATGTTAAGTAAATAGTTGTAAAATTAGTTACCGTATACAGCCTACATATAAAGTTGATACATAAGTTCGAAAATTAGGTGAACCGGCCACGTAATGCGTTTCACGGACACCCGCTAGACAATAGCCGTCATCGACTGGATCCAGCGGTATGTCAAGTGAACATCAGGAGGCCCGCCAGTGCGTTGGTAGGACTTCGTCGTGAAAGCCCTGAATGAACGATGTGACGCTCTTCGTGCCCCTCGAGCGAGGAGGATCCACTGGAACACTTTGGCACGCGACGGAGACGAATGAAGACGCTGATGGCGCCCGCTGGGCAACTCGACGACCAATGGGACGACAGGCGGTACATAAGTTCTTGATTACTTGGTGCCCTCATTTTATTTCACAAGCAAGCAACAATAGCGAGTGATTCTAAATAACCACCATTCGGTCGACGTCTGCCAACTTGTCGGGCGGGTATGGAATCTTTAGAGTTCAGATTTTAGTCCAAGTTCTTACGTGCTGTGCGTTCACATGGCTCGGTTATGTAACAAGTAATAATAAAGGGTGTGGAAAGCTGCACCTTAAAGAACATTTTAGCCGTCCCTTCGAGATTAGGTTATGAAGAGTATGCAATCCAGATGGCGCTCAATCCTGAAGAAAAGTTCTGATCAAAGTGAGCAAGGTGTGGGGTATGATGGGGAGTTAGGTCCAAGTGAAGATAGTCCGCGACCAAGCGATGTGTATAGCTCCAGCGCGGTCTCGTTGGAAATGATAAATTAATCGCTCTCTAGCTGTCTAGTTGGGGTTTCGAAAATTGTAATTTAATTTAGGCTGGCGTGGACATCTGCCGTCACCGCTGTCCCTTCATATAACTCTCCCTAGTCTGCGTCCTGAGCGCTCCACAAAAAGCACAGCATGGCTTGTTTTATAAGCGCCTCGGTTTTTAGGGGTGTACTGACTCGTCTATTTGCTCTATCCACTGGACACAACAAGGAACCTTTGCTTGCCCTCCATGTGCCAAAGAACACATGGAGGGCAAGCAAAGGTCGCTAGTTTCCACTGCACTGGGTGGCCACAGGGTCAACGCCCACCACGGAGAGGACTTTGAGGTCAAATTTGAAATTTTAGCGCGTGAGCCCCAGACATCGGCGCGGAAAGCCCTTGAGGCATTTTGGATACAGGCTACTGACCCAAAAATCAACCGGAAGGGGGAGTGCCTATATATAACCCGGGAGCTCAGGCCATACCTCCGGCTAGCATTCTAGTCAGGGTACGGTCTTCGTTGGTACCCTCACGCGCATTACTGCCCTGATCGCCTGGCGATCCTTGGTTAGGTGAGGTCGATTGCTGTCTCCTACTCATCTTGTCTACGTCTAATTGGTCTCAAAATCCAGTAGGGTTGAGGAGACCCTTAGTCGAGTGGTCACACTTAGGTTTGTTTCCTTTCAGGCTCTGAAGAAGGCGATCTCTCCGAAACGTATGCCCAATAAACGCTGTTACCAACTCTCACCTAGAGTTCAAGGAAGAACTACTACGAATTCGACATCATGCTGAGGTTGATAGAATGTCGGACATGGCAACAACAAGGAATGTCAGAGCGGCGTGCGCGGTACCAATCAGTCGACTGCCCAAACCTTGCTGATCGAATTCGTCTACCAGCTACAGTCTCTTGTTTGACGCCAGTAGTAACTGACAGTTTTGTGGGTCGGCTTCCAACATTGCACGCATCATGTCCGAATCAAACTGCATTGCGCGCCAGAGTTACCTTCATTCTCGATATGATACTCACCATTCTTGAACTTCGAGCACGACGGGTAGACAGCGATTTAAAGCAAAGAGAACTCCATTTGTGTATGGTTTACGATTTAAAATACAGGTGATGAGGCTTGGGTAAAGACAAGAACAGATCTACCACGGTGTAGCAGATTTGGGAATGTCAGGCGTGAATTTCAAAGCCATAATACAAGTAAAAAATTGATGGAAGTGCGTGTCGGGGACGTTCTGTAGGAGTTTCATTCCACTATCGCGGTATTCCTTGTACGTTGGACCCATAGCCCACAGTTAGAGAAAAATTCTCCTTAAGCTAAAACACTCGTAGGTGTTCGAGATTTTGCGAATCAAGTTAATAGTTCCAAATGTCGTTTCTCTATTAAATAAATGTGTAGCAAAGACGTCCCAAGTTATCACGCACTTGCAACGCATCTGGAAGGCACCTGTTCTTTTGTGGTGGTTTTAAAATCAAAGCAGTTCAGAGTAATTTCGGCCAGCTACCAGTCCACCACTGAAAACAGGTCTGGGTTCCGAAAATGTTCAATTGACACTGACGGAAAACACACTATTCGGTTAAATGAGTTTGTCCAAAATTTATTCCAAGGAGAAATCCCTACTTGCGCTTGCTTCACCGGCAGCTTTTGATGAGAAACTGTATCAAAGAGCACCCTTCCGCGAGGAAGGATTTCTTCTGGTGATAATAAAGGATAAATGACGGCGTTACTCAAACCCCTTTGAGATGCGCCACGCATTCTACTTCTACGAGATGTCGTGGAGGCGAACTGCATGCGTATTTGGCATACAATAACTTGTGGTGGCCAGCCGATGATCAAGTCAGCGCTTTACCGTTCCCAGACAGGTCTGGTGTCAATTCACCGACCCTGGAGGGATGAAAGGCTTGGTTTTCCTGGACGGAAAATCCGAAACAGGAACTCAGTATCGGATGCACGCGACGGCCATCGCCTCTTTCGACTGCGCTCACTCGCCTCTGGTGATAATATGTAGGGGAATATCGGTTCATTATGTGTGCATCGAGAAAGCGTGACTTCCACGTGCGCTGAATTTCCCAGCCGATCCCTTCCGTTGCTGCTCGTCCAGCAGCCGGCGCCCCCGATGTCTGCATTTGCAGAGCGGGCAAGGTGCGCATTAAGCCGCGTCCAAGGATATCGACGGGCGTTTTTTCGCTGGTCGGCCTTTGTGCCGATCGCATCGGCACATGTTTTTCGCCAAGGTTCTATGGCAGCGAGTACAGAGCACTGGACGTCAGCTGAACGCCACAACTCGAGTCCACGCTGAGCTTTGCACTGGTAATGAGAGCGGACGAATACAGTGCATACGCACTGCTGGCTGATTGCAGTCTGTGCAAATTAGGGGTTCAGTTGGGCTACGGTGACATTTTCAGCTAATTCTCTCAATTTCCCGCACTGGGATTTTCATTGGCTCATTCCGTGTATCTGAACATAAATTATCTGAGGAATCATCGCAGGCGGATCAAATTCAGGATTAACTTCATTAACCACACGGCAAGAATAGTGGTAGTCGTGATTACGGTAGATTGGGGAGATTGGGACAGCATATGAACATGAAAACGGTGGTGAAAATCCCATTTAGTGCTCACAAGTGGTCTCTTCCATGAACTGGAGGCCAAAAACAGACAACGTAGCTCAGTCAGTTCAGTGAACATAGAAGATGGGGCTTGATTCCTTTTGTCAAATCTGCGCCACGCACTATACTCCTACTGCATATTGCGGATGTCGATTGATTGCGTATTTCACATGTGATTTTTCTTGCTGGCCGAATTATTAGGAATATTATTCGAGCCGTTAATAACATTAGACTTATGTAGCGCAGTCGGAGGAGGAGCGGGCTGAGCACCCCGGATCGATGCTGTAAGTAGGTTCACGTCTTCACAGGCCAACCAAGCCTTCCAACCTCCTAGGCTTCCTGACTTGCTTCCAAACTTGTCTGAGAAAGGCAAAACAGGTCATTCAAAGTACGCCTTCAAGTTGCGCTCACTTTACATTTACCTGGAAATAGAATACGCTATTTATAATCATAAGCTATATTGCTGTATTTCAGCGCACTATTAGACCTTTTCGCTGCTTACAGAATTTACAAGCTGCGACCGGAAAGGTTCATACATGACAGAGTTATCGCGCTCAGAACACGCCCGCGCGTGCAATTTAGCACAACAACAGTCGATGTTCTCCTCGTTCTTAATCGCCCGCATTAAAGTTTTTCATACTCCCAATAACACCATTCAATTCAGTATGAAAAGTTCTATCGAATGGTATCAAGCACCGCCCAACTCCAAGACATCGATTTTTCGATGACGTCATCGTCCTTCCGCCGCGGCCACGTCCTCGATGCGAAACAGTCAAAAAATTGATGATTCCAAAAGCGGTCGAAATTGACACCGTTCGATAGCGCTCTCCATGTTGAACGGAACGGTGCCATTGCGAGTGCCGAACACTCAAATCTGGGCGAGTAGGAGCGCAAGAAACTGTAACCGCTAGCTTTCGCCGCTCTAAAACGCCAGCCGAGGCTAAGGCAGTTTAGGAAATTGAGGAGCTATGAGCACGTCATCGTAAAGTACCTTAAGCGCTCTGTATTAAGGATTTGTATTAAGTACCCATATTAAGGCCGTTGGCTCGCCGCGTCTTCTCGCAGTGGTCCACGGAAATCGGAAAAAATGCTTCACACAAGCCTTACCTGCATTTTCGCACCCTTATAACATTGCCCCCTCCTAAGCTAAACGATTCTTCTTTGGCCTACTAACAGAGCGTTCGACTGCCTACAAAACCTACAAGCTGCAACCTGAAATCTTCCAACTTTACAGAGCTATTGCGCTCCGAACACACCCGCGCGTGCAATTTGAGAGCCCCCTCGATTGAAAGGTTCGATCTTATATGCATTGTTCACGGCGCACTCCAAAGGCTCGCTGGAGAGCCTTAGATCAACTCCTGAGTAGGGCGGTAAGAAATTTCTGATAAAACTCCCCAAACGCTCAGTCTACAAGCTGTCCCCCCTCGATTGAAAGGTTCTTCTCTATGCGCATTGCGCCCTGCACACCAAAGTTTCGCTGGACAAATTGGAGCTAATCCTGAGTGGGGTGGCTGGAAATTTCTGATAACATTCTCCAAACGGTTCGAAATAGTCCTGAGGATTTCGCATTTCCCAGTAAGAGAAGATAGAAGCGCAGTGGACATGCGCTCGCCCACTCGATTGATAAATTCGATTCTGTGTGCATTGCCACGGCGCACTCTCGGGCATTCCTGGCATGACAGAGCACTGGCTACGTACGTCATGCTTGAGATATTCCGAAAGCATGGATGTCCTGGGAAATAAGCTGCTCTAATCGCCCGTCCAGTCAATTTTGGACCACCCACGACGAAAATATCGGTGCTCCGGTAAAGTTTTACACAGGTTTGTGTAGATCTCGAAGAGGCGAATCGAATGGCATCAACCTTTTTTCAAAGAACCTAAAACTGAAGGAGTTATGAGCATGCGACGCTTTGCGACGCTATTTTGGCGTTTTTTCGCCCACTTTTGACCTTGCGGTATTGTATGTGCACCTTTTGGGTGAGAATCTTTAAAAGCATCTTGAGATCGAATGATTGCCTTCTACATTCAAGAGACTTTAATCCCAACATCCTGTTTCTTTCTCGGCCATTTGGGATTTTCGAGTAGTCTATGCCAAAGCATCTCATTACTGCTTTGCGAGTGAAATTATTGTGAATTCTTTCAAGCATGTCAATGTCTTTCTCCTTGAGAGGGTTGAACACAGTTGCTCCGAATTCAGCTATCGGACGCACATATGTTTTATAAGCCCCAGAAGGAGATCAGGATTATTGCTCTTCAAAACTTCGAAAATATTGTAGGTGCGAAAATTTGCCATTTTTACCAAGGATTTTTAATGAGCGTCAAAATCCAGATTTTTGCGTATTAAAAATCCAAGATCGCGAACCTCGTCAACTACTCTAAGTGTTGAATTCTGTAGTTTATAGTCAGGGAGAGAGACCACATTTGGGCCACCAATTACTAAGCAGCAGGATTTCTCAGGTGGAAGTGGTAGTTTCCACTCAGTTTCCGCCCAATTGGAAATGTAGTCAGTCGCTGTTTGAACGCAAATAGAGTTCTTCCTTGACTATTTTATAAATCTCTAAATCATTTGCATACATTTTGCATGTGACTCCAAACCTGGAAACTGCGTATGGAAGTTCATATGTATAAATAAGGAAGAGCAGAGGAGAGAGCACTCCGCCTTGTGGAACTCCAGTACACGCATTAGAAACGGAGGAAATCTCCCTCAACTTTAACCTGATATGTCACAATTACATGGTTCCAGATCGATGTAGATAATGAACACTGTTTTGATGTCGTGTACGGACTATAATACTAAGTGCAGTTGACATACTGCTCTTTTCATATCACGGGTTCATGATTTTTCTGCATCCCTCTGTTCTGCGTAGAAAAGGTTTCATTCGGCCGGGGAGCACGTCTCGCAGGATGCTTGGCGATGTTGCTTATCATCGGCGGTAAAAATATTCCAAGAATTGTAGATGTCAGAAGTCAACTGATTCCACATTCTGTACAAAGTCCGCGTCGGCATGACTCGTGGTATGAGAGCCATCTATCACAGTGTGTGAGATGTCATTGTAATGCGTCAGAGTCGGCCGAAAAAGTAGACATTTCCGTGATAAGTCATTTCCCGACGTCAGCTCGATGACTCATCGTTGAGCGCCCTCACAGTGACGGAGGATGAGGTCTGTGAGCAGGCGCTCGTTCACCTACACATTCTTTGGTTACGCTATGGAGATATACTGTATTTGTAGTCTTTTGAAAACTTCATGAGTTGAGTACGAACAAAAAGAACGTTCAAGGATCCAACAGTGTGAAAGGTGTTAGAGGGAAGAATTGGATAAAAGCCACATCGGGAACGAAGGGCCTCAGAAAGCTGCATAGAATTGTAGTACTAGTCATCGGCCATGAGGAGTTATAAAAACAGCTAAAGTTGGTGTTGATCAACACCACTGAAAGATGCGTCATGCATTCTACCTCTACAGCATATAACAGAAGCAATATGAATACGTGTTTGCCATATACAAACAAATGCAGCTCGCAGCCAGTGGATGAGTCACTCCTTCGGCGTTTGAAGCACCGCGAATTTTGCGATCGTTTGGGTTTGGTTCGACTGAAGTGACCAATATTGGTGCAAGACGCTATTCCAGTTTACGTTAAGGAGCTGTTGCGTTCTTCAAAACTTGGACAAGTCTCAGGTCGAAGTCATTGAAGAAGGTACCTTCTTAAAATTTCATCGCATTTTTCAATTTTCATTGAATTTCATTCATAATTTCATTTTACACGAACACGTCCAAGAGGCTAGAAGATTATAGAGACAATGCTAAAAATACAGCTTACCTTTCGAAGTGGGCAAGCAGCTATATGTAGTTGCACCACTGTGTCTGCTGGATGAAAGTTCAGTGAGACAGCGTAGTTTTGAAAAATCGCAAAGAGCAAGTTTGGGTTTTATCCTTCCTAGTCAAGTCTGGCATTTTTTCACGCACCCCGGAAGGATGAAAGGCTTGAATGTCTGGCGAACCTAAACTTCAAATCGAATCGAAATGCACATAAGCCACTACTTCTCCTTGTGCTACACTGTGGTACACATCCTCAGAAATGCCATAAGGATACAGGCGGAAAAATGGCGTTAAACAACTCTTTGGTGGGATGCGCCATGCAATCCACTTCTACGGGATGTGTGGAAACCATTTGAATACGAACAATATTCACCAATCTTCATGTAAATATTCATATACGAAACACCACAACAAATCAATTTCAACGGCGGATAACAAGGAACAAGGCAGCCCAACAAGACGCGGTCCCGTCCACCTCTGGAAACTCCTCAATTGGCCTGAGTGACCTCCACGTTCACTCCGGGCTCGATGAGATGGAGGTAATCTGGCGCAGGAGATCAGCAGGTGTGTGCAGGCTAATGAGACGCTTGTGGATACGCATCTGGAAGCGATCCCAACTCTTCGAACCCTCTCCGCAGGGGGTTTTGCGGGTAGTGATGCGCAGCACCTTGGTCGGAAGGCGAATGGGGCCCTTAACGACGAGGTTCTCATTCTTAGCTCCTTCGATTAGCTGCGCGCACACCTTCTCGAGAGACCTTACATCCTGAGAGGTGAGGGTGAGAATAACTTGCGGTGGCTAGCAAATGGTAGTGTCAGCGTTTTATAACTTTCAACAACTTAGGTACCAATTCATCCAGCTCGGAGGGATGAAAGGTTTGGTTGACTGGCAATGATGACTCCTAGCGGGCTCCAGGACCTAACTCCAACGCGACGTCGCGGCGCTGAAACGCGGAGATGCGCTCGGTGAGCATGGTTAGCCGCGGAGCACGAAATGTTCTCAGTGTTTAAGCTCCCAGACCACATTTCTACCAAGGAATTTAAGATCCCACAGAATGTGGTAGGCAGCAGTCTGCAGTAGGACAATTGATCCGACCATGTGTGATTCTGACCTTTTACCGTAGTATAACCATAATCACGGGTAAAAATTGACCGAAGAAGTTGTAGATGGCAAATACTGACGCTAGAAACCATCCACCGGACTAGGATTCCTGTATAAACTGTCGCTGATCGCCATATTGAAACCACATTCATATACTATCTGCAAGAAACGTTGAAATAAGGCGAATGCGTGCCGCATGTCCCTGTACGAAGCGTTTCTAGCCGTTGGAAGCATCGAACTGCGACAACTCGTCCAATTTCGTCGCACCCCGTGCGCGACACCAGGGGGTTCGCGCGGCGTTGGAGTTATGTCTGCCCCCGCTCCTAGCGCACACGAGAGCCACTGCCTTTTCGAAATGTGGTATACGCTTAGTTAAATGCTACACATGAGGAACAGAAATCGGAATCCATTTTGCCAGATGACGGTACTTCTTACATTGTCCTGAAAGAATAAAGTGATTCCATAGTGTATTTGTATGAGTAGTCCCACCAATTACTCGTGTCTTTCCGGTATCAAATCAAGGCTAATACGTTGACGATATATTAGAAAAGTGTCCGCACTACAGTTTAGTTCCTAAATCTCATGGTCTACCTAGTACTTCTCGGTATTCTAGAACTGGACAATTATAAAACAGAGAAGGAGCCGAATTTAACGTGTGTCTAGAATCGCTTTAAAGCCCGAGTCTTGTTGTGGCCGGCCTAACCTTTCATCCATCACTTTGATATACGAGAATCGATACCAGAATTTATTGGGAAGGATCAAACACTATAATGTCCACTCAATGAACACGGGCAGTCACTGCGTAGGCTTGCTATGTACGTATTCCTGTCGAGTACTATGATGACTCGTAGAAATGGAATGCGTGGCATATTCCACGAGAGAATTGAGCAACAAGAACTGCCCAAGTTCGGCTTTCAATAACTATTGGCATATCGTAGTCAATATATTTTCCTTAGGATGAGTATTATGGTGTTTGGAGGAACAATTTCACAAGTGTCTCCGACTTTTCCAGGCTCTGAGGAAGGCGACGACGACGAAACGTTAGCCGTAGTAAAGTTGGTGACAATCTTGGACAAGAGCTGAATGATCTCATCTGTAAATGGAAAACAAGAGTTTTATCATTTCTCATGAATGCCAAGGCACAACAACACTTGAACATGGTTGCATGAGACTACAGCACCTTACAAGAAATGCTTTTATCTGGAAACCCCACGATGATGTGGGGTTGCTGTTCGGTCCGTGATGTGGCAAAATCGACGAGATGGGGCTGAATTCGCCGCAGGACTGCGGAGCACTAACAAAACCATTTCGCCCACGCAGACACACACGCAAGCAGACAGATAGCGAACAAAACAATTACATAGGCTTCTATTTGACGGGTAGACGTTGATTTGTTGAGGGCTTCAAGAATTTTACAATAGTATTCGGAGCACAAATCTGTCAAGAACGTATGCAGATTCTTCTCGTTAATCTTGATCCTCTGCCCCTATTGTTGATGGCAAACGTTTCGGAAATTATGATCAATGAACTGAAACTTACAATGCGGTTCATTCCACGTTTATTTGCAGGGACACTGAAGTCAGCTATGTTTCGCCACTATCATTTTATGTACTCCAGGGTCTTTTTTGGGGGTCACTGAATTGTGCAGCAATGACGATGGAAGAATAGAATGGGTCTTTATCGCGTTTTTGTCCGACTGGATGCAAACACGCAACAAAGGAAGCCCAATCCGAGCTCTGCACCAGCCACCTATTCACCACTCTAAGCTGTGGTTCTCTAACCCTACACAGCACTCGCGTCTGCTTTGACTTTCTCCCAAAACTATGGGGTGTGAACAAGCTCGTACGGCAGAGTCCTCGATAATTATCCGAATTATCAGAAGAACATTGAATAGAATGAACAAGGAGAACAGAACAGGAAGACTAATGCTGTAAAGGAATACATGCTGTCTTGGTCCTAATCGTGTGGACAAGGCGGTAGAAAAGATTTGGCTTTTGCAGTTGGGTCGATAAAGTTGTTTTAATTGAGATAATAAAGGATAAAAGGGTAAAGGACGGAAGGGTATTCAATCGATGCGCCACGTATTCTATTTCTAGGGGATGTCGTGGAGGCGAGTTGAATGCGTATTTCGCCATCCAATGAGCTGCGGTGGCCAGCCGATGAACAAGTCAGCGCTTTATCCTTCCCAGACAAGTCTGGCACGAATTCATCGACACCGGAGGAATGGAAGGCTTGGTTGGCCTGGGCGGGAAATCCGAACAGGAACCTGGCATCGGGTGCAGACGACAGTCGGCGCCTCCTGCGACTGCGCCACACGCGCCCTTAATTGGGATAGTGGTGGTAATTAATCCCTTGGTGGGTTGCGCTACGAACTGTACTTTATGAGATGGCGTAGAGATGAACTGAGTACAAACTGGACCTGTATAACACAAGTGCAGGAAAAGTCAACATGTTGTTTATCTGCCTATTTAAATGCATTTTAGGAGGAAGTGGATAAACAGAATCTCTAAAGAAATTCGGCATTTTTTATACAGCATCTGGCCTTTTATGGACTTTATAGGGTTGGAAGACCTTCGCCGGAAGGGTGATTCTTCTGAATATTAAAAAGCCGAATTGATTTGAAAAACGCGATTCTTCGACTACTCGAATTCGATTGTTCAAATTCGAATGCAAATCACTCGAATACCTATTCGAATTTGTCATTCAAGCAGCAGTGTGTTTCGCACCGGTCAGAGATGGTGCTCTCTCGTGTTCTCTTTCTTCTGCTTTATACCGTTACTTCAGTACTTCATGCACGTCTTGAACAAGCGACAACAGAGGGAAAACATGAGAAAAATGTTTCCAGTTTGCTTACGAGGCCAGATTGATCGCGTTTATTTCTCGCTGAGTATTTCAGTTTACCTTAAGATTTGCTGGTATGGAGTCCAGGGGCCGGATTCATCAACGACTTACGTAACTTTAACGGAGAATTGTAAGCGAAAAGCTCAGATAACGCAGCTTATCGCTCACCATTTCGCTTGAGAAGCGCTTGGTAAACCGTGTTATCTAGGCTTTTCGCTTACAATTCTCCGTTAAAGTTACGTAAGTCGCTGATGAATCCAGCCCCAGGATAGGAGGTAGGATGAGCAACATCGCTCGATGCACTGTGTTGTAGGTTGTTCATGGCCGTTCGTGATGACCTGTCTTGAATAAGTCTGACAAGTGTTGCTCAAAGTCACCGATCACGATGGATGGAAGGTTTGGTTAAATTGGGTGGGATCCGTACCAACAAACTCGACTCACGGTGCACGTGAAAGCTTCGAAAATTTAGGCTGCTCAAAATCAGAATACGTATGGGGCCAGGTTCGTTCAAGGAAGAATCGAGACATTACATTAATGATCGAAATGAAATAATAGTTTCGCGAAGAGTTGTGAAATCAGCGCATAAATCATCAAAATTGATCGATAATGGACAGTCTGTCGATATTGCTTATTTGTTGCAAAGTCTGTCCACAACGGATTCCCACGATTCTTACCTCCATCGGTCACCTATGGCCAAAAGTCTTTGAAATCGATCTACTTTGGTTTGCTTGGTGTAAAGTCTATCCATCAACTGTCACTATACAGTATATTCCTATCTGGGAAGGTTGTGCTCGTGGAGCGCAGTAGGAGGAGGTGCCGGATGTGCACCCGATACTTATATTGGATTTTCCGTCCAGGCCAAAACCGAACCTTCCATCATTCCGTGATCGGCGAATTCGTTAGCAGACTCGTCTGGAAAAGATAAAGCACTGAATGGATCATCAACTGACCACTGCAGGTCACTGTATAGGCCAAATCGTCTCCACGACATCACCTAGAATTAGAATGCGTGGCGCATCCCAAGAGAGATTGCGTAACACATCCATCCACATCCATTCTTTATCCTTTATTCTTGTCTTCAACCTGGAAGATTAGCCGTCAGCAACGCGCGATAATGCCAATCTCGAGATGTGAAACCCATCTTCTGGCCATTGTGCTAACGGAGGGTAGAAGCAAATAGGGACAATCAGGCGAATTAGATCTTTTACGTGGGGAGGATATCTTCAGCATTATATGGTGAGCCACGCACTCCTCTTAAAACCGTATAACGTGGTCCTTGCCCATTTCAGCAGAAAAAAAAAGCGGGCGGCGGAATGTCGTCGGAATTTCAACGACGAATTTTCCATTTCACGCTCTCCTTGTGCTCCGCAAGACCATGGAAGGTCGTTGCGTCGTGCATATATTTACGACATATCAGACGCCACAAGAAATGCCTCTAAAAACTGTCGAAATGTCATCGCTCAAGGACGTCGACACCGCATCTCGCTGCAGATGCCGTGTTTTTCGCTGTGTTGCAGCAGCGACTTGGAAAAGAAGGCCGATCATTCGTTCGCTGCACGGATTATACCCACTCCATTGACGTATCTGAAAGCCCTCGACCGGCGATGCACTCGAAATCTGTGACGTCGCAGGAATACGGATGTCGAAAAACGGGACCTGCTCTGACGTCGGACCTTTGTTAAGTGATTGGTTCTGAAAAAGCGAATGGACGCAGCTGAACACCTGAATAAGCCACCACAGATCGGTTTAAGTCTAGAGTGGAGGGATAGAGGGATAGTTGATCTATCCTATTGGGGAGGGGGCACTCCACTCTGACTCTTTGACAAAGACAGCAAAACTGGAGTCCAACTAGTTCGCAAAGACGACTCGTTGTACTGGCCTTCAATTGGACATTTCTTTGCAATTTTCTTGCCGCGAGAGGCCACACTAATCATATTTTAAGAAGGCGAAAATCGCTGAGACGTCAGCCTAATAAAAGGCGTTAACAATCCTGATGGACAGCCCAATAAAACTACATCAGTATTCAAGGACGTCTTGCCAAGATTCATTGAAAGTCGAACCTGGGCTGTTCATGTTTTCTTAGCCTTCTGCTGATGACCTCTCCGACTAGCATAGATCTGGGACAACTTTTAGAATCTACACCTTTCGTTCAGTCCTTTTTGATAGAAAATTTTTTCGTGAGAAAACCGTCACGACGCACAAAATTGTTGCAAACACAATTTCCATTGACCATTCTAAATTCTTTGACGGAATGCTGACAAGATCCGTGGGTGGAAAGGCGAAACTTCGGGTCTCAATTGTTCAATCGCAAATTGGACCATTTTTCGTAACCAACTGTTTCTTAAATTATCGTACTCTCAAGGAGTTAAACCTACTACTGGGCAAGTATGGAGATTCAGAGAGGCTCTCTGTTCAGGCCCGCAGAAAGTTTGTCATCAAACGTTGGATATCAAACAGTGGTGCAAGAAATGTTCCTTGTGATTTGCTGCTTACTTTGCTAGCGCTCAAGTGGTCTTCAGTATTTTTCCGGTGGTTTATAACACTTTGCATGCTAGACAGGTGTTCTTGTCTATGCTTTGAATGAATAAATAAATGGATAAAATAAACAACAGAGGAAGTTTTGATACAAGTCAACCTTGTCCCCGCTACCACTCTGCCGTTATTCTTCGGTTTTGAATTAGAACTAGACAAGGGAGGGAATTTCGAGATGTCCACTCTGCCTAGCTACCCGTTTCTTGTCTACTCATTGGCACCTTCTTCTTTTCTATGTCGGTGGGTTTTCATTTGCAGGAGAGAAAATCCTGCAAATGAAAATTTCGATCTGATCTGTCGATTAGTGCATTGTCGCTTTCGTCATTCACAAAACTGGACTTTCGCTTTTCAAACTGATGAAAAAACACGCTAAACTTCGGATACGAAACACCTGCTAGATGAGCAAAGAAAACGAGGGGAATACCTTGGTAACCTGATGCATAGTGTATCTGCTAGGTCTTGAACAACACAACAAATTGGCTATTATGATCGACTTATTCTCTTGAAAGAACATCTGCCGCACGTGGTTTTTTATAAACTTTGAAGAAGTGTACTATAAGAAAATTCCGCAAAGTCGATTTGCTTCGTCAAGAAGATTCAAAATCGGGTCATCCGGGAAGGAACTCGACTACGGCAGCACGTCAGGTACGTTGTTCTTCTACACATGAACAAGAGCTTCCGGACTTCCTGAATGAGTTCCAAGAAAGCTCTTGTATATTTGCTCTTTTAACCAACTTGTCTGCTGGACTCATTTTTCATCCTATAGCAGCAAAAAAATACTAATCACCAAAAGTGGTTCCTTTATGTAGGTATCCTCGAAGCTTCACGACCGTTCCAGAAGTCCACTTCTTCACTGAATTTTTTCAAGAATTAAAAAAATACTTCATATAATTTACGTTACTTAAAAAGTATTCGTTGTTTGTTCACTTAAACAAAAGCCCTAAAGTATATAGCCGTTGCCATCCGTATTCGCCATGAGACTGTGGATTAATGACAAAGTGAATTTCCTTATTTTTTACGCAACCTAGCCAGATTCCCTTTGATGGCCCAAAACTTGTGTTAAATTTAGGACAAATGATTCCGGCTCTTCTTTTGCTTGCTCCTCTGTACGGTCTTTTAAGCAAGTCTTTCCGTCCTTGTAAGCTTCTGTTTCTCTATTTTAGAATGTCCTATAACAGCACTTTAGTAAGACCTGTTTAGTTGATTCCTTTCTGAGCAAGCACCCAAATTTATATTTCATTTTGTTTTAGAGATTTCGAGATTTGAGCCATAAAACTCTATGACATGAAGATCGGGCTTTTCGGCTCTCACGAAAAGCGGGTTGAAGCCATTGATTTTTGCAGGTCCTGCTTCAATTTCCTCTTCTTCAATGATTGCATTTTTCCTTATATAATAGTAGCAAAAAGTTATATCAATTGGAACATTAAACAACGCTTAGCAAATGCGAGAACATTGCAGGCACTAAAACGGCCAAAATTGCGTTCCGACCTAACAGCGTTTGATGATCAGAGTTGCATTTACACACCTGGGGTGTATATATAAACAAATAATGAATAAACATCAAATAAATGATAAATAAGAGATCATTAAGTGCGGTGCTGACCATCCTGTGGAACTGGGCAAAATCAATACGGCTACTTCGTACAACTCACTTATAGAGGAGATTTTGCTCCGGGGATAAGTCTTCCAAATGAGGTATTCAAGAGCAGACTTTCATGTACAACGGCATCGTTTTGGAGTACATGCTCTCCGAAGCAGACCGTATAGTGTCAGGTTCAGAGGCGCTTGTTCAAAAGCTAGAAGGGAATTCTCGAATCAGTGACATATTTTTCCCAACGGTATCTTATCAGTAAACTCTTGATCGCAAACTGTTGCACTATTTTGGCTTGCAGCTCTCTTCAGAATGCAAATTTGTGTGCGCTGGGCAATTATTGTAGGACTTCAGATAAATCTCAATCTGATGATCGGTTCTTCCTAAAAGTTTTAGCAAAAGCGCACAAGCTCTTCCTTTGCACATGTAAGAGCATTCTTGTTCTGGAACACAGCTGTTGTACAAGTACAGCCGGACGAGAGGCACTTCGGTCCCTCCGAACGTATCGATCCAGAGACCGTAGTCGCTGGAGTCGAACGCGCGCGCGCACGGCTTCTGCAGCTGTGACGCTGCTGAACGAGCGTGCAGCGCATTAATCACGTCCTACAGCCGCGTCACACAGCCGAACCGGCTATTTTACGCAGTGAATACGGTCATGGGAGAAATTCGTCGTGTTTTTTTTGTATTCGTGACGCTCACCAGAAGAAGTCGCATACGTGGAGCAGCACACTTTCACCAGCTGCTGTTCTGAACCTGTACTAGGACGTCTCACAGGCTGTTCGCTTCACGGTTCGCCGGTCGACGTCAAACACGGTGAGATAGCTCCTTGAATTCGAGGCAGCTTCACAACGCGACCCACGTGAAGCCGTAGACGCTAAGCGGAAGAGATAGCAGTACAACTCAACTTTTTGTCCAATATGGGGAGGGGAGAATGCCAGCCAATCATCGTATGTCTTTGGTGGACCATATCATCGGAGTCCCTCCCTCGTCTAGTTCTGGAAAGCACTGAATACATCCATAATATATGCAGACGGTGGCGAATGTCACGCACAACGGGATCTATTCTAGTAGGAGGGGGACACATACTAAATCTTCTTGGCAAATATGGGTAACTTGAAGGCGAATTATTTTATTAAGGCGACACACTGATATAGCCTACTAGAAGACATTCTTTGCAATTTCCTGGCCTGAACGGATTAAACCGTTGGTACTTGTTTCTTGTTCTAACAGTGACCCCCCCCCCCCTCCGACTAGGACACGGCACTACGTTGACTTGCACCGAATGGTTAGGTCTACCTGTTTTCGCGCATTCTCCATATAGAAAGGCACCAAATTTTAATGCCTAATGCCTATTCAATTTCTTACTTGCATTGGAAAACAAAAATGTTGGTTTTCCCTATACGGATGTTTCCAAGAAATCCTTTACATCTTTGGACTACTAAAGCCTCTTTCTTTTGAAGATTCATAGTACGGTTTAAAACCAGACGTGTTTTGGGAGCGTGAAGCTCTGACTTGTCTATTGCTTGGTCACCACATTGTCATTATAGGACAGGTACGTGTTCGAGTCATCTCAACGTTGTCCAGTAGAAATGGCATGCGTGGCGCGTCTCACAAAAGAATTGATGGGCGCCATTCTTCTACACTGCTTGGGTTTACGATGTTAGCTATAAAAAGGTTGAAATGAGTACATTCAGCGCCTTCTGTTTCTAGAGTTTTCAGCGGGCATGCCAGCTTGTAAGTTAAGCTCCAATTTTGAAAAATTGATTGAAGATAAAGAAAGATAGAGAGTAAAGAAATTGCTCTAACATTACTGTGTGTTCAGTTTTTCCTACAACTATAATAAAAGCAGGAAAAATAAGGATGACTGAGCTAGGTTACTCTGAAACAACTTCATAGAATAAGCCTAGTTTCCTCTAATAAATACTGCGTAGGAAATGTAGTTGTGCACTCGAAATTTTTTCGAATATTCGAATGGTTTCGAATGCTCACAAATTTCAAATAATCGAATTCGAATATATTCGAGAACAACAGTTTTTCTAAACACGCGAGTTCTAATGCATGCGAAAAATGCGGTTTTTAAATACTCGAATTCGAATGTTCAAATTCGAGTGAAAATCATTCGAATAGTTATTCGAATAGGTCACTCGAGCAGAACTATAATAGGAAAGGATAGGTGACAAGTGAAAACAGTTATTTAGGAAATATCCCTTAACTTGGAAGAATCTTCAAAGTTACGTTTTCCAGATCTTTAAATCTTCTGCTCAATTTTTTTACTTTTTCATCTAGGGATAAGGATAATGGTCAGAGTTAATCATTCCATCTGTGAGATGAGCCGCGCATCCTACTTCTGTGGGAAGTAGCAGAAGCATTTGGAGGAGAACGGTGACCAGCCGAAAGATATGTCAGTGTTCTATATCTCGCAGGCAAGTTTTGTTTGTCCTAGCCAAACGAGAATGGAATCCTCCGCTGAGCAGTGCGGAATCTGTCCCGAAAATGTCGATTTGGGTGCGCGGCGACTTCTACAGCTGCATTACCAAGCGCCTCTTATTTACCTGCGGCACCCCATGTAAATGAAGAAGAAAAGACCCAAAATGCGATTAGAAGCTTTTCAGATCTGCGCTACTTTTCGGGCGGTTTGAGTGCAGAGTCTGCAGGACTTTTTGCAACTTCGTGCGCCGGACACTGAGAGAGGGCATCCTAGAAAAGGATACATGCACCCCATTAAAAGCACTTGTGCAGTCGTGATAGAACTAGACCAGCAGCTTGGAAGATAAACGATATAGAAAAAGAGGCGGCTCTAGTCCACTCCCGGTGGAGATGCGCCATGTATTCTTCTTCTGTCCTGAAGGAAATTTGAAAATATATTTGGCGCATGCGTTGCGGGGGCCAGCTGATGAACAAGTCCGTATTTCTACCCCGGAAAAGTGTGGTATCAATTCACCGGACGGAAGGTTTGCTTGTCATGAACCTGAAGCAGGAACCTCGAAACATGCATGCGACCGCCGGCGACTCTCCCGGTTGTGCTGCCCGCAAATGAAAGTAAATTAAGACCTAGCCATGATGTTACGGTGTGGATTTGGTGCAAATGGGGCATCCCAAAAAGAAGTGGCCAATTCCAATTATTATCATCTAGCCTAAATAATTAATTTAATATACTACGTTGAACAGACACAGAAATACTAGATTTCAACGTTACGATCAAAAGTAATGTAAATGAAAACTGCTTCAGAATATAAAGATGTGAAACGGGATATTTCTACTATTTATTTATTTATTTATTTCATACATGGAAATCCATGCAATAAAGGAATCAGTCGAATAAGGGAACCTATTGAAGACATAAATAAACGACACAGTGAAGAATAGAAATCGATAAACTTGAACGGCACCTTTAAACACACACTGAAAGTACCGCTTGACCAATTATTTTGTGCTCATACAGTAAGTTTAGTAATGTGATTTTTGACAACGACGAAAATTCTAGGCCAGGTCTACAAATGAGAAATGTTGAACTTATTTTGCTTTTTGGCCTGGGAAACTGGATCTTCCACTGCTCACTTCTTGTTCCTGAAGAAGAGAATTAATAAAATTCCCCAAATCAAGGGCCAACCAAACCATCTAGCAACATGAAAATCGTAATTAGATTGCTCGTTTTTCTACGATATGTCTGCTTTGCACTGATTCGTGTGTGATGCTACCTCGCATACACAAGGACTAAATTCAGAAGCGCCGTATTCAATAATCGGTCTAACGTATTATTAATAAGCGAGCAATAGATGTTCGAATGAGTTTGGTCTTAATTATTCAAAGAGACCCTAAACAATTCGACCCGTTTTTTTTTTCGTTGCAGGATCACAATGATCCTTTAAACGAGGGCTTTGTGCCTAAAATAATTCTCAAATCGCGCAAGTTAGCTGAACAGCAAAGTTGTGATTCCTTAGTTAACAGTTGTATCTATTATTCTGCTTCTCAAGATGGAGCACGTGCGAATAGCATTTCTTGCGGATTGAAGAGCAGCATGGTTTTCTTTTGACGAAATATTCTCACAAATTTTTATATCATCGGCGAACGTTTTGCACCTAATATTGAACAAAAACCAAACAATGAAGGCATTTTAGAGCTGTGCAGAAAAAGAATATGAGAATTGGGGAAAATCCATGCCCATGAAGGTCAGCACTATCGAAGGGGTTGATTCTGAAAAGGAGTCACTAACCCCAACTTGAAGGGATTCAAAGACAAGGTTTTTTTTATCGACTAGTTATTCTACGGTGCACACCTCAGTTAGCTTGACGATTAATTTATCCAAAGGAACTTTGTCAAACACTTCCATGAAATCAAAATAGACGACGTATATGTCAATGTTTTGATCAAGAGCTTTTGTCTCATCGTTTAGCGCTGTTAGCGTTTCAGTAGATTTGCCACACGAAAACCGTGCAGATCGCTTGGATGTTGGAGTTGGACTCGAAGAAGGACATAACAGCGGTTTAAAGTTTACTTTCAAGCACTCTCTCGAAAGGCGATGTAATGCTAATGAGTGTTAATCAGATTCAAGACGGCGAGGAGCTCTCTTTGGAATCGACGTAAAAAATGCTGCCTCCAACGGGAAGATACTTTTCCTGACATGTAACTGGCATTGAATAAGTGCTCAAGTGGATAGGAAATTGCGGATAAAATATGGAGATACTTCAACTGAAGTGACGGTATTCGTAGCAGGTATTGTTCACAGGGCATTGGAAATCTCCCTCTTGTAAAACCAACTTGAGCTTTCCATATGCGAGGTTGACATCGTGGTATCAAAAAGCCGTCGTTGATGGAACAATGCGAAAAGGACATTTGGAAGCATTTGGCTAACATGAAGGCTTTTGCTCGGTCATCTGTTGCAGAGATATCAGCTTCAACTATAAGGGTCTTTTTCAAAGCGGTTTCTTTTCTTATTTTATTGCTATCTCTTATACGACTTCTTTAGGTCTGGTGTACTTTGAGCCTAGCCCATAGCAAAGAGATCCAACGATATTCTAGCCGCATAGTAATGACTGAATTTTCCCAAGTTTCTCTCATTCCCAGGATTCCAATAATACTAAAAGACCGCAATCAGAAACAAGTCACAGTAGTTGTAGCAGTGTTCATTTTTGAGGTTCATTATTTCATTATTTGAACTCTGTGCAGCTCTTTTATTAAGTCTCTGCAACAATTTTCTATGACTTGCGGCAAGTATTATTTGTAGTAGGATGCATTCATTGTTGCAGTTTCGTCCTTAGAGATGCACTTGCAGTTCACCTTCTACAAGAAAAGGTTGACAATTCCGATGTTCAAGGAGATGTCCTTCTTTTTCACAGTTTTGACGAATTTGTTCTCTCAAATCCAGTTCTCCAAAAGGAGTGACGATTTTTTTTAGAGATAGGTGCAACCTCTCTTTGCAGTCCATCTCGTGCATCCACTTCCTCGGCGTCCATTTCCAGAGTTCGAATTTGCCCTTCGTTCTTTCCCGTATCTTGTTAATGTTGCCCGGCTTTGATTTTACAGCTAACTGCAGCTAAGCCTGATGCAGATGTGAGGAATCTCTGGGACCTCATTTCGATTTGATGTGTGCGAACGACGTCGACATCGACGACCACTTATCGATGACGATGGCTGGGTCTTCTGCAAATACACTATAATAGGGGCACGGATATGTGCCTGGGATGCTGAAGCAGACGGCGAAAAAACGATGTCGTTTGTGCGACATTGATGTGACGAGGGTTCGTATTCGGTGGCCGCCTTTTTTTCCGAATGCGAAGCGGCGGCGATTCTTCGGTCAGCGCCTATATGGGGCTTTTTCTAGCTGACATCGGCCTTGGATCTAACAATGAGCCCTTAAAATCGCAGACCCTCATTTGTTTTGCGTCTCAAGGAGACTGGAAAAAAGAAACACCAGCCGACGGCGAATTCTGCAGGAGTGCGCTGGAGCACTTAGCAATTCTGATTCACCGATGGCTCAGATGGAAATCATTCTGCAACATTAAGCCTTTTTAGTTTCAGGTAGGTCTCAGTGCTGTTTAATTTGGAGACTAGAAAGATACCGAGGGCCTTTTTTAAGTTTTTTTTTCGCTCGCTTTGTGTACTGAATTTTGGATCCTATCCTAGTAAAGGGGGTATTTCACTCTGTCTGTTATGCAACGGCGTCAGTATTAAAAGTAAACAATTTTTCAAAGACGACACATCCATATTGTCTACGGCAGGCTGGTTCGATCTTATAGTTTTTCTAGGCCGTAAAAGGTCACCCTGTTCGTGATTGCTGCAGTTTTCTAAAGTTGCTCTCCTCCGATTAGGATGAATTCCGATTTTTTTTTGCAGCCAAGTCATTCTGACTTACGACTGAATCACACTAAGCGAATGCTTCTGCATTATTCGTTCACTAACTCAGAAACGGTCCTTTTGTTAATGCTTGAAGGCACTTCAGCCTATTCTCACATCTCAACGTCTCAGCGTTAGTTCCCTACATATCTCTCCTCCTAATATCTTTCCTGTCTAAAGTTTCCTTCAAATGATACTTAGAGAGATATGCTTTAGCATAGTTAAAAATCACACTTTGAAAAGGAAAGGAAACAAACATTTTGTGCTAGAGTGACATAAAAATATGTTCGCACTTCTATTTATTTTTTGCCCTACGGATATTCTATGGGACTTCATTACAAAAAATTACCAGACTATGGTGGGAGCATGGTATTAGGTGAGACTCCAGCCTGGCTATATTATACACTGTTTTATCCTCTATAAAACCGATGCACCTGCTAATCTTCTTCATCCTCAAAATTTTATATCACCTCAAGAATATATACTACTTCGTTCAAAAACATTTATCAATTTTCCTAGAAGAAACAATTAACGAAAAAAGCCGTGTAGGAAAACGTAACAAAAGTATACGCCAAACATTATTTCAAAATATCTTACTAAACAGGTCT
Source organism: Heligmosomoides polygyrus bakeri (assembly GCA_947359475.1). Lineage (NCBI taxonomy): Eukaryota > Metazoa > Nematoda > Chromadorea > Rhabditida > Heligmosomidae > Heligmosomoides > Heligmosomoides polygyrus. The sequence goes on from OX375870.1 coordinate 15,684,387, forward strand.
TCAATTGATAACAACTTTGATACTTTTGTTCCAGTTTATGATGACCATAAAAAACATTTTCATTAGTAGGAACTCGATCCAGCTATTGACGCTGAGGGTCGTAAAGGTCATATTCCTAATTTTAGCGTACTTGAATCTGCCAATAATTTACGAAAACCCCTCGGTTAAATCCTCTCAGTTAACCAATAGAAAAGCGCGTCTAGTGGGCTGCTTGCGTGTGCACCAATCGATTTTTTTCAAAACTGATTTTCCTGTATTGTCAAAGTTGCTTTTAGGTCCCCTTTTCAATATAGCGGTAATCCTCTATTTCAAAACCGCTCAGTTCAAGTCTTTTATTATAATAACAACCAACAAAATTAAGCGAGTAGTGATATCTTAAAATAAATGTATGCACTCTGAATAGAAGTTTCTTCATTTTATTTGAGTTTTAGGTGAAAACTGTGAGAAAACGGTACTCGACCATCACCACGACCATTTATTCGTTCATGACTTCTTTACTGATAACTTTCTTGCCATCTTTTAGAGATTCAGTATGAATTCGTTACGATAATACGTTCATCCATAATTTTGGAACGAATCAGACATTTCTAGAACGATTCGCAGGTAGTGTGGTTCTCTTTCCTTAGGTTAGCAAAATATTAAGCTAAAAGCGTGGTTTGCTCAGCCCAGTCGCTCGGTGACCTCGCGGTTCAAATGTCGTCTTCATTCTCTCGAAAAAGAATGTCTTTGTATGTTCCTAGAATTGATGCGCAGGCTGACATCAGCTTACTCTGCAGCCGGTATTGACCCAGTCGCACTATCCCACCAGGCTTCAGATGATTTCGAAGGCGCAAGAAAGTATTCCCACGTTCTTCTCATGAATGTGCAATCGTCGTGCAGGCACCACCCCACATGACATCCTGGAAATGCCGTCCTCTATAGACGAAACAATTGCGCCGATCAAACGCTGACGCATCTGTGAGGAATTTCTGACCAAAGCTGAACGCCTCCGCTTCTTGGTTAAGCAATGAATGAGTCCGCCGCTACGGACGACTTCGACGACCTTCAGCGTGTCTGCTCAGATCTCGTCAGCATGGTCGTTAGTCGTGCTTCTTCGTCGCTCCGGTGCCAGCTGAAACCTGTGTGCCGATGCACTTTTACGACACTTTCAATAGGGTACAGAGCTCATTGTGCTAACACATTAAAGCAAATATTGATCGTTTTTCAAGAAAAAAGTGCAGTTCAACGGATTACGGAGGCCGATTGGAGCTGGCCGGGATTACGAATTTCTTGGAGAGATTGAGATGCCCAGTTACCTTGGATGATGTGACACTTATATGGACACCTATATTTATGGCGCCTTTTTCGCAGGAAAGAAATGTCACGTGCCATTTAGAAAAGGGCAATGAGATCGTTCTGAGCCATCTTTCCAGTTGCCTAGCACGCCATTGCTTCTATTATTAATAGGGATAAAAACAATAAAGCGCGGTGTTAAAGAGTCCCTTCTGATGCACCTCGACAGGAGAAAGGATGGTCTGTACTGTACTGTACTTGGGGAACTCGAAGTCTGGTTAAAACCTGGCGTTATAACCGGGCCTCGTAGTAAAACACATGTACTACTAGGACACTGCATCAGGACGAGAAACCAGAATCTATGTAGTTCAAATCGTGTATGCGACACTAGGAGGACAGGTCTTGTCCCACACGGTTGTGACAGCAGAATTCTAAGAAGGGCAAAGGACAGCGTAAGTCAGGTGTGTCGCGCATTGTTCTCAATGATATGTCATAGAGACAGTGTGAATGTGTGCTTGACCTGTACAATGACTTGTGGTGGAAAGCTAATGGACGAGTCGTTGTTTCATCCGTCCCAGGCAAGTCTGACATCAATTTGCCAACCCTGGAGGAATCGAAACATTGGTTGGTATGGGCGGGAAATTAACCAAGAACCTCGCTTTGGGATGCATGCAATTGTCAGCACCTCTTCTAGCTTCGTTACCATGTTTCCAGATTTATGACAACGACAGAAAACTTTATAAAATTTTTTTCGCAGTCGATATATGTATGGTTACATGGCTTATCTCTGGTTCATTCTTGTCTTGTTCTGGAAAAACAGCTCTGGCTAGTGGGTGAAGGAATATTGTAAATGTGTTCGGCAAACCTACGTCAGTTTCGCAACATTTTTATGTACTATTATAGATTAACTCCGTGAGCAGTGTCAGTACACACCTTCCTTAGCGTGACGAAATCGTATGCTCAGTCTGTGGATGTCATAAAGGATTTGAAGAGCTCTACAGAATCGCAGCTGAAATCGCAGGCCAACAAATGCTGATTCTCGTCAGCTTTAGTACAACATCTAGCGCCCATGTCCCTGCTATGGATGAAGTAGGATTCGAGCTCATATCTCGCTTTGTACAGAAGCTTATTGAACGCATGATCTTTTTCTGCTATCCGCCTCTCCCTACATATTTCCCATCCTTGTAGCATGTGGAATTTCAAAAACTTGAAGATTTTGGCTTGAGAAAAACAATGGAGAGGAAAAACGTTCATTCGTTCAATGTTGAGCGATTTTAAGGACAATAATTCAAATTTTCTAAACGAGGCATATTTTTACATGACTTTTCAAAAGTTTTTTCAGTAAAGGTATTCCAAGTTTGCATCACAGTAAAGATGATATGTATGTAGCAAGCGTACACTTAAATATAGGAATATTTTAGTATATTAGGTTGTTGCGAAATTCCCCCATTTTTTGAATGTGCTTTTTTTCTCACTAACGCTACCTCATAGCAACCTATCTTTTGCTCACATAAAGAGAACATGTATGTACAAGTCTACTATTATTGCTAGCTACTCACTCTCGCGCAACTCCTTCTAGAAAAATGGAGCTTTCAAGGGAGTACATCCGAGGTCTCTTATTGTATGACTTCAAATTTGGTGAGTCATCAGCCGCTTCCTGTCGTCGCATCATTGGTGTAGTTGGGGAGGGCACGGTGTCCGATCGCACTACACGAGAAGGGTTCGCACGCTTTCGCAAAGGTGAGTTCAACCTTCAAGGTTCGTTCAGGGCAGGACGCGAATCTGATGTCGACAACGACCGATTGCTACAGCTGGTGGAATCGGACCCACGGCGGACTACTCGTGAAATTGCGCAGGACTCGGGTGTACAGTTTGCCACCATCTATAGAGATCGATCTCTACTGATCTGACGTAGCCGACGATTTGACTGGATGATCGTCGCATGGGTGGCCGCCATAATAGATCTTGGGTGGTCAAATTTGCCTATAAAAGGGCGGCCCACCCTGCTCACTAACCATTCGTCTCACTTTGTTGTTCGTTGCTCGGTCGTTCTCATCTCCTCTTGTTCACTAATAAACTTGTTGGACTTTCGCGAGTACAAGTGGTGCATCGGTTCGACAAGGACGACCCAGGACAGCTCAGGCGGACACAAGAGGGCTCAGGCCGAGACAGGAGGACACAGGACGACTCCGGACGACCGAGGACAACCCAGGACATCAAGATGACCTCCACACTATCGACGAGACAACGATTGCTGACGAAGGCTACGAACAAGCTAGCCTCACTGCTGGACACCGTCATCCGCGAAGGACAACAAGACCAGATGGAGCTTCCGAGGGACATAGAGGAAAGACGAATGCACATACAGAGCAGGCAACTGCGACTCAGGAAGGCAAGAAAAGTCATCGAAGTGGACGAGAAAAACGTGCACGGAGCTCTGCAGGCCTACAATGAAGAGGCGGACAGCCTACCTGCCGACACGCCGCAACTTTCGGACATCCTGGAGAAGGTCAAGACGAACTCAGTAAATGCAGAAAACGTTCTCGAAAGGGCAATGTTCTCACGGACGGAAATCGAAGAACAACTGGAAGAACTGGCCATGACAACAGTGACCAACACACCACCATGCCAGGACATTCCAAGAATCAAGCTGGCGCCAATCCCCATACCTAAGTTCAGCGGAAAAATTTGGGAATGGGAAGCATTTTGGAGCGCATTCGAATACTCAGTCCACACAAGGAACGACATGGACGACATATACAAGATGAACTACCTCCTGGACGCTATGACCGGAGAAGCCCTCGAATCATTGAAGAAGTTCGAAATAAGTGGACGAACTTATCAAGCGGCAGTTGAACATTTGAAGTCAAAATATGGAAACACACATCTGCTTGTTAACCAGCTGGTTGTAAGACTGCAGAAAGCTCATGCCAAGAGTAGTAGAATGGAAGACCAACGGATGCTATGCGAAGAAACTTCATCCATAGTGAACCAACTACAGCTCAAAGGAGAAACGATAGATGGAGCTTTTCTTCAACAGCAAGTGCTTTCAAAGTTCACGGAAGAAATTCAGCGACATGTCCTTCGAAAAAAGCGCGAGTCAACTGCAGACGGAACCTGGACAACAAAATCTCTTCTTGCAGCTGTGGAAGCGTACATCCACACAGAAATGGAAATCCGGCGTTACATGCAGCTTCAGTCAAATTGCGCGGAATCGATATCGACAAAAGGACTGGCAGCGCCAAAGGCTCACCACACATCGAGGATGCGTGATCTTGACGATGACAAGAGACGCTTTCCGTGTTTCTATTGTGAACGGAAAGGACATTCAGCTAGAAATTGTCCGGATTTCAAGACTCGTGAGCAAAGAATCGAACAAATCAAGAAACTGTCGCTCTGTAGGAACTGTGGAAATTCAGGTCACTTTGCCAGCGAATGTTCCAAAGGACCGTGCCGCCTTTGCGGCACAGTGGGACACCACACCTCGATATGCAAGCTACTTCATCCTTCGAGCTCTGAAAGGACATCTGCTCTTACGAAGAGCAATCCAACGCGTGAGAAACCTCAAACAACGATATCACGGCAGCCAACCCGCTCCAAGCAAAACGCTGTCTTTTCCACACCGGTGGAACAAACAACCGAGGACTTCGAAGCAGTCCTGTGCATGAAAAATACGGTTACTAACGTGACCACAAAAGACGTCGTTCTCGTAGGAGAAGCTCGCGTCTTCAACACAAGAGCGAATACACTGGAACGTGTGCACATCCTGTTGGATACAGGTGCTGATCGCTCTTTCATTAGCGAGGAACTGGCTGACCGACTGCAACTCAAGGACACCAATACGCTGAGACTGAAAATCAGCACCTTTGGATCAGACCGGACCATGGAGAAGAAGTGCGGAGTCACCACTCTCCAGATATTCGACTGCATGGGAGCAGCTCACAGGTTCTCAGTAGCTCGGGTCGAGCACCTCACAGAACCACTTCGGAGAAGCAAGCTTAGCGAGGCCGATAGGCGCTATCTTGCTGATCATGATATAGAATTGTCGATCAAGCCCCAAGTTCAAGATGTTCGTCCACAAATTCTTCTGGGATGCAACGACACCTTCCAATTAATGGACTGTCAAACAGAAACACATAGGATCCTGCCGTCGGGATTGAGGGTGATTCCGTCGCTCCTCGGATATCTCATCACCGGGCAACTTCAGCAAAAGGAGGAGGATCAATCAACTTCGATCCACTCGATCGTCACTTCAAATCACGAGGACGACAAGAACTGGGAAGAGTTCCTGGCTCTCGAGTCGACAGGAATCAACGAGTTTTCCGGCTCAAAACAGCAGGAACAGGAACTGATCAACAAAGCTGTCTGGGAAAACTTTGAGGATACAATCGAACTTCACGAAGACGGCTACTACGTGAGGCTACCTTGGAAAGACGAAGCCAAGATGTTGCCTGACAATAAAGCACTCGCCTACAGACGACTTTGTGCGACTCTGACAAAGCTCCAAGGCATGCCGGAGATTCTAGAACAGTACCATCAAACCTTTCTCGATCAAATCGAAAAAGGAATTATCGAGAAGGTAGATCCGCGTCTGCCACGACAAGGCAACATTGTCCACTACCTCAGTCACCAAGCTGTCATTACACCAAATAAGGAGTTCACTAAACTGAGAGTAGTATTCGACGCTTCTGCACACTTCAAGGATCGGCCATCTCTGAACGATGTTCTCTATCAAGGACCAGTGATACTACCCCTGATGTGCGATATGTTGCTCAGGTTCAGAGTTGGCAACATTGCCATTATCTCCGATGTGGAGAAGGCTTTTCTCCAAGTTCGTCTTCATCCGTCAGATCGGGATGCCACTTGTTGTCTGTGGGTTCGGGACGTATCTAAACCACCCCAAGACGACAACTTGGTTGAGTACCGCTTCACGCGAGTCACTTTCGGACTGAACTGCTCTCCGTTTCTCTTAGCTGGGACAATCAAACACCATTTGAAGAATGTCTCACACTACAAGGAATTAGCACAAGAACTCATATCCAACGTCTACGTTGACAACGTCATGCTTTCGGCGTCCAGCGAAGAGGAAGCTCTCCAGAAATATGAAAAATCGAAAACCCTATTCGGAGAGATGAAGATGAATCTTCGTGGATTCCAATCGAACAGCGAATTCGTCAACGAAGCAATTCCGCCTCGAGACAGAAGTTCACAGAAAGTGACCAAGGTACTGGGAGTTATATGGGACTCCAGCACAGATACAATTCGGATTCAAGCGCATTTTCCCAAAAAGATGGCCACAACAAAGAGGCAAGTGTCGGAACAAATAGCATCAATATACGACCCTATGGGTTGGCTTACGCCATTGATGCTGAGATGCAAACTGTTTCTCCAGTCTTTATGGATGGCAGGTCACGAATGGGACGAAGAATTTCCTGAAGAACAGGGACAGAAGTGGAAGCAACTTTGTGAAGATGTCAAGGACTTCGACCATATAATTGCCCGCAAAACTGCTCCAGCAGGTTCTTCAGCGAAATTAGTTCTGTTTGCGGATGCAAGCTCCCAGGCAATGGCTTCGTGTGCATACATCGTGGACAGATCCAATTCCCACCTGCTTTTCGCCAAATCGAGACTGCCGAATGTTAGGAAAGGTCCTACCATTCCAAAGCTGGAGATTAACGCTGTGACTATAGCCACACGCATGGCGCATACAGTCTACACTGCACTGAAGGACAGAATCAATGTTTCTTCAATTTTGATCCTTACGGATTCCGAGATAGCCCTTAGCTGGCTAGCAAGATACCCTATCCAGAAGGATGCCGGAGTACTGGTTCGAAACCGTGTGATGGAAATTCGAAGAATAGTGAACGAAATCGACAAGCCAATTCGATTCGGACATATCAGCACGGAGAACAATCCGGCAGATTGTGCCACAAGAGGATTATCAGCAAATGAGCTAGTCGATCACTCATGGTGGAACGGACCTCCATTCCTACTGCAAACGGAAGCGAGCTGGCCGAAGAAAAATCAATACTTCATCCTTCCGCAAGACAGAGAAGGAGAATTAAGAACTGAATCAACCGAGACACAAGTCAACTCAGTTGAGGGGTCACGAGGCAGCGATGAATGCAGCGAACTCGTCGATTGGTACCGTCATAACTGCCTGTCTACAGCAACATGTGCTGTAGCGTTGATGCTGCGATTCCTCAGACGTCTTGTCCGAAGACTTTCACCACAACTCTCTTCGCGTCTTCGATCAAACATACCAGGACTTGAAGTGCGACAAGAAACAGAACATATCAACGTCGAAGAAAGGAAAGCCGCTCTATCAGTCATCATAAAGAACCACCAGAAGGTTCACGTCACGTTACATTTGCAAAAGTCGATGAAGAACCTTAATCTCCGACCTGATGACCACGGTCTTCTTCGCTGCTGTGGACGAATGGAGAAAGCACAATTACCAGAGCTCACGAAGAAGCCGTTGTACATCGCTGCGAAAACTCCACTAGCAGCCTGTATTGTAAAAGAAGCTCATTTACCTCTTCACCGTAGCACCTCTCATACAATGGCAACGGTGCGACAGAGCTATTGGATTCCGAAACTTCGACAACAGGTGCAAGCCGCTCTTCGAAAGTGCATTCCTTGCCAAAGGTTCAATAACCTTCCTTTCCACTATCCTGCGATGGGACCTCTACCATCCAAGCGAGTGATTAGAACAAGGCCTTTCGAGAATATTGGCATCGACTATTTTGGCCCGATAATGACGAAGCAAGGAGCAGACTATCGCAAGACTTACGGCATCATACTCACCTGTATGACTACCAGATTGCTGCACATCGAACTCGTTCATGAGATGTCAACGGAAATGCTTCTCATGGCACTACGGCGCTTCTTCGCTCGCAGAGGAGTACCAGCCACGATTACGTCTGACAACGGACCATCCTTCCTACTAGGAGACCAAATTTTAAAAGAAGCAGTCCTCGCTGTCACCAACGACACAAGTTTCCAAACCACAATGGCACGTAGAGGAATTGAATGGACAACCATCACGCCATACGCTCCGTGGCAGGGAGCGTTCTACGAGCGCTTGATAAAGTCAATCAAACACTCTCTCTACAAAACCATTGGCAGTCGCATCCTGACAAAAGATGAGTTGGACACTCTCCTAGTGGAGATTGAAGGATGCCTGAATAGTCGTCCACTAACGTACCAAGGATCTCTCTACGAGGATGTGATTCCTCTACGACCCATCGACTTCATCACTCGGGACATTGAAGTAACATATGCATTTGAAGGACTGCAGCAAGATGTCTCAGATTCCAATTATCTACCGCCCGAAGAGCTTATACAACTACGAACAAGAAGACAAGTGATCGACGCTCTAAACTCCACTCATAAATTGACCGAGAAATTCTGGACCATATGGCACAAAGAATATCTATGCGACCTACGAGAGTCACACAAATGGCACATGGACAACAAACGTTCAGGATCATCCGCACCAGCTATTGACGACGTAGTACTGCTAGCTGACGACAATCAACCAAGGAACAGTTGGAAAATGGGCCGAATTTCAGGTCTAAGGACAAGCAGGGATAACGCTGTACGAGAAGCTGAAGTGACTCTCTCCAATGGTCACATACTGAGGAGGCCTGTCAACCTCCTGGTTCCACTGGAAATAGACGATTCCCTGCAAACAGCTCACCTGGAAAGCCAAGTTGACGAGACCGAGAACGGCGCATCGCAGAAGCACTACGAACTTCGTAATCGAGCTCGAGTAGACTACAGTGAAGACCACAACAACTCGGTGGATCATCTATAGACGTCTACAACTCAGCTAGCAGAAATACGATATGTGAAGAAACTAACCTTTACAACAAGCATCTTATCGATCCCACCTTTGCTCACCATCATACTTTGGTTACGAGTTCCTTTCTACAGTTGTCGCCTGTCCGTGCAATTTCGTTACATCATGCATCAAATCTCAAAAGACGTTCTCCAGATCCTGACTCCATGTCTACATCAAGCAACCAGACTCGCCCACCGACTGCTGCGAACGAGTCCAGCAACCCGGCACCACCAACTACTACGACATTTGAGTCCCAACACCCACCAATGCCAACCAACGCTGACGGTAATCTTCGAAAGCGACACTTCTCAGAAACTCAACCTGCAACTCTCAACGTCTCAAAACGTTCAGTGTCGAAGCAGAGGCGCCCCCGCACAACGCAAGAGGAGCCACCAGTTCCTTCTTCACACCTCTCCATTTGGAAGGACTTCTGCAGCGGCGGCTCAGCACTATTCAAAAACGCTCAATCGCAACTGGAAGCCCTGCAGAAGAAGAAAGCTGCAACTTCGAACGACACCGGCTACCAGCAACTTCTACAAAGGATCGAAACCCTGGAAGAATCTCTTCGTCATCATCACCAGTTCGTTGAAAACCGACTTCACCAAGCCCAGACGATGGATCTTCCCTCGGTACACCTGATCAGATCAATGGTTGGTGCTGAAGCCAAAATTATCAACGCCAAAGTGCAGGAGACCATGGACACCGCTCGAGTTGCAATGATCGTTAGAGTGGATGAAATGAAACATGAAATTCTTCAGCAGGTCTCGATGGATCTCCAGGACATATGCGAAATCAACCTTCAAGCGACCCTGGTGGAACTAAGAGCCTTAAACGACAAGATCACCGCTGTCAAAGAAGACATCGACAAGAGAATGCAGTCGATTGAAAGGGCTCAGCACATGTTACCAGAAATAATGGAGCTGCTGAAAAATGTCCGGTCTCAACTTAGCGACTCAGAAAGCTCGGAAGCCAGTAGTTCGACGACCGAGGATGAGCTTGAATCCAGGGACGAACCAGCTCCCCAAAAGGACCATGCCATGGAAAGCGACAACGCCGTGGATGCGGCCGGCCGGGAGGATCTCGAAGAATCTCGAGCCTCAGAAGCGCGAGAAGACAAGAGTCGAGACCGCCAGGATAACGAAGACATCGCGACAATCTCGAAATCTCTGGTTAGACTCCGTCATGAAATATTCTCGATTTCCCACAGGATCGAGGAAGAAAGGAGGAAAGCAATACGCCAGGAGCGGAACAGATGGGACGAACTCACAAGAAGGAAACGTTCTCTCCTGGAAGAAGAGGAACGGCTCAAGCGGAAGGAAAAGGACTTGAAGATGAAGCAGTGTGCAAGTCGGGATCGTGGATCATCTCCCACTTCCCCCTCCACCGTTCGTCCATCCCCTCGCCGTCCCTCTCTTCATGTCTCCAAGAGTCGTAGCTCCCCTTCCCCTTCCCACCCTCGCTCCCTCAGCCCACGCCATACTCCTCCTCCAGCCCATTACCCGTCTCCCACTCCCTCCAGCCCACGCTCGTCATCCCTCCGTAAATCGCCCGGCCCTCGTCGTCCCCCAACAAGTCCCCAGATCCGTCGCCGATCGCCTGAAAATTCGTGGGTCCGTCACGGAGCAAGACGTCGCTCACCTATGAACTCAAGATGTCATCGGCAGACAGGCGACTATACTGGACGTCGTTCGCCAAGGACCTCAAGAAGCTACAGGCTATCGCGCAACATGGACGCAAGAGACTATTCGACAAGGCAGGACGTGAAGAACCGGTCCCCGTATCACTAGGAAATCAAGAGCCATCCTCGTCGAGGCCGGGAGTATAGAGATCGATCTCTACTGATCTGACGTAGCCGACGATTTGACTGGATGATCGTCGCATGGGTGGCCGCCATAATAGATCTTGGGTGGTCAAATTTGCCTATAAAAGGGCGGCCCACCCTGCTCACTAACCATTCGTCTCACTTTGTTGTTCGTTGCTCGGTCGTTCTCATCTCCTCTTGTTCACTAATAAACTTGTTGGACTTTCGCGAGTACACCATCGCCAGGCACCTACATCGACTGGGTAAGGTGGGCAAGTTTGCACAGTGGGTTCCCTGTGACCTCACCGAATGCGACTGCCAGCGACGTGCTAGGTGGCCAGTCAGTTGCTCTCGTACAAGCGCACAGATAGTTGGCTGAAGTCCATCATCACAGGAGACGAGAAACGGTGCCTGTACATCAACATCAAGAGAAGCAGACGCTGGGTTGACAAGGGTGAGCAGCCTGAGCCACAGCCAAAGGAGGGTCCTCACCCGCGAAGATCATGCTTTCTGTTTGGTGGGATTACAAAGTTGTCATCTACTACGAGCTGTTGGCCCGTAACGGAACTCTAACAGCGGGCTTGTACTGTCAACAGCTGGATAGACTGGCCGCCAAGATGGCAGCAAAGCTTCTGAATCATGGCACATCCGATTCTTGCACGACGATGCTCGACCAGCCATTGCTAGAATAACTCGCCAAAAGCTTACTGAGCTTGGATGGGACGTGCTGCCTCACCCACCGTACAGCCCAGATATTGCACCAACAGACTACCACCTTTTCCCGTCTCTCTCCAATGCCATGCAGGGCAAAATGTTCGATGACGAGGACGACATGCAACCCTGGCTGGCTGGCTTTTTCGAATCAAAGCGCTGACGGGATCGGGAGTCTGCCTGAAAGGTGGAGAAGAGTGATAGAGCATGCTGGCGGTTACACGGTTTATTGACGTGCTTCGCTTTTTGTAAAACTAAAACAATGTGGTGTCTTGAAAATGGCGAGAACTTCTGCAACAATCTAATAGCATAGTTCAGCATAATGCCAAAGATTTAAATGCCAGAAATTAACAAAACAGAGGTAATAAGTTATGAAACCACATGAAAAAAGAAGCAACTCCTACTGCAGTAGCATTCGGGGAAAGGTTTAAAATCTATCAAAGACTGATGCGAGCTTCATTCGATTTCCGGTTCATAGTCTTGAAATTTATTATCGATTTTCACATCGACATATTATTCAGAGAAGTTCCTATGGCTTCCAACCTGTTAGCTTCAAGCAAAACGGACTTACTTGGGAAGGCAGGATTTCATCAAGTGCGGAACGGGCACTTCACTCTATCTATTTAATAACGGCGGCCTAATTAAATGTATGATATTATTTGAGGACAACGCAGACAAAGCAAATTTTTATACGAAGACGTTACATTCACTGTATACATTCGATTCGCTTCTCCTACAGTGCCGTCCTTCCCTCTAGGATAGAAACACGAAACAATCGAATGTGAGCAACGTAAATGAAGATGATGTTCGAAAAGTCATCGAAAAGAATAACAAGCTCCGCTTCTATGTATGTATGCTCACTTAAGGTGAGGAATGAAAAGATAAAGCTGTGCGTTAACTAATGATTTTTTGCGATGCGCCATGCATTATATTATATTTTGAAGTAATTCCGAGGTTGCACCTTGAACGCGAATTCAGCCTACAATCGCTTTCCCTTACTGCTCAGACGAATAATTTATGACGAAAATATTGCTCATAAAATTGTAAATGCTCAGGTCGTCATCGATGAAAACAATTTCCTCATTTTTCATTTCGTGATGGTACTAGGTGGCATAATCTCCGTATTCAACCTCAAAACATCATCTGAATTGTTAACACTTGGAACGAGCTACCTCTAACACTAACTCACTGTCTTCCGAAGGCATTCAACTGCAAGTTGGAAAATTTGCCAAAGCAAAAAGACCTTTCCTAATATTGACTGCACGCAGCCTTTCCAGGGAACAGTATACCAGTACAAAAGAAGATAATTTTGTATTTCGAGTATTTCATTGCAGACAAGCACGGTTCAGAAAAGTGAATCAACAGCACAAAGAAATTCCCATGAAACGATCCTGTTTGTGGAAACCTATCTAGTTAACAACGTTTTTTTGGAAATGTTACTTTCACACTGCATCACGCTTTGACTAATAAATATTCGGCTTCTTCCTCTTCTTCTTTTTCAGCAAACGACCCACAAAATATTGCTTTGGAAAAGGAGCGATTTCCACTTGATGCGAACCAAAGAAGGAGTCCCTTTAGCTAATCTTTAGATGTCATCGTTAGATGTGGCGTTTCGTGCCAGCTGATTTTCTATCACCTTTGACTCAAGAGTTAAAATACTTTGCTTTTGCGATCTTTAAAATCCCACTTTTGCTGCACTCTTTTGCTAAACCTTCTTGTGTCGCTTTTGGCTCAGTAAGCTTTCTGTTCTGCTCTATTCTGTGCTCTTGTTTAATCAGCGGAAAAGGCACCGTTATATTCTTTTCAGACACGTCGCTTCCATTTCACCGATCCCTGAGAGTTGGAGCACTAGCTGGGAGCGAAGCGAACCAAAAATCGATTTGTGGTGCACGCACAGCAAAAACCGCCACCGCCTCCTGCCAACCGCACACCGCAAGCGCTAAGCTCTGAGTTACTGCAGAGTGGTTAACATGTACAAATATAATTTTTGCAACAAAAAACTGGGTCAAAATTAGACATTTATAAACAGTAAGTTAGTTGGTCTACGCTGATGTGCTCATATTCAAGAGAAGTGCCTAATTTTGCTCGCCATGATAACGTTATAGGACTAGGTTAAAAAGTAGCCATATACAGTATGAGGCTCGTTGTTGTTCTTCTCCTTTACTTGCTCTTCGAACATAATTTTTTACAAAACCTCCAAAAAAGAGATTGTCAGCTTTCGGAAATGCGTCACAATCACTGATAAGGAAGAAACTTCCAAGAATTTAGTAGGATTGATATAGTACTCTCAATGTGAATATAACGAAGCCAAAGTATGCCCGAAAATACGCGATAAAAAACTGCATAGAAACATGCGAAAGGTAAGAAAAAGCGAAATTTAATAGGTAGGAAAGGAATGAACTGAGGCTGAGAAGTCAAGAACATTCAGAGAAACCGACGCTTCTCAGGTAGTTAATGATAGCGAGAGAGGTTGAATGAGCTCTACGCTCAACAGGAGACAATTCTGTTTCGGTAGAATGAGCTTTTGAGAAGGTAGAGGTGGTGCTCTCAGAGAATTATGCTAATCGGATGTGAGTTGAGCTTTTTATTTCAGAGCACTGCCACGGAATCTGGGTTTTATGTTTCCAGGAAACATTTGCTGAATATTCAATTCCAAACTACAAAAATGGTATCATAAAACTGAAGAAAGACAGAAATAAGTCGGCTATTTTTGCCTATAGACTAGCGAATGTAAAGCAATCAATCTTTCTCAAAAACTAAGAGAGGCATTTTAGGGCAGAACCAGATGCTTTAGAAGTCCAGATCATTTTTATTAAAGACTAGGACGATGCAGGAAAACGTAAAATGTGTATGGACGTGCACTTACTCATACCGAAGCAAGGGCAAGGTTTCTATGTAGGAAATTCATTCAGTGTTTTTGTGATGCAGATGTATGAAAACCCACAAGGCCGCAAGAAATTTTGAAAGCGTCATCTGTAGAACAGCGTCTCCTCTTTACAATTCAAAGCCCTATAAATCCAAATATTCGAATTGCTGAAAATCAAAACACAAAATTATTAAAAATATCCAAAGCTATTTAAACTAGAGGATTTTATGTGTATTTGAATTTCAAAGCTTCAAACTTGAAATTTTTGAAATTCAAACTCAATAGTCCGAAGCATTCTATTGAATTTAAAAACTAGGGAAGGCGTTTGGGCCTAAATAATCGCAGAGCCTATATCTGACAAGCTACTTAAAGGAATTCGAAAACTATTCTGGACCGCATATAGGTGGTTCAAGAATCCAACACACTTCAATCAAGCTTTTTCTGTGGACTAGGAAGGAACAATAAAAACTGAGAGGAATGGAAAGCATGAGCCAATTTACTTACGTCATAATAAGGTTTTCACATGGGAAATTAATTCACAATTTCTGTGATGCAGACTGATTACAGCCCATGAGGAGGCATCAAAAATAGAAGAATCCATCGGGAAAACAAACCCTCACCACTGCAACTTAAAACACCATAAATTCGATATATATTTATATATATATTTTCTGTCTGCAACCTGCGATTTCTCAGTAGTATGCAGTGGTAGCCGTTTCATCGCTGCTATAGATTCGCTTTTTCAGTGCTCAAAGATTGGACACAATCTTTGGTTCTCGACGAAAGGGAGTAATGGCTGGATCACTGCCGCTAATAACGAGTGTAATCGTCTTTAGACTGAGATGTCCTTGATTGTTATACTAGATGGGATTTGCACAAATTCAGCACATCAGTGACGCATGGAATCCCCGGGAATCCCCGCTTTGATGAAGTCAGGCGACTATAACATCCCCCCCCCAATAATAACAGTCGGATATTTGCTAAAAACTGTAATCTTCGATATCCTGTCTGAGCCACACAAGCGTTTTTTCTCAATACTCTCTCTTAGGGTTTTTTTTTAGAAACAACGTTTTATAACTCATATTAGCGGAAAAAACTGCTGAGCCTAGAGCAATGAGAGAAGATTTTTTAGAAAAAAAGTTCTCGCGTTGTCACAAAGTTAACTAAAGACAACAAATGCATAGTCCTTAGGAAACAGATCAGTTCTATTTCAAAACACCTTCAATTCCAGGTACCTGCTCACTAAAAGCTAAACAGTGATTTGAAGTGATATTCACAAGCGCCTTTATCGACTTCATGAACATTCAGTTGCTAAAAAGGACACCTTCATCAAGGACGGAGGGGATTATTGAACGCTGCACTAGCCGGATCCCAAGGCTAAGCGCAGATTTTTATAGAAACTCATGATGAAACTCACCGAATTATAGCAAATTCGTCCATCATATCGTCAGAGTGCGAAGAGCTCTTCTGAAGAGCAGAGATGATCGTGAACAGTGTTCGTTATTCTACAGCGCTACATATGTAGCTACATACATTGAGAAGATCAGCTAGCCAGCTCGTCATCACAACTGATGCTTTGAGACTTCATCTTCTGAATAACTGGTAGGTTTTAGCAGAAGACGATACAAAATAAAAAGGAATCTCGTGCAGGAGGTAAAAGTCAAGACCGAACATGAGAATAAGGCGGCAATTTAAGTTTTCAAAGCACCTGAAGATGCACTGAAGCGCGCCTTCTCATCAAGACGCCAACTGAGCACATACGGTGGTCGCTAGCGTCCTTCTTAGTTTTTACTTCTGCGCACTTCTTCTGAGGCGATTCAGATGAAGTTCGCTGCCTGCACGTTAATTAACTCCTACTTTTTCAGATTTCACGAAAGGATAATAGAAACGCCGTTCTTGAATAGAATGCGTAATTTGCGGGCAAATTAAGAGTGGCAGCAGAAGGACTATTTAGTGGCGCTAATTCTAGAAGAATGTTCGTCAAACAAAAATCAACAAACCAAAGACGGGCTGATTTTTTCAGCAGACTCTCACTCGATAATTTTGCTCAGTTTTATTTTTGGCGTTTTATAATGTCGCCGCCAACTTATAATCTAAAACGGTTCTTGAACCTTTTCAATGTCAGAGTAAAGGTCCAGCTAGCCGTGTCTGGACTTCTGATAAAATTATTTGCTTGAAGCCGAAATTTTCGAAAAGTATAAAATTCCTTGAAAGAGCGATAATGAGCAGGAACGGATGTATGGTCACCTCACTAACAAAAGTTATGCGTGTCTCAGCCTCCTATGCAAAGTTGATACGTACTTGAGTTCGTAGTTCTGCCTTTGTGTCCGTGAGTCCGTTCCTGCTTGCAAAAATAATGGAAGGTGGATGGCCTTCTTAACAAGGGAACAACACTGACCAACCAATCTATACCGATTGCTATGTTTAAACTTTGTCTGGCGATGACCGTTTGAAGAAAAAAATCACATGTTTTGACATTGTGTTATGCTGTTAGAATAGTCACTCAACGGTTCCCATCAAATAACGAGAGACAATCATATAATTAAACATCAATCGATGATGTAAAGAGCAGCCTGTGGTTAATAAGTTGGTAAAGAGGATTTGCTCGACTACTCTAACTCTATAGCAATGAACAAAAATCGATTAAATGGTCAGTATTAATCGATTGCAAACGATTTCTGAGGTTTCGTCTTTACAAAGTAGAGACAACTTTGAGAAGTCATGTGTTCTAAAGGAAAGATTTTATGGTGCAGCTATTTGGTGATAGTTTTGTCATGTCATAATGGAGGCTTCTCCACCCAATCAATAAGAGCACGCGCGCTATGTACATATAGTGTTCGAGAAAACAAGACCTTCGATAAGAAAGGCATATCTCACCTGTCGTCTTGAAAATATAGTATAAAATTTCAGGAAAACTTGCACAGACAAACTGAGTTAGGTTTCTCACTCACGAAGGCTTTTGTGCACGGTAGTTTCCCAATAATTCTTATCGTCACCATTTCACTTCTTTTTCGTTAATTTCGTTTTTCTCCGAAACTGATGCTAAGGATTTGAAGGTGGCCAATGAACCACGTCATTTTTCTACAAACTTCTAATGAATTGATGTTGATTCCTTGAATACATGTCAAACATTATAGTACAGGAGCAGGAGAGGTAAGCCAAACAAAGAAAAGTAAGTATGGAAAAGGTCAGCTAAATCCAGCAACAAGATACATTCATTTAATCGATATCGATCAATAGTCTAATAATAGGATAATAGGGTAGGATCTTTGTATATGCAACGATCCCTGCGGCTTTTTAGCAGTTTATCAAAATGCATTAGAAGACCGTCATAGCTCGAATGCTACCTTAACCTTTGCGAAAGTTAGAATGCGAATGTTCATTCGATCTCGATCTTCTCGGGCCAAAAGCTACGGTCTCTTCCAATTCTCTCTGCCCGCTCGTCCCCTGTCCTCGTATGCATCTCCAGTGTCGCTCAACTTTCCACTCTCCGCTGTGAATGTGCAGCCTTTTTTTTTGTCTCCCCTGTCGTAGAGCCGGGCACAGGTATTGACCGAGAGATTTTTTTTGGAGAACGTGAGAGTGTGTGAGTGTGTATGCTATTTCCGAGTGGCTGCTGCAGCGGATCGGACAGCAGAGCTGTCGGATCGGAATGCGAAGACGACGACGAATTCACGTCGGCGATAGTGATGGTGGTGGTGGTGGTGGCGGCGGCGCGTTCAATTTGTGCCCAGATGGTTTTTGTGCGCTTCGGCACGTCTAGTGGGGGCGTTCAGGCCAGCCAGCCATCGGGGACGTTGAGGGGCGAGCAGGAGGAGAGACGGAGAGATGGAGGAGCGCGAGTGCGAGCGAGAAAAGTGCGCCTCAATCGCCAGGCCACGCCAGTCAGTCGTCGTCAGTCCTCTTCTCGCCACCACGGCCTCGACGGCGAACGCACTCCGACCGACTTCGTAACTACGACGGCGGCGGCGGCGACGGACGACGACGATGATGGCTGCGGCGGCTGCAGCGACGACGGCGCAGGCGCTGCTGATGGAAGGAGTACACGGCCGCGGGGACGGGGAAAGCGGGACGGGACGGGACGGAACGGGACGGGACGGGACGGGACGGGATGGCGGCGGGCGGATGGCGTTCTTTGGATGCACTCTCTGTGTTACGGCCCGGCACTAGCCCGCTCGAACCCCGGCTGTACTTGTGCATGCACCACAAATGAATGTACGCTGCTGTCCCGTGCTGCTGCTCCTGTTCCTGCTCTCGTTCCTGCTCAGCACTTCGATCTTCTTCGCCGATCGTCTTCAGCACAATTTCTCCCCGCCATCTTTCCTCTTATTTCTGGGCCGTTCTTGGCGCATGTTTGAGGTATAAAACCTAGTTTCTAATGTAAATGTCGTCTTTATTAGCGCTGCCCTATCGAGCCATGAAAAAGGCGCAGGTAGTTTGGACTTTGAACTTTCGTAGCCTCCTTCTCTCCTGTCAAGCGTCACCTTCGACCCCTCGGAGCATCACAGATCGATCGCACAGTCGCCACCTTCCGTTGCGATCGATCAGTTTCGGCTTTTCGATAAAAGTGGGAAGGTGACTTGGCTTAGGTGATTCGAGGGCAGCAACGTTCGTCCTGCTCTGTGCACTCGCCGCGTGCGGCCGCCGCGACGGCCGCGTTGCGACGGGCTCGTCGCCCTGGAGCGCGCGCGTGAACCCAAAGGACATAGCGAGTACAGATGGCTGCTGCTCAGATTACCAGTTTTTGCTCCCGCTCTCCTTCTCTGATCCTCTACGCGCGCTCTGCTCGTCCATCGAGGCCTCTCATCCCACCGACACTCCTCCTTGTGCTGGTGCCATCCGAGGGCCCTGTACTTCCACACGCTCACTCATTGTTCGGCTCTCATCGTCAGGCCAATGGCATTCTTTTGTAATCGTTGAAGTCAGTGGCCATGGCACGAATGGTCCTTGGGGTGAGTCATTGATCCTGTTCCGTTACTGGTCAATTTAAGGCCAGTTTCGATCGCTTTCTGGACCAGATCTTAGTCGATTGGAGCTGATTTTTCTATCTCTCGGACGATTTTTTTGCCATCTGGAGCTTCAGGTTAGTCAACGCATTTTTAGCGCATAACACTATTCACTTATAACTCTGTGAATAAGGCGTTTGATGTAGGTGATAAAGGGACGTCACACAGCGAGTGAAGGCGTTATCATAGGTGAGAGATCGATTTTCAAGTTTTTTCTTTCGGTGAACGATCCTTCTTCAGTTCGCGTCAATGCTTCCTCCTGCTGAATCACTTTATCTTCCTCTAGCTCCTCCCCCTCGTCCTCCCGATCGCACATGATCTGCCGCTGCCGATATGCGATCGTGAGTGGTGGGCGTGGCGCGGCGTCGGCCCGCTATTGGTCGGCGTATAGCGCCCGCGTCTACCGTAATCACCCCCGTTCATATTCGTCTCCTCAGTCCGAACCACCCTCCCCTCCAGTCGACTCTCCCTCCGACTGCATGGCCGTATTTTTCGATCCGCGTCCACAAGCTGTGGCTGAAAGTCCTAGCACTCCACGTCGGACTCACTGCCGTTCACCTCTGGCCCCTCCCGTGGTGCTCTGAGAGGCACTTTCTCACTTTGACTGTGCTGCATCGTCACTGGTCTTCCGATCGAAGCAGCCTAGTCTTCTACGTATGCAGGTAGGCGTGTTTGTCCAGTCTTTCACAGACGCTTGGGTTTCTGCGTGACGTAACGAGATGGAGACACCGCTCCATTAGATAAGGCCTCACGCTACATACCAACTCTATTTTTTAGGCGTAGGCACTGTGGAAAAAGGCATCGCAGCGAGACTGCATCAATATGCGGTTGGAGGTACATCAATACTCCCTTCCTATACGTGTAGGCTTGCACACCGGAAGGCCAGCGCACATCTATACCTGCCTTCAATAGCAGTGCTACTTCAGAACTTAGTTAGATGCAGGGCTTTCTACGGACTAGAGGCATAGCTAAAGAAGAATTGACATGGGGAGAAGACATAGTTCGAGGGAAGTACTGGTGACGCCAGGAAAGAGTAGCGCTATTGAAGGGAAAGCACCCTTTGTAGACACTAGTGGCATATTAGGGACTGCTGTTAGAGTTACTGATTGAAGAAGAAAATCGAGGTGGTGCAACAGAGGTAATGCGCTCAAGAGATATGGGAAAATGGCCCCGTAAGGCAAGGTGGAGAACACCGATGGACCGGAGCTTCAGTCAGCATGCGATTGGTACGAACTCAGCAAGTCACAGTGAATCTGAAAGGCCTTCTAACAAGCCCTCATTATAAGACATAAGGATGAGGTGGAGGTCGTAGAAAGCCTTCAAGGGTCTAAGTTCTGTGTCGAAGGTTTCGTTTGATGGACCGTGTCTGGAAGGATTTCAGCCCTTTAAGTGCTCCTCTTCTTTAAACTAGCCGACGTGCTCTTGGCGAGGGTTATGCAAGTGACCGAATTTCCAAACTGTGCGGATGACCTGCTTTGGACAGTCGTCAGAAAGAAAATTGCGCAAAGAGAGTTCACGTGTTCAGCCCATAGTGTTACTTTAGTTTTCTTCGTGTAAAGTTTAAAAAAATTCAGATCATCTGTGGAACTTCAGCGCGCGACTGATTGTTGCCCTATGACAGCCGCTATGTCTGCCTGTCTATTCATCTATCTGTCTGTACGTCTGTCTGTACGTATGTCCGTCTGCCTGTGCAGCAATCGATGCGTGCTCTCGTCGTCTGGCCACCCACGTTGGTTCGTTGATAGGACAACTGTAGCCAGTGGACAAAAATACTGCTACATACTGTGATGTGAGCATTTTTCAGAAGACGTTGATCAGAAGGCTGTGTGATGACGATGTCGTTCAGGCCTTGGAGGCTGCCTAGGCGAAGATCGTCGGCCACGACTGCCGTCCGAATTGCCGTGACTACGTCGGATGTCTTCGCTGCCTTACAATAATTGTATTCCACACCGAAACATTAATTTGTTGAGCAATTCGTCCTTTTTCTCCGCTGTCCAGCCTATCGATTGTTCTTACAAAAAAAGCCTCCCCGTCTGCGGGTCCGGCCGGCCGGCCGCCGCCTCGCTCACGTACGCATTCGCCGTCAGCCCAAATCCCGAGTGCTGTGATTTTCAGCCCCGCTCTCCGACCACCACCCTTCGCCCCAGCCAACGCCGTCAGACCCCTTCGTCTGTCCTTCCGGACCGGAGGGTCGTTTTCCCCGCTCTCATTCGACCCTCCAGATCCCCTGTCCTACATCCGATCTCATCTGCGCAGCTGAGGTAGTTTTAAATGTTATGACTTTATCGTTCATAACATTTATCCTACTTCTTCTGCTCTCTGAGACGATTGAACACTGCTTTCGTCGTTGTTCTCCCGCATAAGCAAGCGAGGCTAGCCTTGGACTTGCTCCGGCCTTGGCTTGGTCTATTCTTGCCTTGTGGGATGCACTTTGCAGTTTTATTTAGGTGCGTCTAGCCTATACTGATAATGGAAGAGAAACGGGCTATCATCTAGAACAGGTGAGTGACAGCTCTTAAGATGTACAATGAAATTCGGTAAGCTCCTATCATCACATAGGGGTCTCTCAGTAAGACAGCCTTAGCTTACAACTGCGAACACGGCTTCTGCTGATCTTTTTTCAAACAGGATCTTATTCAAGCACATCTAATCAAGTAGACAAGAGCCGACGGCTATCAATAGTGAGTTTGAGATTCGTCTTCTAATCCGGTTGCGTGTATGATATGGCTATAGGTTACACCTAGGACTGGCTGGGCTAGGGTAAAGCTACCAGCAAAAGCTAACCTACCTTACATACATCTCGCTCTACCGAACCTCCTAAAGGTTATACCTGATGGCTATTCTTAGGTATACGGTCAGTTGCAGTAGGTCATTGCTGCCATCTGGGGGTGGAAGGCTTTGGCACTAGTACTAGACCGAGCTACGGTATACTCTTGCATGTTTGTTCTGCTCCTCCGAGTGTCAACCAAACGATATTTATTTACCACTGATAGGACAACATTTTTTCAACCGATAGGAACTTTAAGTTCCTTCGTTGGTTTGTTCCGAATATTTCGTTTCAAAAAACAAGCTCCTCGAGGACAATCTCTCCCACAGGGTCTAAAGCAGCGACTACCTCGACGGAATTTACGCTGTGAATGGTACAGTTAAAGGTACCTGAACCTTTGAAACGGAAGCAATCCATCAGTGCTCTTCTTGGACAAAGTCAACTGTCTATCTGATGCTCGGAGGGTGCATACCCATATGGGCCATTCAGAAGCGGCGCGACTACCAGCTAGCTAGATGTTCGACGGGCTACCGTAGGACACGCTCGTCGTCGTCCGTCGGTGTGATAGCCATTAGTCAGCCCGACCGCGGCAGCAGCAGCGCGGCTGACTCACTCTGCCTTTCAGCCCCCGAGCCCCTGCCACTTTACGCCGTCCGTTACTGCACTGAAGCTGATGCGAACAATAGAGATGAACGGACGGAGATACGGGCGTGCAGTGCTTCGGACGGGAAAGATGTTGAAGGTACCTATTGGTCTGGTAGACGGAAGCGGTGGCCGGATTCATGAATGATTTTACCCAGGGTTAATGGGTAGAGGTAGACATTGAACCATTGCCCGGAAATAACAAGAGCGTGGAGATGGGTGAATAGTGGAGCAAATTTACACCATTCACTGAAATATATCATGCCATGAATATCAAACTTGCTCCCTGCCCACCATCCTTTGTTTGTAAATACCCATTACTATTACCATTAACCCTTCGCCTCCCAATCGTGAATACGGCTTCTGGAGGGTGCTCCTGCCTTGTAGCAGACGGCCTGATAGAGACCCACCTTCGTGAAAAAAAGTCAGAAGAAGACCAGCTACCGCAACACATCACCGCTTCAAAGCCCTCCTCAAATATACAGCTCAGAGGTTCACTACACATCGACGTGACTCACTCGAGGATACGCAGCC
The DNA here is from genome assembly GCA_947359475.1 of Heligmosomoides polygyrus bakeri. NCBI lineage: Eukaryota > Metazoa > Nematoda > Chromadorea > Rhabditida > Heligmosomidae > Heligmosomoides > Heligmosomoides polygyrus. Next base: position 15,707,832 of record OX375870.1, read on the forward strand.
ATGGTCTACAGTATACCACTGCACTTTGATAAGCTTTACTTTAGTTGAGGCATTCTAATCCATACCAGATGTCGGGGTCGATCGTCGAGGTTCTCCATGCGTCAGGGGGTTGCCAGTAGTTGGTCAGTGGGGATTTATCGAGTTCTCCACGGAATAACGCGTTTGGAGACGTCAAACACGAGTCCAGAGCACTTACTTTCCAAGGCCTAGTATCTCACAAAAAGACTAATTTTTTTGTTGGGAAATAGGTTTAGCATAGGGCGATTTATTGCGCCGAAAAAAAACAAGGTTCTCAATCACTGAGAAAGCGCACTATGAAGTAGAAAATTAATGATGTCATGCCATTCTGCCTCGGAAATTTGAAAGCTTTTGTAAGCTTTCTGGTGTGCTTTAAACTACTGAAAGGGAAGGGAGGGGTGGATAATTGCTGGATATCGAGATCTTTCATTCTTCCTTTGTAGGAGTCTTTATTGATTGATCTCACTGCAGTTCTCATTACGTACATATTCTAAGTGAAAACGGAATTTTTCGTGCGGGTACTGACAGTGATCTTCAAATCCCGGGTCGATGGGTCCGAAGAGGTGCAAATGTTGTGTTTGATCAATTATCGCCGGTGGTGTAATGGCGTAGAGCATTCCGCAGAAAGTGCAGGTTCGAGTCCCGCCATGGGCTAGAGTTTTGATTGCAACAAGACATCTTCATGAGATCATTGAATCGTTTCTCATTTATTCTTCTTAACTCTCTAAACACAACAACAACCCTTGTTGAATGCATTGTTATATTTGACAGATTTGCCGATTACATAGAATTGCGGGCATCTACTGAGAGTCGTTTTATCTGAGGTTTCTCGACGGTCTCATTGTCCCTAATGTGCTACGATGGAGTTGAAAGTGAATCTCATAGCGATTAGTACTCATAGAAAAACAGAAATAGTTAGGGTAGAGTCGCTGAGCAGAAAACATGCATTCTTCTGAAGCGCAGTGAGGAAGTTTGGAGTCCGTCCAGTCATATGAGGACGTCGCGAATCGTCTTTTCTCGCGAGTTTGCGAAAGCCTTTGCAACACAAATAATGCAACAATAGCTGGAATGAGTAAAAAGGAGCAGTTGAGCAGTGAGCAGTTCGATGCATTTTCCATTACATTTATTGATCTTTTTATTGTGGCGTACGTCATAATCTCTGTGAAAGTAATGCGGTGACTAATCACAGCGATAAATCGATCGCGATCAATAAAAGCACATAGACGCGGCTCTTCCTGCCACATTAGCATTGAATTTCTGCTGCCAGGTCTGTGAAAAGGAAGGCTACAGACATAGCTGTCATCACCAGAGACCCGAATCGTTGTGAAGTGTTTCGAGGGTTCGGCTACGGTGTGACAAAGGGTGCACATGAAGTTCCACACGTGTGCTCTTCTAGTATTCGAAGGCGTTGCTTCCTCCTAGCGCGGAAGGATATTTTTGGTAGTGCAACCAGTCCTTTTTCAGGTACGCGACCTTGTCACCGTTCCGTTATCGATCATCGAAGAAGTCAAAAATAGACAGGAATTCATTACCAAGTCGCTGTTCGATGATCAAACGTCTGAAACGACGCCGTAAGAAGATGTTGTGCAACACTGAGAGACCTGATCGCAGTAGAATTAGTGGCACAGGTTGCCCTTTCATTAGATGTCAAGCCATCCGTGATTCTGTAACGTATCATTTTCGGCCATTCCCTTCTGGGATCCCCAAAAATATCACAGCAAATGCTCCGGACGTCGAGTGTTCTTTCAAAGTGCGGTCAACCAGAGCTTATCGGTCTTCGTCCAGGTATGACATTCCTTAGAAAAACTTCCCGTTTCAGAGCGGCCGCGGCCGCGGCGACAGCAGCAGTTGGCCGGCCGGCCGTTCGGCTGCAACCAGTGTGCTGCCGGCTGCCTAATCGATGAGGTTTTTCTGGAAAATATCGAAAAATCTGCTTGACAATGCTGATTTTTAGTTAGTCATCCTCCAAAATTGACTCCGTTAGGATATACGCGCACACGTGCTCAACTTGCTCAGCAATCGATTTCGATCTTCTGCAAGTGCGCGGACAAGAAGAGTTCGGTCAATGGCCTTGGTGACATAGATAGACTAACTCGATGCCAACCTTAGCCACTTTGCTGGTTTACCTTAGTATCGCCCAATAACTTGGAGTTCAGAGCAGGTGGATGCTTCAGCACGCCCTGGATGCTTGGGGCCTCAACAGGAAATCAATACTCCAGAATTGGCTCCTCTCGCCACCGTATAGACGAGGGCGTGCAGAGTCTGAGCGATGAATGGCAGCTATGCCTGGCAATTTTTGTTACATTCAATGGCACCAGCTGCTGGCAAGTTCACATGCATAGCATATTCCTTTGGTGAGGTGTTTCATCATCTTATTGATTTTCAATAAATGAATTCGAGAGTCCTGTGTTGCACAAATGCAAAGCGCGGCGACCAGCACATGTGCGGCAGTAGGCCGATCACATGCTCCCAGCACACAACGCTTTTACCGTAATCCTTCCTCTATTGATACGGTGAGTCATGCAGTCAGGAGCATGAATGAACTTTGGAGAAAATTGATATCGACTTATGACATGTCCCAGCAATACGCCGTATCGTGGAAATCTTTGCATGGACATCATAGGGGCTCTTTTGAGGCTTATCTTTGAATTCAGTACCTGAATGAGCCAAGCTTATGAAGCTCCTGGAAATTTATAGATATATTACACCTTATATCATGGTTATAACATAATGTAACAGATGTGCCACAAAAATTTACTTTTTAATTTTGTTTCTCAAAGCTGGATAGAAAAATCATTTTAGAAGCTTTGCTGCAAAAAAAGAGCAAACAAATGTGGGATTTTTCTAGCTCGGACAGAACTACGTAGAATCGGAATTTTTTCTTATTCGGAGAAATCATTTTATTTCCAACTGTGAATATCGTTACAGTTCGTTGCAGTATGGCAGAATGAGTTGCTACTCACGCAGACAACCCAGTCGGTAGGAGGCGCCGTTAAAAACTCTGTAAAGTATCGATTTTTCGGATCTATCCTAGTGGAAGGGGGCACTCCACTATGACCCTTTGACACCGGCGGGAAAGCAGAAAGTAAAACTAGTTTGGAAGGATACACCGCGAACTGCCTGCGAGGGGATCTTTCCTTGTAATATTCTCGCCGAAAGAGGCTCACATTTGCTTGACCGTTCTGAAGGTGTCTCCCTCTGACTAGGTTAGGTCCAGTTTTCGGTCCGGGTTTGTCCTAGGGACGGTCTGTGTGTTTCACGGCTTTGATGTCACTAGATTTGCGCCGACGACAAAATACTGAAATCAGCTGACACCGCAGGCTGGTGAGCTGAGCGAGCACTTCCACAGAACCTTGCGGAATAACCTTCATGGTATATTCCTGAAGAATGTCTTGCAATCAATCTGACTGCAGCTATTATCTTTCCCATTTTTTAGGCAGTTATTAAACAGTGCCTCCGTGATCGAATGACCTAAGCATCATGCTGAGATTTCTATGCAATATAAGTGTCGCATAATAAAATAAATATTAAAAAAGTATTAAAAAAGAATAGTCCCTCTTTTCCTGGGCTTCGCTTTCAGTACGTAGTAACAAGTTGGTGGTAGCGCAAGTGTCTCGTTCAAATAAGGCTGTTGGTTCGGATCCCACGCAGACAAACCAGGCCGTAAATCCCTCCCGAGACTGTGAATTGGTCCCGACCTTGTCCGGAACGGTAAAAGGTGACTTTTCCATAGACTGGACACTGCATGTCATTGCACAAGGCGAACAACTTCTCAGGTTTCCTTAACGAGATTCGACAGAAGTAGAAGGAATAGGTCCAGCGCGAGGGGGCTGACAAAGGTCACTCCATTGCACAGATCCTTATTATTCTAGATTGGACGGATTTAAGTCGCCACATCAAATTGGAATATCCACCAGCTTGCCACTCCAAGCAGAAACGGTCAGAATCCACATTGCATTGCCGATGGGGAGCTTATGCAACCCGTTCGTGCTCGTGAAGTTCTAGGGTTCTGGATTCCGTGAATTCTTGGAGATCGGCTTCATCATTGGTCCAGCAATTAACCCAAATCGAATTTATTTAAGGCACAACTACACGACTAGTAGAATGGTATTTAACTCAGGATAGGTCTGTAGAAGGTAATAAGAATACAGTAGCTTAAACTCCTAGTTCGGCTGGCTTCTGGGCAGTCGATAAAACAAAGTACAGTCGAGCAACGCCGTGCCGCTGAACTTTTTTTTGTCTCCTGAACAAACTTTTCAGTGAATTTGCGACTGTATGCAGATCTCTAACGGCTAGAGTGTGTCCTACACTGCAGAAAGCTTTCCATGAAATCAGACAACGTTTTAATAGAGAACCAAACAGTGGCGATAATCATCCTGTGAGACGAATTTCTTCTTAGAAAGTATAATATTCATGAAATACATAGATTATCATATTATACAGAAAAAGAAACGTCGTTGTCATGAAAGATCCAAATTTCGTCGCTGGAAACAGTAGATTGTTCAAAGGAGCACAGTAAAACTCGGTTCTGCTTATTCAGTGCTCCTTTTTTAATCTGCGGTCCTGTCATGGAGGTCTCAATTGTTAAGCCTTTTTCGTATCTATTTTCAAATGAATGCATGATGTACACACCCATCAGAAAACATGCTCTCTCTGCTCTAGTTCACTAGTTGTACAACAAGACTTCATGCTCTCTCCTCCAATAAATCCCTCTTCAAAGACTGCCTTCCTTTCATTGCACACATTTTATTTTATTTTATTTTATTTAAAGACGCGAGTTACAGTCGCACGCGTAAAACAAATAAAAAGAAAAGGGTAGGAATAGAAAAGGGTAGGAAGAAAAGGAAAATAAAGCAACAATTAAAACTCTATTACAGAAACACAGAACCTCAAAACATGCCGTTAATACATCTAACTTTCTATGTGACTACGAGAAATTAAGGCCTTAGAAACTTGAACAGAGTAACCCAGGAGGCGTTCGTCGTCATTCAGTAATGAATTTAGCTCCTCAATGCTCCTATATGTAAAGAAATTTGCCCTAACACGAGACCTAGCCATGGGGACTCGCAGCCCGAGCTTCCCTCTCACGGTCCTAGTCAGCGGAACACTGAAGAAGTCTATAGGCCTCATTGACAGCTTCCCAGAAAGTATTTTAAACATCATCAGAAGATCTGCTTTCCTCCTCCTACTAGAGAGGGAAGGTAGTCCGAGTAGTTTCGATCTCTCAGCACCACAGGGGACTTGAGCGTACTTCAGTCCGAAACATCGCATTACTAGTTTACGTGTAAAGCTGTTTTGAACTCCTTCTAGGAAGTCAATGTCTTTCCTCTTGACCGGATTAAATACGGTCACTCCACTTTCAACTATGGGACGCACATAAGTCTTGTATGCTCGCAAATATATATGAGGATCGCTCGTTCGTAGGACTTTAAATAAGTTGTAGATCCGGTAATTTGCTTTTTTTACAATATTTTTGTAGTGGCTATCAAAACTTAGGTCATCTGACACTAAGAAACCTAAGTCTCGCACTTGCTTCGCTGGTTCTAAAGATAAACCTCCTAACTTGTATTGCGAGTTTTTACAAATGTTTTTGGAACCAACTATCAGGTAGTTAGTTTTTTCAACCGCTAAAGGGAGATTCCATTTTTCAGTCCAACCATCAATGTAATCGATTGCTTCTTGAACAGCGCAACGATCCTCGGGTTTTTCAAGTGTTTTATAAATTTTGATATCGTCCGCGTACATCTTTGTGACCACTCCAAATCTAGAAATAGCTTCCGGTAGCTCGAAAGTGTACAATAAGAACAACAAAGGGGATAAGACTCCTCCTTGCGGAACCCCACTGTGGGCCGAAAATACATTGGAATATTGGTCCAACACACGAACCTGATAAGTTCTACCGATAAGAAAGTCCTGTAACCAGTTTATTAACATAGGAGGTAGGCCTACTATTTCTAGTTTTTGCAGCAGCTTTTTAGTTGGAACTTTGTCAAAGGCTTTGGCAATATCGAAGTAAATTATATCTGTTTGTTTTTTCAATTCCACAGCGCGAGTCCAGTCGTTTACTGAAGTGAGAACAGCAGTCTCTACAGATCTACCTTTTAAAAAACCAAACTGGGAACCAGACACAATATTATTTTTATCGATATGTTCCATAATATGCATCTTCACAATTTTTTCAAATGTCCTTGCAAAAATTGAAGTGATACTTATGGGTCTATAGTTTTTGGGATCGCTGAAGGGTGCTCTCTTAGGAATTGGTGTGATGTAGGCGTGCTTCCACCTTGAGGGAACTTCACCCCTCATGTAACTAAGATTAAAAATGTGTTCCAAGGGATAGGCCAAATAGTCAACCAGATTTTTGATGAAATTGAGTGGGACTAGGTCAGGGTTGTAGAAGTAGATTTAGGCAATTTTTTAAGAATTTTTGCAATGTCTTCTTTATAAAACCAGGGTGAGGATTCCATTCTAGGAAAGGAGGCTAAACCGTTGATTTCATCTCCTGACATTCCTGAGCATAGCTCATCCGACTTGGTAAATACTTTCTGAAACTCTTCGGCTAATAAATTCGCCATATCATTTTGAGAGAACACAGGTTCGTCATTTTCCTTCACTAGGCAGGGAATCTTGATGTCGTGCTTAGTTCTAGAGTTTATATACCTATAAAAGGCTGTCTTATCACTAGAGCTAACCATTTTCCGCTCAAGATGTGCATTGTACCGAAAAAGAGCTTTTTCCAACCTCTTATTGACTAGTTTGAATTTGTCCCAGACGTCCTCGTCTCCACTGTTGCATGCTATACTCCACAACAGCGACCTATGGTGGCTCATTTTTCTAAGATACATTGGGAGGTTTTTCTCATCTGCCGGAACCTTGCGCATTGGCACATACAATTCGATAACATGATGGAGTATGGCAATAAAGATTTCATACAGGTCGTTTACAGAATACCCACTGCCGAATATGCCAATCCAATCAATATTTATCAAGTGTTCTTTAATACTGTCGTAGTCCGCAGATTTGAAGTCCTTTATCCACAGCGATCCTTTGTAAGTGATTTCTATATTCAAATGAAACGTAATCACGGCATGATCGCTGTTGCCAATAGGTGGTCCCACCTTTACTTCAGTGACGAACTTTGGCTTGTTACATAAAACCAGATCAAGTATTGAATTACCTCTAGTGGGCATCTATACATATTGTTCGAGTTCATGCGCTTCAAAGGCATCGTAAAAGATTCTTGATAACGCACCAATGTTTTGGCACATCAGATCCGGAAGATTGAAATCCCCTAACACCAGGCTCGTCATGGTTCCGGTTGAGAAGTCGCTTATAGCTTTAAGCAATTGCCTGGATCCACTTAAACTGCAACTAGGGGCTCTATACACACCTATGATACAGAAGGATGCCGAAGTGTTTACAATATCGCAGACCAAAATCTCATAAGAGTCTTTGACAGATTCCTGAAAAATTACGTTGTACGAGAAGTGTTTCTTAGGAAGCAGCATGATGCCTCCTCCCTTTTTATGATTTCTGTCGCACCTAATACCGGTATATTGACTGCTGGCTATTCCCAGTAGAGGAGTTAGCTCGTTCTGCGAGTTCAACCATGTCTCAGTTAAAGCAAAAAGATCATAATTGTTAAGGCAAAGATTCATTACAACGGAGCTACTATTTTTGGCGAGCGATCGAGCGACATTAGTTAACGCACCGATATTCTGGAATTTCGCGTGTGACGACTCATCAGTTTCCCATGTTGTTGAAGAAAGCGCTGAATTTTTCTATGGAATGCGTGTTGCGAAATATGTACTGAGCAGATGTTGTGTGCTTTTGTTATCACAGTTAGCCACTCAACTCGAAACTCACTAGGTATGGAAAAGCGTTGCAAAATTTATGCAGTTCAATAAAATTCAAAATCTGTTAAGATTTGGTGTGAATTGAACTAAATTAAATTATACTGCAAGCTAAAGTAATAAACTAGCTTACATTTAAAAGAGAAGATAAAATCAATAAAGAACGGTGTTATTCAAATCCTTTTAGGATGCTCCGCGCATTCTGTTTCTACGGCGGGATCTTAGGCAGGGAATTCGAATCAGCGTTTCATCTTACCCAGAAATGTCTTCCAATGATTGATCAAACCCGTTGGAATGGAAAGCTTTATTAGCCTGGGCGAGAATTTCGAACCAAGAACCTGAAATCGGATTCACGCGACAGTCGGCGCCTTCTGCGACTGCGCTACCACGCGTCGAAGTCTGAAATAAGAGCTAGAAATGTTTCTAAACGTCCAGGGGGACAAATCATGTGAGCAGATTCATTGAATCAATTAGGGTCGGACAAGGTTTTCATGAAGGAATTGGACATCAGCTCTCCTTTTCATCTCGCATTCATCCTTCTGTTTTCGCTTCCTGGTTTCCTTCCTCTCCTTGTTGCCTCATTCTTCTTCGGCTCTATTCCTCCGTAGTTCATTGAACATTTAACGATTTGCCGAGGTTGGAGATGCATCTGCTCAATAAATTAGAGTAAGTTGAAAATAAAAATGAATTTAAAAAATTATTGTCCTCTTTTACTCTTTCAGACAAACCTTTTCGTTGTAAGCTGGCATCAGTAAAGCTAAAAAATGCTACAATTTTGGTATTATTTGTTTATTTGCGTACTACTTATCTAATGATTTTTGCTTGACATTCACCTACGTGCTAAGTCATGTGTTGTATTTTTTGTTATTTTTTAAAGCTATGAATAAAGATCAGTTTGGAAGCAATTGCTGTTTAAGTAAGTATTTCTCGTAGTCAGTGCTATAAATGAAAATATTTACTTACAAATTAGGTTTGTGCTACAACCATTTTCAACCGCCATTTTATAGTGTTTTTATAGGGGCGCATGGGGTAGGAGGAGGTGCTGGCTGTCGCGCGATCCCGTTAGCAGGTTATTAGTTCAGGACAATAAAGCCTACTATACATCCGGGGTCGGTGAACTGCTACCAGACTTGAATGGAAAGGATAGGCCACTGACTTGTTCATCGGCTGGCCACCGCAGTCACGGTGCAGGTCAGATGTACATCACTCAAATCGCCTCGACGACCACCCGTAGAAGTACATAGAACCCGTGGAGCATCCTAAAAGACGATTAAACGAGGCCGACCTTGATCCTTTCATCCTTCTGTTTTTTGTTCTGTTTATACGATATAAAAGTAAATGTTTAATTAGGTAGGACATACTATTCTGTGAGCGTTTTGAAATTGGAGCCATCATAGGATGCTTTTCGGTACATGCCATGCCAGAACAACTCCTAGGAGGTAGCTGACAGTATTATTGTTTAGAGCGATAGATAGTTGAAAGTGTTACTGCTTACCTTCAGTGTATTATCTTTTGTCAGGATATGCCATTCCAAAAAATTACGTACAATGCGTATCAGAGGTATATTCGCGCCCTGAAAGTGGGAGTTTTGACTTATATGTACACGAGCAAACCAATAATGTTACTATTAAAGTTAAGTCCTGAGCTGTGAAAACCCGTTTGTAAAATTTGTCGTTCTTTGAGAAACATTTCGAGAAATTATGTTGAAAATTGGCCACCGCCAGTCACTATATGGCCAAATACGCATTCATATCGCCTCCATGGCATCCCGTAGAAGTACAGGGTGCGTCAAAATTATGGCGACAAGGTTTTCAATTCGCCAAAAGAGAAAATGCGGTACTTTCGAGAAACCAACGATGAGATAATGTTTATCAGTCTACTGTAAACTATACGCAACATTGAGATTCGAAGATATCTCCATCGGCATCGATATAGACTTTGAGACGCTTCGGGAAGGCATCGACGGCGGCACGCAAGTAAGGCGCGTTGAGCTCATCCCACGCCTTTCTTCAAAGGATCCACGGGGCGGTGAGGTTTTCCGCAGGCTTTGGCTTCCAGAGCTGGTCAGACCGTGTAATCCATCGGATTCAAATCCGGAGAGTTGGCTGGCCACTCGTGGAAGCTGATGAATGGCGGAAAGTTGCCTTTGCACCAGTCTTGCAGCATTCTTGCTCTGTGGGCTGGAACTCCTTCCTGTTTGAAGGTCTAGGAGGGTGCACGTGGGTCTTCTTGTAGGCCTTAAGTCCCAGTTTACGGAAGATTCTTCTCAACGACGTCTTCATGATGTCTATTTTCCCGACAAGCGGCGGACCGAGCGCGCCGGTTTCCTGCGAACTCGTTCACGTACCCTCTTAATGTTGTCGTAGTTGTCACAGATACCCGTCCGGATCTATCATCCTCGGTTCCCAGGTCTTCTTAGCGTCTGATGGACCTATTCATGATACTCTGATAAACTCCAATCCAACTTCTGATACTCTGATAACGGTGGTGAATCTGGCGTGCCGAGAAGCCTTAACGGTAAAGCTCAATGATTTAAGAACGGTGGCACGAACGCCTCACTATCTTGAAAAACGACTTATTGTTATGTTTGACTGAGGTAAGCATAAACTAATTGGCTCAATAAAAACAATAAGAGCACGAAAAAAAGCAGACGCTCCGAATAAAAGGTCAAATTGTTTCCGCATGTGCTGTCACCATAATTTTGGCGCACCCTGTACATAGAATGCGCTGGCGCATCCTGAAAGGGATTGAGTAACGTCGTCTTTTATCCTTTATCCTTATCATTTCTATTGTTTTACGTGTCCCACAGTCATTGTAGGCTCGCCCGCACACAATTTTTGGTGGATGAATTTTTATCTGCAAAAAATGCTGGCCTGATAATTGCATGCACGTTAGTATTAGGTTGTTGCGGAACTCTTGACACCTGATATGGTAAACAATTTTTGCGATGTTTTCAAGTGTAGCCCAAAATTTTATAGAGTTAATGACAAAATGTTCAGCACAAAATTTCATGGAATTAATAAAAAAAGAAATCTTCTTATTTGTTCTTTTTTCTTATTATTACAATTACTATTGATTCGTGCTGCCAAAAACGAGTCGTAACAAAGAACTCAAGCATCTTTGCAAGCAACAAAAGCATTAAGTCTCTCCAGTTTAGGCGACATTGTTAAAGAAATGTCTTAGCGGTTTCAAGATCTTTCGTTCGAATCTAATGACAATGGGATAAATGTGAATTGTTGCAAGCCAAAATTCTTTTGATTTGATGAAAGCTTCTTGACAATTTTCTAACTGGGCGGGACTAGTTTGAGTTCGTGGGGCAAAAAGTTTTCCATGGGGTCTCGAGTTATTTGCAGTTCTACGTCCATGGCAGCAAATTTTTATTGTACTTGTATGCAATGTTTCCAGCACGGGCAGAGGGTACCAGCAAATCACCGCACCTGACGCACTCGTAGGAGTTAATTCTCTTGTCGAGTTTTATATCCGATGGGGTGAAGTGGCCAATGTTGACCCGGATAGCTTACAATTGGATAAATCTCACCTCGGAATTTCATCCTTTGTCGAGTTTTCTGCACTCTTTCGCCTCAGTGTAGCGCTTTTCCGCCTCCCCATTTGGGCCAGTTACCGTCCTGTACGTATATCTATGTAATTGCCCGTTTCATTTCGGATAAAGGCGGGTCGTGCCATGAATTGGAAGTAATTAATGGAAACTAGTAATAGTAACTACCATAGTGACTAATCGCTTGTTGTGTGCAATGTCCCCCAAAATTACAGACTTCGTTTGGGGCGCTCATAGCTTTCTAGCACAGCTTCGTTATAAGATGACATGTAGGAGATCTATTTTAATTGTTTTATTGCAATTTTTTATTATTTTTTATAAAAATTTTACCTCTTTTTCTGTTGGAGCCTGACCTGCAGCTAACAGCCGAGCTTTGCGCAAAAAATGTTACCTGCATGACAAGATGTATTTCTACAGTTTCTAGTTTTGCTTATGTCTCTTTTTGTTCTCTTTTAACAAAAAGACGACAACTGCTTAATTCGTTCGGTATGAGGAAGGCATGCTTTCGCTTTAAAAACTTTCAATAAATTATGGCGTTTGAAAAGTAATCGTTATTTTTCGCAGACGGGTCTAATGCTAAGGTTGACCACGACGAATTGGAGAGCCTGCCGTGGTTTCAAGCGAGGACTTCGGAACATGGTAGCTGCTGGTCTCATTGGTCTTGAATCATTTTCTCCTAACCGTCTCCACGGTAACAAAGTCAACATAAGAAGCACAGTTGGAGACAATGGCGTCTGTAGAAACCCAGATAATAAGATGACGCCTAGTGGCTCCAGTCCTTGGTAAAGCTGCGCTATTTATTTTGCTGTAATCACCCGACTTTTATTTAATACGGCGGTCTGGCGAGGTAGACTGGTGTTCAATTCAACTTGTTGTCATATGTCAAACCCTTTGAAACCTGACAGAACCTTCGTGATTATCGGCAAATTGGAAGTTGCAGCTAATCTTACATAGTTTGGCTCCTAAACAGCTTCAATTAGCTATACGATTGAGTTCAAGTATGACACTATCCCCCCATTATATATATAAAAGAACTGACTCTCCTGTCTGGCCTTCTGCGTCTGTGCGCATTTCTGTCTGACTGCACATCCGTCTCAGCAGTTGCTATATGAAGAGTTTTATATCTATCTCCTTATTGCTCATTGGGTGCGTGTAACGCAGTCGGAGGAGGCGCGACTGTCGCGTGCACCCGATACCAGGTTCCTGGTTCGGATTTCCAGCCCAGGCCAGCCAAGCCTTCCATCCCTTCGGGGTCGGTGAATTGCTACTAGACTTGTCCGGGAAGGATAAAGCGCTGACTTGTTCATCGGCTGGCCACCGCAAGTCATTGTATGGCCAAATACGCATTCATGTCGCCTCCACGGCATCTCGTAGAAGTAGAATGCGCTGGCGCATCCCAGAAGGGATTGAGTTACGCCGTCCTTTATCCTTCATCCTTTATTGCTCGTTTCTCAGGTACAACTCTTCAAGGCGACAGTTATGGGAAAGTGATAATTGATAGAATGACATTACAACTAGAATACAATATCGTGCAGTGCCCATTATCGATCGATTTTACCAATTTTTGTCCGTGAGTGAGACGGAATCACGCGTTTATTTTCGTTGGTAAGCAAGCTCTACATCGAGAGGGAAGTATAAGAGAAGCTCTGTGAAGAAAACGATCTCCATGACAGAATTTCCTAAATTGAACATGTGAGTTCTTTCATGAGAGACGCTATGTAGGAGTGATGAGAAAATAAGAAATCATGGTTATCAAGAGAATGGTTTAGATCTCGCAGGATTCTAGATCGGTGTCTTCCTTTTAATTCTCTGGATGAGTGTTTTTAAAGCTCTCTTTTCTATTATAGTTGCAGCTCATAGTGCTACCCAATCTCCCAAACTCCTAATCTCTATTTTGCTCAGGTTTCATTGTTTCGAAGTTTAGTCTGGATTGCGCTGACTGACAATGTTTATTGTCTCCAAAAAATACACGTAGAATTTCACATGTTTGAAACGATGTGCTTCGTTAGAACGAATTTAGCTGGACACCCAAAGCTTGACTGCTTGTTGAGGTCAACATGATGCGAGGCGGCGGCCGCCACTTGTACCCCGATTCGATTCAAGGTTCGGTTTCCGCCCAAACAATCAAGCCATCTCTCTCTAAACAGTCGCTGATTTGGTTTTAGACTTGCATGGAATAGATGAAGACCTATTTCGTTCATAGGCTGGCCACCGAAAGTTGCTGTAGTCACTGTAGTTTCTAAGTATAGTTACGGTAAGACAAGTAACCATTCCAGGTGCAATTGGTTGAAGCCGAGCTGTACTTTTTACACGAGGTGAAGCTATCGTCCTCCGACGCTTCGACTTTAGCCGATTCTTCACGGAACCAGACGTTCAGCGGCCTAGCGGCCACCAAACATCTGGTTGGGGGCTTTGCCCCCAAACCCCGACTACAGAACATCCGGCCGTGTTCCTTTCTTCTTTTGGCCCTCTTACTTTCATTTCATTCTCCGAAGCACATGTTCTACTAAGTCCTGAGGAACAGACTGTAAGAGTCTCAACCCAAAGTGCTTAATCTGCGGAAGCATAAATGAAACCAATGGGTGTCGGTAGACCGCTCGATACCGTTGACTGTCCGACAGCAATCATGTTCCTCCGATAACTTTAACCATTCTCCTTACCCTCATTCTCAACCCCGCCAATACCCCTTACACTTGTGTGGAATAAATAAATAAATAAAGGCGTAGTGAGAGTCAAGTACGCGGCGCACACTTGTCGAACGAAGCCTTTAAAAAGTTTTCTCACGAATGCTGTGCAAAGTGTGATCTGTGGAACGACCTCTGGATCTGGACGCACGTTGTACGACGTCTAGATCACGTGTTCTGAATCCGGACGCATGTTGATATCGTCTGTGATACATATGCTAAGCCCCAACGTACGTGTAACGACGTCAGCAGCACGTCTTCTGAAGCCTGATATCCGTTGGACGATACTGATGAAAAATCATGGTCCGCCCTTACTGGTCTCCTTCACTGGACCCCCTCCTTCAGTGGTCCCATCTTCACTGGTCCCCTTTACCGTCTCCCCCCTCCCCTTATACTGGTCCCTTCTTCATTGGGCCTCCTTCACCACTCGCCCTCCCCCCTCCCCCCGTTACTGGTTCAACCTTTGCTGGTCTCCCCTTTTCTGGTCCCTTTTACTGATCCCCTCTTCACTGCCGAACGCCTGTTGAACGCCGACGGTGAGATGTCTTCTCAACCCAGACGCCCTTTGCGCGACATCGGCGACACGTCTTCTGATGCACGCGACACGACATGGGTCACACCTCGTCTCAACCCGGACGCCTATCACTCGATGTCTATGAAAATCTAGATGGACCGACGGAAGGACGGATGGACGGACGGACAGACGGACGGACAGACACAACCGTTTACTCTTTTATATATTCTTCACGGAATAACTACTAACTTCCCTTCCTTAAGCATGTCTCAGACGATGCCCTTCTAACGAATTTTGATAGAAAATCATGTGCATGTGTGGGACGATGGAGCACAGCTGTGACGACGATAATTCTGAAACACCTAACGGCTAACTGCCAGTGAACTTGCAATGAGGTGGAAGAGCCAACGGGTGCAACGAGACGTTGGCATTGCAGCAGTTTGACTTGAATTAAAACGCTCAAAGATGAAACAGCCCGGAGCGACGTGGGTGGCTAGTGAGTTGCCAGCAGTCAAATGTTTAGGCTTCGCGCGTAACAGTTGCAGTTTGTTTTATTTTTTTCAATACGATACATAAGGTAGGCATCAGAGAGAAAACGCAATCAGTCAACACATCCTACAAATTGCATAAAAGTCGACACCTAGATTTGCGTCGAAAAGCAGAACAACTAGACGGATTAAATCTACCGCAAATCTACAAAAATCTACAAAAAAAATCAAAACAAATCTACAAAAATTCAAGGACCTTAGGCTCGTCTTAGGAGTGGTATAGGTGATTTTCACGGAGCTACCTTTGTGAAAAAGGAATGTGACAGTTCCCAGTGAATAGCACAAATTGCGCTTCACATAACGCCGCGGTATTGCGCCTGTTTGAAGCACAAGGTGCCACGTCTTTTGTGATGCCTTAAAACCTCGTTTTATTCAAACTCCAGTAAATGCAATGAATCGTTTCTTAACAAAGAGTTTCGTCGAAATTCGTGGTGCAAACTGTAGAACGCGCCGTTACAACTCGCTTGTACTCATTCTGCCTTCGATTTCATGTCGAACTCAACGGGGTGCGTCTACTGCGACTGGAGGATAGGGCATGAAATTGTTTTCCTTTGATTGACTACCGTAAAGAAAACAACGGCCTATGATGGCGCAGTTAGAAGAGGAAGATGCCGTACTTCGAATTGTAATCTTTGGTTCGGGTCATGCCGAAGAAGCTCGTGCCTTATGTATGTCCTCGATCTGTGGGTTGATACCGGTGTTGCATGTGAACGATTGAACATTGATCTGCTTAACGGCACATCACGGCAAATCATTTTGTAGGCCAAATAGCATTCAAGCTACCTTCAAGATGTTCCATAGACAACCGAATGCGTGGCGCATCTCAAAAGGTTAACAAGGTCCAAACTTTGTCACTTATCTCTGAAACGCCTACACGAATTCAGAGTGTATTCGCTTAGAGAATCTGCGAAACTGAAGTTTGCTTCGCTGTGTATTTTATGCATATCGATTGTGCCGACATCTGCGATGAATGTCACTGCCTCACCCAGAACGTCCGTTTCTATCGCAGCCAACAGCCTCCTGAGCAGAGGGAATGAAATGAATACATCGGTTAGTAATCGAGAAGCGCCAGTCGGTACCGGGCTTTCAATTGCGAGCCGTGCGAGACGTCGGCGCGTCGTGAACAGAAAAACGGAGGCCCGTGGAAGGCACCACCATCTCGCCGACGACGACGCCGTAACGTCGTATCGCACCGCGCCGCGACTCTGCAGCCGGTCAATTTGCGGTTTGCAACAGTAGCTGCAGAAGTGGCGGCAGCAGTGGCAGGAGTGGAAACCTCTGCAGTTGCAGCGCTCCACACCTGCAACGCGTCCGATGAAGAAAAAACCGCTCGTGCGCAATCGTTTCCCGTTCCCGTGCATTCGGCAATACTCATTAGTCATCGAGGTGTTACGTGATAACCTCGCTTCGAACGGAATCGAGGAATGTGAGGAGGCTGATGTAGCAGTGGTCTCTTGCTCTCCGGCGCATTTAACGAGTTCAGGGAAATTTCGCACTTGATAGGGGAGTGTCGGAGGGCTGCGATTTGCGCTCCGGCCTGAAGCACGCGGGCAGGGGATAAACGCCGATGCTGCCCCTTCAGGGAGGCGCTGTGCATATTGAAGGCGTTAGCGCATATTGAAGGACCTTCGTAGTATACATTGATCCAAATGAATAATTTTCGGTTAAATAGCTGACTCGAATAACCTAATTTTACGGACCCCGGATTTTGAATGATTCGGATAACGGCCGTTTTGTGGAGCCCAGTCTATTGGATCTTGGCGACTGGGATGACACTCTATAGTCAATCGATTAGTGGTCTTTAGAAACTCTTTCATCTAATATGTTCCTCGCAGTATGCGCTAAGGACTCTACTTCTACGAGATAACATGGAGGCGGCTTGAATGCGATTTTGGTCCACGTAATGACCTGCAATGGCCAGCCGATGGCCAAGTCTGTGTCCTATCCTTTCCATGCAAATATGAGATTAATTCACTCAACTTGTAGGGAGAAGAAGGTCGGTTGTCTGGCGAATTTGGGCCTCAATTCGATTTGATGTGCCCACGCAACTGGAGTGTCTTTTTTTTATAGGAATTGAACTCTAAAAAACTCACGAGTTATGCTATATTTTACCCTTGCTTTTAAAGCTTCTTGTCATAAAGCAACTCTACATCTTTTCACGTTGGAACAGTTGTCTACATATTTCTTCGAATAGTTGATCCAACTCCCTTTTGGTGCTCCGAGAGACTCTAAAGTAGCTAAGTAGAGTGTGCAAAAGAGCTTTATGCAGTTACAAAAGCCATGACTATACCAGCGCACTCCTTGTGTAGACCGGGGTACACATTCAACGGTTAACGATTTAACGAATTTAACGAATGACCGGCATTTTCGTTAAAATCTGGCTTTCTTAAGCAACTGAACGGAAATTTTCAGAAATTTAACGAATATTTTAACGGACTGGTTTCTCGCTAAGTTCATCATTTTTCATCTTAGTCTCCACTAGTGTTGCAGGCCTTACCCTCCCGATTAGGTCTGCTCCTGAAAAACTACTGAAAGCAGCAAGAGTAAACAAAAACGAACCGTTCTAGCACAGAGCCTGTCCATACATCGTTGCTCTAGCGACGGGAGCGATTGCTCGGTCAGGCAATTCGTACGTGCCGATTTTCGTTGGGCAATCGTTCTGCGAAAATTGGTTCATATGATTTGCCTGGTCGACTCTGTCGCTCGTCACGAAGTATGAACAGGTCCTGGTGAGAAGATATTGCTCTCCAATGCCAATCTGCCTGGAATTGATTCCCCACTTAGCGCCGTTTATTCCAAAAAAAAACTTTACTCGCCACCGGAAACAGTCGAGACGGAGAGATTGCCTTCAACCGCTGCACGTATTATAAACGATTTAAAAAAACGAAATCAAGAAAATGTTTTAGACAGCAACTTTTTCAGAACTTTATCGATTTAGTGACAGGCTTTTAATTGCATTTATTTTCATTAGTTCTTTCGGCGCAAATGACTCAGAGGGCCCTATACAGCGTTTTGATTGTACGAAATTTAAAGTTTTATGCAGCCCCATCGTATTTTACACCATTGATGAACTGATCTAGGTTTCTCAAGTAATTTCTGAAGTTACTGGACATACATGTGTTGTCTTGCCAAGGCAAACACTCACTACAAAGGTATAAGGTGACTGTCGGTACTTAATGGGCTGCTACCCGCAGCCCGATTGTACATGCTCATAGAACAGGCACACAAAACGCTTTCGGGAAGGACTAGGAAAGGGAGGACTCCGGGATCTGCCTGATCTAATTTCAACTCTAATTCGTTGCTGAAAGCTGTTATATTTTTATGTCTACTTTTAGTTGGAAGTAAATTGTTCATATTATATTTTAGTCTGCTATATTCGTTGAATTTTAGTTGTTTACCTGTCGAAGTAGGAACATAAAACGTTTACCTGTTCCTTTTTTTCATTAGAAATAATAGTTCGCCACTAGTTGTATGTTTTAACGAAATTTACGATTTGGCGGAAGTTTAAGAAAAAATTTCCGTTAAAAAAATCCTTGATAAAATTTAGCGCCTAAAACTCTGCCTGCACCCTTGGTATAGACGTGGCATGTCTCGAGTCGCGACTGCCGCAGCAGTACACTCCGAGGGCGCCTCCGTATGTTCGGCTACTCCCTTCTAGTCCTGCAACGACTTTTCCACAAAAAAAAATCATTGCGAAATTGCATGGGACAATTACAGAAGTGCAGAAAATGCTGTACAGGCTGGGCAGACACTTGCTGCTTGGTAGTTTGACAATGGTCGTACGTAGGGTTCGCTTAAGAAAAGGGCAGCAGCCGATAGGAATTGATGGCGACGGATTCTTGGACGACGTCAGAAAATCACTTCTCAGGATGCGTACTCTGCTTCTGCAGGATGATTTGGGAACAATTTGAATATGCATTTGGCCTATACAAAGATGCAGGGAGTCAGTGTTTTCTTCTTTCCAGACAGCGCTGGCTCTAATTCACTGCGCATATTAATTTTATCTTATGTCGTTAAATTGGTCTACAGCTTAATGCTACGCTGTCAAACAAATCGTTATTTCACTTATTTTCTTTGATTTCCTTTCTTCATTCATTCACTTACTTTGATAAAATCTGATAATGTCCTTCAATATGTATAATGAACCCTTTCACGTAATCTACTCAAATAAATGTTTACATCTTACCTCTTGCGCGAATAAAACTCCGTATTCCATGTTTTCTTTCGACTCTTCGTTCAGCTTGGAGCGGAATGTACTCGTCTAGGTAGTTGTAATTTTTGTTTTATTGGTGGTATAAAAAGAAAAAACTTAAGGCATTCTACAACTGTTTTTGTTGCACCGTTGACAACAACAAAGCACAAAGCAAAACATTGTCTTGATCAGAGACTGATTTTTTTTTAATTTAGAAGAGAATGTTCACTTTTTAGGGCAGGTGAATTAAAGATTACCACGGAAGGTCATACCGAATTTTTCGTGAACAAAAATTTGTCTGAACCTTCTTAGAGAGCGTTTAGTTTTATCTGAAATAGCCTCGTTTGGTTTGGAAGGTGTTCGGTTTAGATCAAAAGCGCAAAGTTCTTGATTTGTAACGAGAATCCCCTCCTATTCGGAGTTTGCCTTTCTCACTCTCGCTTACTCGAAGAATCATCTAGAGTCGCATAAAATGGCTAAAGAGCAATGGAATAAAGTATAGAGATCGGAGTTAGTTAATTGTTTTCCAGAATGCGCCACGCATTCTACCTCTTACCATCCAGGAGGCAAGTGGAATAGGTATTCGGCCTATACAATGATTTCGATGGTCAGTATAGTTGTCCTTAAACGATCTTTTTAAATAGTCACTCGAATGATTTTCCTTCGAATTCGAATATTGAAAAAAACGCGTTTTTCGAGTACATTCGAATTCGAATACTAAGAAAAAATGCTTTTTTCGAATGTTCGAACTCTGTAAGCGTTCGAAAGCATTCGAGTACTTGAAAAAATTTCGAGAGCACAAGCATGTATAGTGGCCAGCTGATGTACGAGTCAGCGCTTTATTCTCCTCGATACCAATAGTCTGGTAGCCATTCACGGGCCCCGGAGCGATGGAGGGCTTGGTTGGCTTGGCGGGAAATCCGACCCGTAAATTTTCAATCCAAGTACACGAAGCAGCCGGCACCTCCTCCGACTGCGCTACCAACAGCAATGAAATACGGGGTCTCAAACACAACCTGTAGACGTCGAATAACTTCGGAAAATTAAGGCTGCCCATATTTCAGGGATACGTCACGTACTAAGTATTTGTGTGGCAAAAAAAGATGTAACGAGCGATTGAATAAGATTAGACGCGGTCAACCGAAAAGCCAGGAAATCTGAACAAGCGTCGACTTCTTCCGTTGTCCCTGATAGAGGACATCTTCCAGCTTACGGCAGTCTCTAATGGCGTCAAGGTATCTTGCACTAAGCTCCAGTCACTAAAGCTCAAATCTCGAGCATGTTATGATGGGAGTAGCCTTATAACCAACAGTTGCAGCCGGGTATGGTTTGCATGTATTAGCGGAAAAGTTCTCGAAAACAAAAATCTATGTTAAATCGGGGGTTTACGTAGAGGGAAAACTCACAAAAATTCTAGGAAAAATATGGAAGGCACTGAAAAACTAGATTAGGTATTCTGAGTGACTGCAGCTACAGATACGCTTCTGCAAATGTATTTATTCCTACCTAGCAATCTATTCTATCTCAACTAAATAATCTACGTTAAGGAATCCAGCCACAAAAAATTAGAAACAGTTTCTGAACATGCGAGCAACAGCAAAAGTACACGAGAAGACACTAAGTGGTCTCAGATTAAATGTACGAGGAATTGGGAGCGCGTTTCAAAGTAAACCGTTATCTATCGCAGTTCTCTTCGTGTGGGGTGATAACCATGAGTGGTGCGTGGAAGAACTAAGAATGTCATAAATGAATTAAAGTTTGGTATCGAAGCTGAACAGTGAACAGTTTCGTTTCATGTTTTATAAGGGTAATTAATAAAGGATAACGTCAAAAAAAAAAACTGTCGGAATGCGCTACGCATTCTACTCTTACGTGATGTAATGCAGACGACTTGGATTCATATTTGGCCTATTCAGCGACTTGTGGTGGTCAGCCAGTGGAAAAGTCGAAGCGCCTACCCCGGAGGGATGGAAGGCTTGGTTGGCCCTGGCAGTACCCCAGCCAAAAACCTTGATATGGAAGCCAGCCCGGCGCCTCTTCCGACCGCGCTACTAAACATATACGCAGTGCATCCATGCTTATGACAACGACTGAAAGGCTAACATCATGTTCCATTAAGGAAACAAGTTTCTGGTTTTAATGATACTTTAATAATTAATAATAATTTTTAATAATTTTTAATTTTTAATTTAATAATAATTCTAATAATTTTTAATTTTTAGTTTGATAAGAAAAACTCTAAATTTTGACTTAGAAACTTACAAAAATTTAGGCCACTAAAACAGCCTTCAATGTGGGCACTCGACAAACTCTGATTGAAAAATCGACTTCATAACCTCATGTAAATGCAAGTTGAGCGAAGATATGGATACTTTTTAATATAACACTAGTTCTAAACGCTCACGTTTCGTTCTTCGTTTTCCGGTCCAAAAAAGCGGATCTTGAGAGACAGAAGAGGAAGGCTGAAGCGGTCCGGAACGGGAATTCAAAACAGGGAAATGGAGACTTCACACATCCTTGCGTTAGATACGCCAAGAACGAAAAGGCTGTCAGGAGCCTTAAAGCTTTGTGTGCTTCCAACTCTTAAGTGTACTAGAGCGATATTACCCTTTATAAGAAATTTTTATCCTTAAGCTAAAGGCGTTCATAGCTGCTTCACAATAAAATTGATCACTAGTGCTCCATACATTAACTATGGAGCTTGGTCTACTCTATGATTTATATTAAAATTCTGTTTGTACTATCGTATAATAGGTCTTCAGAGTTTTGAACACTTTGCTGCCAGAAGATGTACACGTACGATAGCTCTTACTGGACTTAGAAATGTGCCAGAAAGTTCTTATTGTTAAGGAAACACACTTTCGATCAGACGAACTCATCAAAGGGTATAGATCCACGCCAAGCTTAGTGTGTTTAAATTCTCACAGGACAAGTGCAATTCATGTCGTCCCTCTTATTTGCAGCTGGTTTGATAGCTATCTCGTTTCGATTGCATTGTGATTGACTTCATTTGTGGTTCCTATAACAGCTCTCTATGGGACTTGTTTTTTTTATCTGTTGTTGTATTGCAATCACATGGATCTTTTAGAATTGTAGGCTTTCGACATCTAATTTCTATAAATGCCAAGAAAATGTAATTCTATTAGAAATACGAAGCGAACACTTTTTCACAATTAGTGTCCCTTGGAGAAAACGTGGATGAACTGAAAATTGAATTGGAATATAACGGATACCAAGAGGAATTTGATATTTCAAATGTTGTTGCATACCTTTATAAGCACACATTTCTGTAGTGCAAAATAGCCGTCATCATACTAGAAATAGCTTTGTAACATTCATACCAAACATTCTTGAGAATGAAAATGTAAAGTGAACCCTTGGTGAAAGTTGAATAAGATTTTCTTGCGCATTGCTATGTTAAGCTGTGTTAAGCTTGGTTAATCCTACTGTATACACAGTCAAATAAAATCCGTGCGTCAAGTCGTCAGTCACGCGGAGGGGGACCTAAAGGTATTAGGTTGTTGCGAAAGTTCCCGCCATTTTTTGGATGTGCTTTTTTCTCACCAACGCTACCTTAACCTAACAGCAACCTATCTTTTGTTCACATAAAGAGATCAGGTATGTATAAGTTCAATATTATTGCTAGCTACTCACTCTCGCGCAACTCCTTCTAGAAAAATGGAGCTTTCAAAGGAGTACACCCGAGGTCTCTTATTGTATGGCTTCAAATTTGGTGAGTCAGCAGCCGCTTCCTGTCGTCGGTCGCATCAATGGTGCCTTTGGGGAGGGTACAGTGTCCGATCGCACCGCACCAGAATGGTTCGCACGCTTTCGCAAAGGTGAGTTTAACCTTCAAGATTTGTTCAGGTCAAGACGTGGATGCAATGTCGACAACGCCTGATTGCGACAGCTGGTGGAATCGAACCCACGGGTACTACTCGTGAACTTGCGCAGGACTTGGGTGTGCACTATGCTAAAATCGCCAGGCACCTACATCAACTGGGTAAGGTGCACAAGTTGGCACAATGGGTTCCACATGACCTCACCGAACGCGACCGCCAGCGACGTGCTAGGTGGCCAGTCAGTTGCTCTCGTACAAGCGCACAGATAGTTGGCTGAAGTCCATCATCACAGGAGACGAGAAGTCGGCCTGTACATCAACATCAAGAGGAGCAGACACTGGGTTTACAAGGGTCAGCAGCCTGAGCCACAGTCAAAAGAGGTCCTCACCAGCGAAGACCATGCTTTCTGTTTGGTGGGATTACAAAGGTGTCATCTACTACGAGCTGCTGGCCCGTAACGGAACTCTAACAGCGGACTTATACTGTCAGCAGCTGGGTAGACTGGCAGTCAAGATCGCAGAAAAGCGTCCGAATCACGGCACAATCCGATTCTTACACGACAATGCTCGACTACACGTTGAAAGAATGATCTCCAAAAGCTTCTCGACCTTCGATGGGAAGTGCTGCTTCACCCATCATACAGCCCGGATATTGCACTAACAGACTACCACCTTTTCCTGTTTCTCTCCAAGGCTATGCAAGGCAAAACGTTCGATGACGTGGACGACATGAAACGCTGCCTTTTCGAATCAAGCCAGCAAAGTTCTACGCTGACGGGATCGGGAGTCTGCCCGAAAGGTGGAGAACAGTGATAGAACATGATGGCGGTTACTTCGTGTCTTGTTGACGTGTTTCGCTTTATTTGTAGAACTAAAAAAATGTGTTGTCATGCAAATGGCGAGAACTTCTGCAACAACCTAGTACTACAGCATGTGTTGCTGTGTCGTATGCCATTGAGCTAAACTATGGTAACTTTTGGACTGGGTAGCCGATCACTTTATTTTTGGTGCGCAATTAGGCCGTGTAGATGGGGATCGTGCAGCATCGTCCGGTTTCAGAAGACGTGTTGTAGTCATCATGCGGCGAGAATTCATATTCGTTTCATTCTATTCACTTCATAACTTCTTATTTTTTACTGGATTATTAGGATAACTGGGTCTATCCCAGTGGCATGAGGAGGCCCTTTTGGCAACGACGGTAGGATTGAAAGTGCACCATTTTACAAAGACTGTTATCTGAACTAGACTACGAACTAGACCTACATAGATACGGACTAGAACCTTCCCACGCAGTTTCCTATTGCAAACATGCCATCCTGTTTAGGATTATCCTTCTTTTATAGCGGTGCCTCCTCCGGTCAGGATTAGACCCGGAGAACTGTTTTCTACTGGACTTATTGTTGCCTCTCATTCTCTATACAATCGGAAATTTTTCATTCGCTCTTTTGTTCTTTCTTTCCCACAAATATTTACATGAAATTTCTCATGTGGAAGTAATATAAAAGCAATTCCAAGTTTAGAAAAGTTTACAGCTCTGATAACTAATAACTACTGAGTAACATAACATTGAAAATAACTTTTCTTTCTTTTTTGCTTTCTTTTAATTTATCAATCACTTATCATGTGCTCCTTTTCTCCAAAGGAGAATCAGAGGAAGAGCCATGTTCGTCTGGAGACAGAGACGGAGGAAGCTTTAGCGTTTCCTTTCGTCCATCTGTGCAGCTCCTTATCTTTTAAATATTTCACAAATGACAGTGATGACGCTGCACAGAAGACGGTCTCTCCTTTATTCATAGTAGTGTGATAAGTATTATAGACATAGAGCTCTTTTTTCGACTTCACTTCATGGCTTTCCTGTTTGCACTGGAGATGGATCGTTTGAAAAATTGGCGAAAACGCTGCTTTGTATTTGGTCCGATCGATGACCTTCTCATCAATAGTGCAACTTCTTGTGCATCGGCCGTTTGCAGCGCTGGAGAACGGCGGCGTTCATAAAGGATCAATGGATAGCCGGTTCTTCAGTGCTGGTGGTGGCTGGCCCGATTTCAAGCACAGCAAAAACGCCAACAGAAAGCGCCATAATTTCCCGGATGATTTAGCAGCGCTCTGCGACTCGACGAAGCTCGGCGACGCCACTCCACTGTACGAAACAATCGGTTGATAGGCATTTTTTGTGCAGCCACTTTCATCTGGGGACCGTGATGTAGTAGTAGGCCAGTATTTTGAGCAATGAAACAGAAATAATTAGTAATTATTTCTGGTACGGAACAGTGAAGACCAATGTTAAACCATTGATGTGGGATGTGCCATGTACACATTCGACGGTTAACGATTTATTGACCTCAAAAAATTAAGGCCATTTTTTTAAAATCATGCATGACGAATTAACGAAGACTTTTGGAAATTTGGCGGTATTTTTAATGGGGCTTTCTTTCACATGTTTATCACACTTATTAATCTTCTCTAATATTGCAGGCCTTACCTTACCCCACCGATTAGGATTACTTCTGAACAGCTATTGAAATCAATAATAACCAAGAAATAAGGATAAAGAACTGCGTTACTCAAACCTTTTTGGGATGCACCTCGTATTCTATATTTCTAGGGGTGTCATTGAGGCGAGTTGAATGCGTATTTTGCCTACAATAACTTGCAGTGGTCAGATGATAAACAATTCCAAACAGCTTCCCAAGCAAGTCTGGTATCAATTCACCGAGCCCGGAGGAATGGAAGGCTTGGTTGGCCTGGGCGGGAAATCCGAACCAGGAACCTGGTATCGGGTGCACGCGACAGTCGGCGCCTCCTCCGACTGCGCTACACGCGCCCAAGTACAGCAATAACCAATGAGAAACAATCCATTCTAGCCAAACTCTTTGAGTTAGACCTAGGCTTGAGTTACGCTATTTCTTCTAAACTTCTGTACACGCTCCTGGGACACAAAACGATTTCGCTCAAAACTAGGAAAGGGAGGAAACTCCGGGGTCTGCATGATTTTAAGATGAACGGTACTTCGTGGACTGGTGTCCGCATCGCCGTTTGTCGGTACCAGGGGTGTGCGTAATTACGATCTACGATTTACGATTTTACGATTTACGGTGATTTTTGGCAAATTTTTTACGATTTACGATTTACGACATTTTGGGTCGTAAATCGTAAATTTTCGTAAATGTGATCTTCGGTCCGCGGATGACAAACGCATAACGTGATACGATTCGGATCATGACGATGTAGGATAAGGATAAGGATAAATGACGGCGTTATTCAATCCTCTTTGGTATGCGCCACGCATTCTACTTCTACGGGATGTCGTGGAGGCGTGTTGAATGCGTATTTGGCCATACAATGACTTGCGGTGGTCAGCCGATGTACAAGTCAGCGCTTTATCCTTCCCAGACAAGTCTGGTACCAATTCACCAACCTCGGAGGGATGGAAGGCTTGGTTGGCCTGGGCGAGAAATCCGAATCAGGAACCTGGTATCGGGTGCAGGCGACAGCCGGCGCCTCCTCCGACTGCGCTCCACGCGCCCATCATGACGATGTACCCACTTTTAAAGACTTCCCTCATAGCCCATTGCTATTTCCTATTTACCTTTTTATGTTCTGCTGTGGCGCTGTGACAGAACAACACAGCTTTGTGGATAGCCCGCTCGAGTTAATTCCTGGCAATGGGACTGGGTAGCCTTTTTTCTGGTCACACTCTAGCACAGCATCTCACATTCGAGTGGCCTGAGTTCCAGTTTACAGAAAGAGATGAAAATTCTCCTTGCACTGGAATGAAGATGATCACCTGCTGAACCATATTCTATGCTGCAACCACCGCCTAGTCAACTTGTGACTTTTTCACCACTTGTTCATCACATAGACGACTTTTTCCAATGCACACGAGTAGAACCCATGTAAAGCCATCAAGGAATATTGGACTTGATTGGAGCCTGTGGAATAACAGCTGAACTGTTGGAAAGAGTAAAACAATCATGCTTCAATCTGCTTATCACTGCACGTCATGGTGCGGAGTCTGTTTACGTATGAGGTGCGCCTTAAGCAAAGCGGTTGACATTTTCATGATAAAAGCGAAAAAGCTTGACACTTTTGGTCTCGTTTTCAGTGGTCTGATTGGGGTTGTTGTGTTCGCCCTATGCGATCCGTTCAGAATGCTGAAGACTGGGTAAAAGATACGATAGCGCTTGTTACAAAGGGAGAGCAAGACTGGCGAATGCAAGCAGTCATTAATTAGTAATGCAATATTTTGGAGTTTCCGAAAGTTAACAAATGCAAGCAAACCTACGAGCGAAGTAAATGCCGAAAGTAATTGATTGGTATCGTCGAACGACGATCTTTCATTCCAGAAGTTGTGGTTGCCTTCAAAAACGATAAAGGACAAAGCATGACGTTAGTCAGTCCCTGTTCGATATGCGCCTTCCATTCTTTCTACCTCTATAGGATATCGTAGAGGTCATTTGAGTGTGTTTGCCCTATAGAATAAATTGCGGTTGCCGCTGATGTAGAGGTCAGTGTTCTATCCTTCTCAGGCAAATCAGGTACCAATTCACAACACAGCAGGTATGGAAGACTTGACTGCCCGTGGTAGGATCCTAATCAAGAACTATTCTGGAGCACGCGATAGCCATCCTCCTCCGACTACTCTACCATGGGTTTCACCTATATGTTTAAAATGCACCTTGTACGAGTCAGTTAAACCACTTTCTGTACAAGCTGCATCTTGCTTCTCTACTTTATTTCTAAAGAATGCCACAAAAATATCTTCTTTTATAGTTTCAAGTCAAAAATCCGACAATGATCAGTGTCCAAAAAAGTGATCACACTCTTTCAATCGTCACACAATTCCTTCCCGCCTGCTACAAAAATGCTGTTGGGTACAATTCAAAAGGTGAGAAGGCTTAGAACTTTAGGTGTGTCATACCATAGAAATGTCTCATGCGCTCACTTAGTAGGGATGCTTGTTGAATTATTTCTGCAAATACTGTTTTCGTCGAGTTGGCCAGCGATCAATTTTTTTTGGTTTTGGATGGAACTTTTTTGTTGGTTTATTTGGAGTTGTTGCGGTTGTTTCTACAAAGTCACAGTTTAAAGGCAAGCCAATGGCTAGTAGAATGATAAACATTTTTGGTCGTACAAGCAGTGTAAGCTTTCTATTTGGGCACCCTGTATATGTAGGCGCATTTTAAGCGTTTTTGAACAAGCACTTTGTTTTGGTTCTCCAAAAACTTGTCAAGATTTGTAATGTGCTAGTTGATTTTAACGGCTTCCGTCTTAATTAGAAAAGTGTCCAGCTCTAGCTGAAAACGTCACAATAAAACATAGTTAGCTTCGATTAGTTTTAGCATAATAAAAAAAAGAAGGAAATTAGATGCATTGTAAGTCAGGCGCCTCTTACGATTTA
The DNA here is from genome assembly GCA_947359475.1 of Heligmosomoides polygyrus bakeri. NCBI lineage: Eukaryota > Metazoa > Nematoda > Chromadorea > Rhabditida > Heligmosomidae > Heligmosomoides > Heligmosomoides polygyrus. The sequence goes on from OX375870.1 coordinate 15,736,439, forward strand.
CGGTTTACGATTTACGACGATTTTTTCGTAATTACGATTTGCGATTTACGAAATTTAGGATTTCATTTACGCACACCCCTGGTCGGTACGATGCGGGCACCAGCCCACCAAGTACCGTTCCCTTGCATAACAATTTCGTAGCTGTCCTTGTTTTCCCACTCTGAAAATAAATTTTTTGCTGAAAGCTGCTTTAGTTTGCTGTTCAATGTTTGTTCATAGTGAATCGTTTATGTTACATGGTAGTATGTACGTCACGCTGCATTCGTTGAGCTTCAGTTGATGTCCTGTTGAATTTTGACCATAAAACGCTTTCCCTGTTTTTTCTTTGTTTAAAATAATAGTTAGCATTTGTTTGTCTGTAATTTTCAAAAAAATTTAACAAACTTAATGAGAATTTCCGTCAAAAAATTAACGCTCAGAACTTAGTGGGCACCACTGATCTGCTCCCCTTGCACGAAGGTACTTTGAGTAGTTGCTCGGTTTATTAACAACTTGCAAAAAACATCGAATTCCAGTTGCCTGCAACAAAATAGTTTATTGTTGACAACCTTTTGATAGCATCAGGCGAAAATCAAACCTGCATCCTCTATTTTCAAGACTAGGTTGTTGTCAGCTGCCGCCGCTTAGATCCTCGCTCGAAACTAACTTGGAATTCTTTATATTAGCGCTCATTCGTTACAGCTACATATAAAAGAACTATTAAGCTAGAGATTTTTTATAGAACTTCATTCAGGTTCCTGAAGTAAGAAAATGGTCTTAATTACCCATTGAAATATCATGTAGAAGCGCAAATACGAAGCGCATCCAGCGGAGGGAGGTTTCTAACGTTGACTTTTATCCTTTACATTTACCATGAGAAATGCCAAAAATCGACGCTTTACACCTTCCCGATAGAAAGGCAAGAGAAAAAAAAACGCTGCAATCGCATTGAGCGAGAAGCCATGGTTAGCGTAGACTAGACATTGGATTCGAGGTCGATTCGGAGAATTCGGATCTGTCATTTTTTCAATTTCTGAGTGGAAGGATTATGCGAATAATGGAATTTTTGAAAAGCCCCGAATTTAAGAAAATTCAAAAGGGGTGATTTTCAGCAGATCGGATTTTTAGAAAATTCAGATATTTGATATCAGAGATCTTATGTCTTATCCGATTCGGATATCCAATGGGGGATCCGAAGACAAATCAGCTATTTAGTTCACCCGAAAATCTTTCATGTTAAGGATACTCTTATCTGATTCATTCCAAGAACCGGGGCTTTTAAAAAATGCCAAACTTATTGGCATAATTTTTAAAACCTATTTCAAAAATGACGAATTCGAATTATCCGAATCGGTGTCGGATCCCATGTCTACGTAGACGCGAGATCATACGAAGATCGATTCGTGAGCCCAAATGCTGCACAACCTGTCAACTGTACCATGTGTACCCTGATAAAACATTAAACAAGTGGAATCTTAGAGTAACAGCTAGACGATGGCTTCTGTATAGTCCACATGTCGTTTGTGTTTAAAAATGAATGTTCGAAAAAATCAACGTGTTCTGAAAGTGTGCTGTGCATGCTGTTTTTCTAAGCAATACTGCGGATACCATGAATGCGATTTGGTTAGCAAACTGTGGACTTGTGGTGGCCATTGCATCATTCATTCCAAGCAGTGTTGTCCTTAGTGGTGCAAGGCACTGTTTGCCCAGGCGCGCACCGAGCCTATAATCGATTCGAAGTGCGCATGATAATCGACAACTACCTACTGCGCTAAAGGGATGGGCTGATTGAAGTATTAAAAATCTAAGTGCTTATAACCTTGCATAGATTGTCGGAATGCACGCTAATGAATATAGAATTAGCAGAAACAGAAGTGTTTTATGGATTTGTTCACTTAGGCTCAGTGTAATATTTTCAAAAATTTCAAAATGCCCTATGAATTACGAATTTAACCTACAACTTGAAACAAGTACAACTATTAGGTTGTAACGAAATAAATGGCACTGAACCACTGTAAATTTAAACAATTAATATCTCGGCTTGTAGGCAAGTTTATTAATCGAAATAAAAACCTTCTGATTCTACACATCTTTGCCAACGTGACACAAGCTTTTTTATCCCAGTAGCATAAAAATCTGCTGGGAGGCTGCGCAAACTGAGAAGGACTAGGATGACGATCTGTACTTACAACGCCCGCACGCTTGCGTCGGAAGCATCCGTCGAGGACCTGATGATGCAAGCCAGGAAGATCAAGTACGACGTCATCGGACTGACCGAGACGAGGAGACACCACCCCCTACACGCCGCCTACGACTCCGGAGAAGAACTGTTCCTCGGAACATGCGACAGCAGGGGAGTAGGCGGCGTTGGTGTCCTCGTCAACACGCACTTGGCCATGAACATCGATTCGTACGAGTCTCTGACAAGCCGAATCGGACGTCTGCGACTGAAGCGATGTGGCTCCGTGCCAGCCTTGACTGTGTTCGTCGCGTATGCCCCAACATCCGACTACGACGACGAAGACGTCGAGGCCTTCTACGTGGAGCTGGAGAAGTTCTATAAGGAAGATCACACCTTCTACAAGGTGATCGTCGGCGACTTCAATGCCAAGATCGGGCCACGAAGGTCGCTGGAAGAACTTCACATCGGAACCCACGGTTTGGAGTGGAACGAGCAAGGTGAAAGGCTGTCTGAGTTTATCATGTCGACCAAGACCATCCATGGAAACTCGCAGTTCCAGAAGCCTCCCTCCCTACGATGGACCTGGGAATCCCCCGGTGGCCAGTTCCACAACGAGATCGACCACATCATCTTCAATCGCAAGTATTGCCTGACCGATGTCTCCGTTGTCCCCAAGTTCTACACGGGATCGGACCACCGCCTCCTTCGCGCGAGGTTCCGCTTTTCGCGTCAAGGAGAGAAGGCCGCGAAGTTCAAGAAGAGGAGTCCCAGAACGACCATCAACTGGGTTCTCTACACCTCTCTTGTCGGCCTTTGGGAAGATGCCGTCATGGACAACGTCGACGAGGAATACGATCGCTTCGTGCACCATCTCCACGATAGTGCTAAGGGAGCCGAGAGCTTGAAGACCACCAAGAGACGCCTGTCTCCGGAAACTCTCGAGCTGATACGCCAACGTGGAGCAGCACGAGCGTCAGGCAACTATCAACTGACGTCCGAACTTGCAAAGCTATGCAGAGCGGCGATAAAGGAAGATCTGAAGGAGAGAAGGGCGGAAGTGTTGGCTGAAGCAGCAGAGGCAGGGCTGAGCATCCGCAATGCCCGCCGGAACTTCGTCAACTTCAAGACCAAGATGACCGCTCTCCGACGTCCTGACGGAACCGTCACCTCTTCCAGAAGGACCATGGAGAAAGTCATCCACGACTTCTACTCCGATCTCTTCGATAGCCACGTCCACCTGCCCCTACGCCATCTTCCGCAGGATGGATACGTCATCCCCTCTGTTCTCCCTTCCGAGATCCGACACGCCATCTCGTCGGTGAAGAAACGTACAGCACCCGGTCCTGACAGGATCAGAGCTGAACACCTGAAGAACCTCCCGCCAGCGCTCATCAACACCTTGGCGCGGCTCTTCACACGCTACCTGTCCGAATGCAAGGTTCCATCTCAGTGGAAGACCAGCAAGACCGTCTTGCTGTACAAGAAGGGAGACGTGCACGACATTGGCAACTATCGCCCGATCTGCCTGCTGTCCGTAGTCTACAAGCTGTTCACTCGAGTCATCCTGAATAGGATTAGTAGAACGCTGGACGAAGGACAGCCATGCGAACAAGCAGGATTTCGGAGAGGATTCAGCACGATCGACCACATACACACTATACCTTTGTCCTTTTCGAATTTCGAATAGTCGAATTTCGAATAAATTCGAATTTCGAATATTCGAATATTCGACTATTCGAAAAAAGTCCAATATTCGAATTATTCGATTATTCGAATATTCGAGAAAGTCCAATATTCGAATTATTCGATTATTCGAATATTCGAGAAAGTCCAATATTCGAATTATTCGATTATTCGAATATTCGAGAAAGTCCAATATTCGAATTATTCGTTTATTCGAATATTCGAAAGTGGCCAATATTCGAATATTCGTTTATTCGAATATTCGAAGGCTTCGAATATCGAATATTCGAATAGTCGAATATTCGAATATTCTTTCAATCTCTTAACAAGTTAGTGGCACTCTTCTTCGAAAACCAGGGGAGTCTGACCTCATGATAAAAAACGATGTTTGAGTTTCGCGCGTCGCTCAAAGTGCGCCGAATTGTGTGTACGCAATCTGACAAGGGAAGTCAATGAACTTCCCGTGGAGGTTTCCAAAATGACCTATTGCTTGTTATAAGGGTGTGTCTAAGAAGCACCGTAGTGGTCTTCAAATGTCCTGAGGCCATCTGGTAGGTCAAAAATTACAAAAAACTGTAGCACTTCAGTGCTGGCTGATAAGGCGAAAGTGACGCCTTGAATGGCCTTGAAATACTCAGAAATTAACATGCAGATGCTATAGAGCTTTAATTATAGTTAGATGTTAGAAATCTGACAATTTACTAGGTCAAATGAATCATTCACTGCAGTCGGGGCGTGGATAGCGGGGAGAGGTCCAGGTTTTAATCTAGGAGAGTTGTTTACGGATTGCTGTGCGTTTTGGTAAATGTAGAACATATTCTCATTCTAACCATATTTACGAACATGATCGAAATGTGTTGCTTCAGTCCATCTCTGGGATGTGCTGATCAGTCTTCGGGTTCCTATAGAGAACGCTTCTCTTGTAAATTTTACTAATTTTAGCATCTCTTATAAAATGCATCATTTTTGACCCATTGTACTCCGTAGTATTCGTAGCATTTGCATATAACACCAAATACAGTACTAACAACTAAATTAATTAGTCACCTTCTTCACTGATGAGCCTCGGAGTGACTAATTATAAACATGTTTTATATGAAGGCAGAGGCGAAACAAGACATGTTTAGTGTTGTTGTTACTATTGTTTTAGTTATTACTTGTTTTAGTTGTTGCTTGTTTTCCACTTGTGTTTGTTATAGTACAGAGTGATTTAGAGTTCATGTATACCCCAGGTTATTTCTAATTCTACTTCGTTGTTTAGACATTGAATTTAAAACTGTTTGAGTATTAAAATTTACATATATGATTAACTTATTCTATTGGTCTTCTTGCAGCCTATTCTTCCTCGGCCATTCTCCCGCACTGACGGGGGGATTAATCCCCATGACTTCGTAAGTAGATAATAAAATTTCGTACAAATGTTGTCCTGAGGGTTGACTGAGGTTCTGATCACGAAGCTGGCAAACGCGTTTGGTGTTACCGTCGACCACAATAGGCGACGGTGAGTATGTGCGAGAAAAGGTGCAGAATAACCGGCCGCGTTGTACTATTGTGACTCCAAAAGTGGAGTGGAGGTCGATTTTTTTCGCCCGAATATCGCCTGTACTGTTATTTTGGATGCTGAGCACGAATATGGTATCCAATTTCGACAATGTGGCCGCTTACGATGTTTCATAGTGTGTATTCGTGAGTAAGGATAGGGTTGTCATGACCACTGATTTCGTCCTTTCCTCGCCTTAGGAAATTATGTAGGCTGCTGCCACGAATCTGTCATTTCTTTTTCTAAATTATCCATTTTTCGTGCACTACTTTCCATCTCAAAGTCGAAGACTGAAAAGCAAGTCTGATCACATATGTAGGTGAAGAAAGCGATTCTATGTACTCAAACTGATAAACATGATCACTCATGAAAATGTGGAATCACGCGATCACGCGAAAACGTTTACTAGATTTGCGATCAGCACCTCAATTAGCCCTCTAGACGACGTTTGGGCGAATCCTGCTTTCGATCTCCGGAGTTGTGGGAGTACAAGTCCCTAAACCTTCGATTAGCAGAGAGTGGTGGGGAGGCGATGGGCAGCAGGGGTGTGCGTTAAATTTTTTCGGTAAATTTTTAACGACCACTTTTTAACGAAAAATTTTCGCGTTAAAAAGGTAAATTCGGTAAATTCGTTAAATAAAATGTCCCTTAGCTGCATTCAGTTTTAAACCACTGGGGTGCCTCTCGGACAATCCCCCACAGCGCTCAATAGGTCACTTATAAGATTCCCACGGGAAGTTCATTGACCTCCCTTGTGAGTTGACGCGAAGTAAGCGCTGCAAGCGCGGCCCTCCGCTGCGCACCTGCTTCCTTGTAAACGGCCGTCGAGCGTGCTGTGGCCATTCACGTGAATCGCAAGTGATTAGGGTTATGCCTGTACACAGATATTTTTACCTTCAGTATACTACGGGAGAATCTTCGTTTTGTATTTCTACCCCAGTTACAACAAGGGAACGATTAGAGCCGAAGGGGCTGCGGTAGAGAGGTAGAACTTTCAGGGGTCTAGAAAGCTCCTGCTTTCTGCCAGTAAAGACGTTGAAGAAGAAAGGAAGAGCAATGGCTATGGAGTACAAGAGCCAGTCATACTCCGTTTCCCTGAAAGTGAGCCATCCCCATTTTCGCTCTAACACTGTCCAAGTCGTAGTGTCTTGTCAGATGAGATTCCAACGCGGGTCCGTTTCTCTTCAACGGAGCTAGAACACAAACTGAATGCCATTCATGAGACTCCAGTGTGCCCTTTCTGCACCAGATCGCCTTTGTGTCATTTCTCCGCCCATGATAATCATTCCTTTACCACCTGGAAGCTTCGCTATAACATAAGGAAAGATGGCAACCCACAGAGAAAGACCTATAACAATCTAGCTCTGCCTACCCAAGGTGTTTCTCTCTTCTCGGTGCACGAATTCTTAGGGAAGCAAAGCGTGCTTCATTGCCATTATACCGCTGTTATTGTCCTTTGGTCTCGTAAAGGAAATGGATGGAGCAGCCATCCACTTCCTTCACAGTGGGTAATAAAAAAATAATTAAATGTCAACCACTGGGTGACGACAGTAAATAATAGTGTTCATTTGATTATTCGAATATTCGAGTATTCGAAATTCGATTATTCGAAATTCGACTTTTTGAAAATCGAATATTATTCGATCATTCGAAATTCGAAATTTTGAAAATCGAATATTATTCGATCATTCGAAATTCGAAATTTTGAAAATCGAATATTATTCGATCATTCGAAATTCGAAATTTTGAAAATCGAATATTATTCGATCATTCGAAATTCGAAATTTTGAAAATCGAATATTATTCGATCATTCGAAATTCGAAATTTTGAAAATCGAATATTATTCGATCATTCGAAATTCGAAATTTTTTCCCAAGGACAAAGGTATAATACACACCATTACGAAGCTCATCGAAGTGTCGCGAGAGTACAAGCTGCCGCTTTGCCTTACGTTCATTGACCTGAGGAAGGCATTCGACTCCGTCGAGACTGAAGCGGTCATGGAAGCCCTGCTCACCCAGGGCGTTCCTACTCAGTACATCAGAGTCCTTCGAGAGCTGTACAGTGGATTCACGACCAAGATCTCACCATTCTACAACGACGTCGTCATTGACGTGAAGAGAGGGGTTCGACAAGGGGATACCATATCCCCGAAGCTCTTCAGCGCCACCCTCGAAAACGTCATGCGCGAACTAGAATGGGATGACATGGGAGTGAAGGTCGACGGCCGGCAACTGCACCATCTTCGCTTCGCTGACGACATCGTGCTCATAACACCGAGCATCACTCAGGCGGAGCGAATGCTGGCCGACTTCGATCGTGTATGTGGAAGCGTTGGACTGCAGCTGAATCTTACGAAGGCGATGTTCATGAAGAACGGATGGGTTTCTGATGCCCCATTCTCGCTCAACGGAACGAACATCTCCGAATGCTCCAGCTATGTGTATCTGGGTCGCGAAGTCAACATGGCCAACGACCTAGCACCAGAGCTGAGCAGGAGGAAACGAGCGGCTTGGGGAGCTTTCAAGAACGTCGAAGAAGTCGTGAAGAAAACGAAGAACGTCCGACTCCGTGCCCACCTATTCGACTCCACTGTTCTTCCTGCCCTAACATACGCCTCAGAGACCTGGGCTATACGAAAGCAGGATGAACACGCGATCAGCGTCGCGCAGCGTGGAATCGAGAGGACGATGCTCGGAGTGACACGACTCACGCAAGTGAGAGAAGGCCTCCGGAGTTCCGAGCTTCGCCGACGTTCGAAGATCAGAGACGCTGTCGCATGGGCCAAGTCGTCGAAAATTAGGTGGGCCGGCCACGTAATGCGATTCGCAGACACCCGCTGGACGAGAGCCGTCGCAGACTGGATTCCGCGGGATGTCAAAAGAACACCAGGACGCCCACCAACGCGTTGGTCGGACTTCTTCGTGAAAGCCCTGAACGACCGATATGACGCTCTTCGTGTCCCTCGAGCGAGGAGGATCCATTGGACCACTCTGGCACGCGACAGGGACGAATGGAGACGCTGCTGGCGCCCGCTCGAGCAAGTCGATGATCAACGGGACGACAGGTGATACAGGTGATACAGCATAAAAATCAGAAGTTCTGGAATTGAAGAAATCTTCGAAGGCACTTTCGGCATCCTGTTGGTATTTGAATATTTTCCCTACCAAGAAGACGCCAAGATGCTTGAAGAAATGGTAGTCTGTTGGGGAGAGGTCGGGAGAAAACGGAAGATGTGGTAGAGTTTCAATCAGGGGTGTGCGTAAATGAAATTTGAAATTTCGTAAATCGTAAATCGTAATTACGAAAAAACCGCCGTAAATCGTAAATCGTAAACCGTAAATCGTAAGAGTCACCTGAACTGTGGTGCAGTACAACTAAATTTCCAGAGGCTTTTTCTGCTAATTTTAATCAGATGTGATTCAATATTTATTTATTTGTCTTGTTAATTTCAACTTAAGTTGAGCAGTTTTCTTACCAAACTCTTTCTTTTTTCATGCTTTCTTCTGTAAGACATCTTTCAACCTAACCTTACACGTTTGAAGAAGGTCGAAAAAACTCTAAATTCAAAAACCTTATTCAAGCCTATGCATGGTATTCCAACAAAAAGCCTGCAATGTTTGAATATTCATTAAATTCCTAATTTAATACCATTTCCTTAGCTTGCATATAAATCTAGGATTTAGCAGAAACAACAGCGAAAAATTCGCTGCTAAAACTAAAAATTAAGAAAATCGTTTCACCACTGACCAATGCGCCGGGTTTCTTGTAAGATTTTGTCTTGTTTTGTAATATTTCGAAAGGTTTATAATATTGCAGTTCTATTTAATAATTCTCTGCACTTGCTTAGGCTACCCTTCGCCAGATCTGAAACAAACGTTTGCTCTCCGAGAGTCTTCAGAATCGTAAGCTTAGGTAGGGTCAATACAATAAACTCGATCACACCACCGAAAATGAAGATCAAAACTGTCAAAATCAGTTCGACCCAATATTGAAATGCTACGCGCTCGGTTTTACCACAATTTGTATATCAGTTTGCTACTCCCTATAAATTACAATGCAAACCGACGGAAACATTAGTGGTTTATTCTTTCCACATGAGTGCAGCAACTCACTAGACTCCGCTTCCAATCACGAATGATGTTCGATCGTGGATTTGAGCATATGTCGGGAAGACAGGCAGCATTGGGAGTTGGGAACGCCCCATGCAATCAGACCGCCTTGAATGAGCGTGCCATTCAGAGAGGGCGTGTACAGCCGGGCCCTGAACTGCTGGCATGTGGTCGGTCTGTGCTCTGCTTGGTTACTATTGGCTGGTGCGCTCCCACCCACCAGTGCTCACCTTCGCGACATGTACCGAGATAGGTCGAACTTGAGAAGCATGCACAAAGGACGGTGCCTTCTGTCACACTAACACATTAGATCATCAAAGAATCATCAAAGACAATTCTCAGGAAAGTGGGAATGAGTCGTAAGAGGACAACATTAGAGTGGGCACATCTTTGTTACCCGATCCACCATACATTTGGACGCCAATTGGTTGTGATCAAAGATCACATTTACGAAAATTTACGATTTACGACCCAAAATGTCGTAAATCGTAAATCGTAAAAAATTCGGTCAAAATAGCCGTAAATCGTAAAATCGTAAATCGTAAATCGTAATTACGCACACCCCTGGTTTCAATGCTCAGCTCATTCAATTTCTGCAACGTCATTCGTGCCACATGGAGGCGAGCATTGTCGTGCAGAAGGAGAACTCGCCTTCGGCTTACCAAGGCCGACCGGATATCCTTCAACTTTTTCATCATTTCTTCAATTTCAATGCAGTACTTCTCTGCCGTGATGGATTCACCGGGAGGGAGGAAGCTGTGGTGAATAATTCCCAGCGAACACCACAATACTGTCACCATTACTTTCTTTTGGTGCAATTCCGGCTTCGCAAAAACCTTGGGGCTCTCATCGCTGTCCACCCACTGCGCCGATCGTCGCCTGTTGTCGTACATTATCCATTTCTCGTCACAGGTTACGACGCGATCAAGGAATGGGTCCGTTTCGTTCCGTAGAAGCAGTGCAGACGAGATCTCATATCGTCGGTTTCTTTGCTCCTCAGACAGCTCGTTAGGCACCCATCTTTCCAGCTTTTTGGTCTTTCCAGTTTCCTTCAGATGCCGGGCAGCTGTGTTGTGACTGACGTCAAGAACCTTCGCTATCTCCCTGGTGCCTTTGTGTGGATCCTCCTCTACCACATCTCTCAGCTTGTCCTCATCAACATCACTATGCCTCCCACGACCTTCATGTTCTTCCAAGCTCTCATCTCCATTCCGGAACTTCTGGTACCAACGATACGCCGTCCGAATTGTGGAACATCCTTGACCGAATGCGGCGTTGATCTTCTCGTCCGCCTCCTTAGCTGTAGTGTCCAGCTTGAATTCATACAAGTAAATGCCTCGGATTACCCTTTTGTCCATCTGCAAAAAAGTCAATAGAACTCTAAAGTTTTCCCACTTTTACATAGAAAATTTGGTACTCTCCGGTAGACCAAAGTTTGCGCTTCTAAATGATATGCCACATGTTACGGTTTGTTCTTGATCAAACGCGTAAAGACGCCCCAAAAATGGCGCGAGCCAGTGCCATTTAATTCTTTACAATCTAATAACTTATAATTGCCGCGTAATTGAAAAAAAAAACCACAAAATTTCCTAGCACTACAACATCGATGGCTTCAAAGCGATGATGGTACTTGCGATTAAACAACCATTAGGCAAATGGGGTTGGCGAAGATATGATGATCGGCAATTAGGATAATTGGCGAAGAGCTACTTTCATATAGTGGTTGGTCTAGAAATATAAGTGTTTAAGAATGAAAATGAGAATAGGACCGGATCTGTATAGAATTCAATGAGTTTTTAACGCACTACGGTGGCGTACACTGAGAGCATTACATACAATTCATAACGAAACTAGAAGCCTTCCTTGGACAGAATAATGACCAGAAACCAGCTGACGTAGTGGTCGATCAGTAGTAGTATTACTAAAATCAATAAGAGCAAATGCAGTGGCCAGCCGAACGGTATTGTTTTCTCGTTGTGAAGTCTCTTCATCGATCTGCAATCACGGGTAGCTTCCAAGTGGTCATGGCAGGCAACCAGGCAAGGATCTATAAAATCGATCGATATGGACAACCGGTCGACATTGTCTTTCACAAGTGGTCATGGCAGGCAATCGGGCAGGGATCGATAAAATCGATCGATATGGACAACCGGTTGACGTTGTCTATTTGTTCCGAAGCGTAGCCGCCAACCAACAGATTCGCGTATTTTCCAAGTGGCCATCATCATGCATAAAAAATCAATCGATAATGGGAAATCGAACGATATTACTCACTCAATGCGGTGACTAGACTCAACCAAAATATTAACGTAATTTTAACTTCAAATGTTCAGCTCAGGACAAAACCAATAAAAGTAATCGATTATGGTCGACCGAACGATGTTGTTTATTTATTGTGATGACTATCCAATCGTCATCACATTTGGGTGATTTTCACCTTGAAACCTTAACTCTGGGCAACGATCAGTAGTGCCGATCGAGGTATACCGAGATGAATGGTGAATCGCTTCCTCCGGCAGTTGTGACGAATGGATGGACGGACAGACCGACAGACAGAGAAAGGACGGTAACGGGTAACTAGCTCTTCGATGAATATCAGAATATAAGCAGAATGATTATCCCTTTTCTCAGAAACGCACCTTTTATGAAGTGCCCCAGGCTCACCCATAAGATTTAAACGTTGGAATCTAAATCTGTCTGGTAAGGATGAAGCACTGACTTGTTTATCGGCCGTCCATCACAAGTCATTGTATGGCAACTACGACAACGCATTCAAATCGCTTCCAGGACGTCCCGTAGAGATAGAATGCGTGGCACATCTTAAAACGGATGGAGCACCGCCATCCTTTATCCTCTATCTACCACTATATAATTGAGTTATCTCCCTGCCCTGTAGATGGTGAGGCGTATCTCACTCAGGTTGGGAACCTGGCTGAGATACGCCTCGTGGAAGCACGCTCAATCCCATGGAACCCCTTGCGACGCCTCCGCGTACCTCGCGCGGGCAACGTCTGCCGTTCAACATGGGATGCTGTTACAGCAGAGGACGCGTAGCCTCCTCCTGCTTGACAAAACGGCGTTTGCGCGCGTTTCTGAGTACCTGAATCCAGAAGACGGGTTCTCTTCGTCACACCACAACCCTCTGGGGTCAGAAGAAGAGACACCGTTGTCCAACGACGAGGCATCGCATTCAGAATTGAGCATGACATGCTGCTGCAGCAGAGGAAGCGCAGCCTCCTCTCTATTGACACAACGGCGTCTGCGCGCGTTTCTGAGTCCCTGAATCCAGAAGGCGGGTTCCCTTCGTCGCACCACAACCGTCTGGATTCAGAAGATCGAAAGGAAAGGAAACAGAGGTCTCATCGTCGTCGTACGACGACTGGCCGCATGCAGAACTCAGCATTATCCCATGTTGAACGGAAAACGTTACCCGCGCCAGGTACGCCTCTGCGTACCTCGCGCGGGCAATGTTTGCCGTTCAACATGGGATGTTGTTACAGCAGAGGACGCGTAGCCTCCTCCTGCTTGACAAAACGGCGTTTGCGCGCGTTTCTGAGTACCTGAATCCAGAAGACGGGTTCTCTTCGTCACACCACAACCCTCTGGAGTCAGAAGAAGAGACACCGTTGTCCAACGACGAGGCATCGCATTCAGAATTGAGCATGACATGCTGCTGCAGCAGAGGAAGCGCAGCCTCCTCTCTATTGACACAACGGCGTCTGCGCGCGTTTCTGAGTCCCTGAATCCAGAAGGCGGGTTCCCTTCGTCGCACCACAACCGTCTGGATTCAGAAGATCGAAAGGAAAGGAAACAGAGGTCTCATCGTCGTCGTACGACGACTGGCCGCATGCAGAACTCAGCATTATCCCATGTTGAACGGAAAACGTTACCCGCGCCAGGTACGCCTCTGCGTACCTCGCGCGGGCAATGTTTGCCGTTCAACATGGGATGTTGTTACAGCAGAGGACGCGTAGCCTCCTCCTGCTTGACAAAACGGCGTTTGCGCGCGTTTCTGAGTACCTGAATCCAGAAGACGGGTTCTCTTCGTCACACCACAACCCTCTGGAGTCAGAAGAAGAGACACCGTTGTCCAACGACGAGGCATCGCATTCAGAATTGAGCATGACATGCTGCTGCAGCAGAGGAAGCGCAGCCTCCTCTCTATTGACACAACGGCGTCTGCGCGCGTTTCTGAGTCCCTGAATCCAGAAGGAGGGCTCCCTTCGTCGCACCGCAACCGTCTGGATTCAGAAGATCGAAAAGAAAGGAAGCAGAGGTCTCATCGTCGTCGTACGACGACTGGCCGCATGCAGAACTCAGCATTATCCCATGTTGAACGGAAAACGTTACCCGCGCCAGGTACGCCTCTGCGTACCTCGCGCGGGCGATGTTTGCCGTTCAACATGGGATGTTGTTACAGCATAGGACGCGTAGCCTCCTCCTGCTTGACTCAGCGGCGTCTGCGCGCGTTTCTGAGCGTTTAATTCTGAATACATGTCACTGACGTCTGCCTTGAGCATGGTAGGACCACTAAGGGGTGTTGGAGAAGGGAAGTAAGGGCCCTTTAGAGTGAACCAGGTGAGCGTCCAGGAAGGAAAGGAACAACCTGAGAGAGGGACCAGGGCGGGGAAGCCAACAAGAAGAGACCAGTAGGGGGTCAATAGTGAAAACAAGGAAGTGGGTCAGGGGTTGGGACCAGGAAGGTGGGGGGGGGGGGAGGGGGGAAGACCTGTAAAGGCGGACCAGCAATTAGATCTAGAAAAAAGGAACGAGTGGAACGAGTGAAGGGGAAGCTGGCGCCCGGATTCGGAAGACGTGTACACAGTGGAGGGGCCGAAGTACTGCGCAGCACAAACCAGTGATGTTACTGGACGGTGTGGAGAAAATGTCTATGATGAAAGGTACCGAAGTGGTGAACGGCTTGATGCCGATGAAGTACGCAGCAGATCCTAGATGTTAGCGAATTTTAAGTTTGACAAAAGGTACCCTCTTTAGGTCAGTGATGGTGCAAAGTCGCGCGAAGCGCGCAAGTGCGAGACACGCCGTTAGGCGTGTCGGAGCACTTGTCCTTTTATAATGCCGTCAACTCGAGAATTCATTCCATTTTATCTCATGTTACCTGTGATATTTTCCATTGCCTGGGTAAGGCCCCGTTTATACTTCCGACGCCGAGCGACGCGATGGCATGCATAGCGTCCAAATTGATCGATCGCGTCGCTCGATCAATGTGGCTACAATACGTGGCTACGCGTCGCTCGTCGTCGAAGTATAAACGGGTCTTAAGGTACATGCCGGTGGAATGCAGGAGGCGTAGGGGGAGAAGTTGATTCTTTCGTGAAGGCAAATCGACTACTCGCTCAGTTCTGCACTGCCACACCTACTGCATTATTTTTTCTTCGACATACGCATACATACTGTATAGACTGTGTTTTATATTATTTTGCTGTATTTTATATTATATGTGTCTACATTATATATCTTGAGGAAGAGAAACTAGGACTATGGCCAACTTTCAGTTTGACCCGCACGATTTGTGCCCTGTGGGTTGCTACTCGTTCATAAGATGGCGACAACAACATAACTTCATTGCCTTCAAAATAGCAATATAGTACAAACATCCGAGACGGAATACGTTAACTGAGCGCCATGCCGATTAGACTCAGCGTTTCTGACAATATGATGCGTAAATGAGAAATGTATAGTGAATTTCACTAACTCGGAGCTATTCTAAGCAATACATCGATGCCTGAATAAATGCGCACAACAATAACATCCTTTAGAAGCAAAATGGTGAACCGCAGTAGGCGACCGTTAACAGTGATCTCCTTACAAAGAAGTATCACGTCAGCAAATAAGTACAGAATGAACGCTGATGACACCGTCATACACCGAATCGTTCAAGTAATCGCAACCGTTGCTCTTCAGCGGACAGCGCCGAGTATTTCTCCATCAGTTTCTCTCCGCGTGACGTCGGTGTTCGCATCAGGGTCGGCTGGACGTAATTGTGGTTGAATTCGGACAGACGTCTTCGCCACTGAAACAAAAAACATATCGACATGGAATAAGCACAACAAAGGGAAATCCAACTGCATCTAACTGAAAGATGTCTGTCTGCTTGCGTCTGTTCTTCCGTCCGCGCAAAAGTCAGGGCTGCCGAGCGTGTACCTACTCACGAGGCAGGGTCAATACACTCATCGATTTGTTATCAATTTCTTCGCAAGAAGAAGGAATAGGGCTTAGCCAATCAATTTCCATGGGCCTTATTGATTTCCTGTCTCGTCACAACCAGTGCAGAATATGCATCGGTCGGTCAATATTAATCTATATCGTCAAATGCTGATTTGAGATAACCGACGGAAGTGATTTTCCCAAGACTTTGGCAATCGATGCTGATCGATATTATCGAATACTGAGCAGAGTTGACCGTCTTCAGATGTGAGAACATGGTTGGGCTGAAGGTCGTTAGACAGGACTGACAACCAAAAGCCGGAATTAATTAGGTGACCACCATGTTCTGAGTGTGAGGGAACGTTCTCAAACTAGTAAGGTAATCGAGAGAATAAACGTTGCTTTCGACTTCAAAAATAATCATATTAATAAAAGTAAAAAGCGTTATGTTTGTCGCACTACGCCCGTGCTATGAATGTAAATTCTGTGCTACGAGTGTCCCTTTATGTAACGTTCCCTTAAAATTGGATAATAGACTACAACAAAGTGTTCGGTGAACGACGCACCAGGGAACAGCTGTGTCGTCAGCGTTTTGATGGTGTGGGTAAGCCATGATTTATAGTTGCGCGCTGCGCGGCGCGGCACCATATTCGAAATAGATATCGACCGGGCGGTGCGAAAAATCAATATCTGTGGTGATCATCGAGCCGCGCCGCGTGGTGGTGCAAGTATAAACCAAGCCTAAGCAGTTATGCAACGAAAAGCTGAAATTCGTAGCTGTGCCACTGTGACTCATTCTGGATGTCGATCTATCTATTTCCACACTTCCGACGAAGTGGCGATGCTTCATCATAGCTGAATATCGTCTCTTCAAGTCACTAGACTCCTACTGCTAAAATGTGCTTTGCATTAATCAAAAACTTCGTTGATATCTATTCTGAGCTTTACAGTCCTTGGTCTTCAGTTCATGACACTTGTCAATGTTCATTAGTGTTATGTACTGAAACAGATGATTTCTTCAACAGGCTGGAATGCGCCATGCAAGTAATCCCGTGGTGGACTTCTGAAATCCAGTTCACGAAAGAGCCTGCATCCACTGCGTCACACTTATGAGGTCTGTTCGTCGCTTTTTCATCTACGCATAAGATTACATCTAAAAATATAAGATAATCATTCATTCAATTTTTAGATTTTTTTACCCAATGAATTTTTATTCATTGTCAGTTACTGACACTGCCACAGCACTAGGATAGCAGAGGGAAATGTCGCGATCATCGATTCTGGGTTGACCACCCGAGAGGAGAAAACACTGGCTGAGACTATTTCATCATCTGGCCGTCGCAAGTCAGGAGCCAAATACTTATTTATGCCAAAAATACTCCAACATACGCTACAGAAGTAGAGTGCGTAGCGAGTGTCAAGAAAGGATAGATCAAAGCCTGCCCTTGTCCGTATTTTTCGTGGCATTTTCTATTACCTAGCAAGGGTGTGTGACAGCGCAGTCGGAGGAGACGCTGGCTGTCGTTTTCACCTCATATCAGGTTACTGGTTCGGGTTTCCCCATCTAGGCCTAAAAGCCTTGCATCCCTTCGGGGTCGGTGAACTAGTACAAGATTTCTCTGGGAAAGATAAAGCAAAGACTTGCTGATGGGGTGGCCGCCGTAAGTCATTGCATAGGCCAAATACGCGTTAAAGGTACTTCCACGATAACCCGTAGAAGTAGATTGTGTGGCGCACCCTAAGAAGGACAGATTAACCCCGTTCTTTATTATCCAACTTCTCTCTTCGTAAAACCTTAGCATTATTTAGATGTCTCGATTACTTTGCGCCGAAAGAGGTTTGTAAGGAAAATCAATCAATCAATAAGTACTGATCTACCTTACAATCTCGTTCGGCACAGAAGTAATCGAAACACCGTTCTTTATCTTAACGCTTATGCTTCATTACAACATGCCCACTTTCGCATCCCGGCTAAGAATCCGAGCACAGCAGCAGTCTATATGCTTTTTCGTGGAATACTCCAGCTGTGCCTAGCGCGCTCATGAATAAATGCAGTAAAAACGATGTTTAGACAAAAATTGACGGTTTGTACAAACAGCACTAGCACCCCTATTTTCCTGGGCTACTGATGCATTCATACCGATTGTGACAGCTTGGGGGGGGGCGGGGGAGAGGCGGAATTGATTCATACTGCGTCTTTAAAAAAGTACCCGAAACATACAACATCTACATATAGCTTATGAGCTCTCTGGTCCCAGTGCAGGACGCAAGTGCTGATTGGAATTTGTAGAGCTGCAAGTGTAGATGTACTTAAACAAATGGCAGCCCTAATGAACTGCAAGCCTTGGTCACGTGTAAAAACTTCACTTGATTACGAAAAACCCACAGGCGAGCTCACCGAAACGAAAAACGCCGCGAAAAAAGAGGCAGCTGTAAAAAATGTCCCTGGAGATGTGCTCCCGTAATTCTGAACCAGGCAGACGCCCAAATTTTACCTTGATAACATAAAGTTAACTATAGGGTGTAAACAGGTTGAGCGCATATTCTGGTGCTAGATGAATAGACGTGCCGGTGTAAATTGGTGCTCTTCGGCGTTGAAAAGTCACAGATTCTAAACTATCAAACAATTCTGCGGTCTGTTCAGTGGGCTGCCTACCATATTACGAAACAGTCCTATAGAGCTGCTCATGGTACTTACTGTATTTCATTCTTGCGATGTGACCTCGCTCTCGCTCCCTAGAGGGGACACTGTTTACTGACTGGGTAAAGCTAAACATTTTCAGTCAAGGACATCTTCCATGCGGGACTCGAACCCGTACTCATGCTGGTCAGACCGGATCAAGGCCTACAGCTCTACTGATTCCATGCTGATATGGGCGGCCCCCCATCCTGATATGTGAGTGACTGGGTCCCACGAGGTGTAGATATTGCGTTCGGTCAAACGGCGCGGTGTGGAGTAATGGCGTACAGCAGCAGGAAGTGCGGGTTCGAGTCCCGCCTGGCGCTAGAGCTTTGCCGCAACAAAACGTTGGAACAGCTTACAATCTCGATCCCAGCCACCTGAGGCATGAAGAAACTAACTCACTACCAGATATTGTCCCGTTTCTGCCGAATCTGTGAGACAAGAGGGTTAGAGGCACTCAATGCTTCCTTGGTTAGTGAGACTGAGGGGAGTGCATACTCCGGGACGCCATGTGGCTCCGCCAGCATATATATATATCCTTAGCCTAGGACACTGGTTGGGTGGATTTCATAGAGATTTCAATACGTCAGCGCTGTTACGAAGCTCGAAGACCGGAGTATCGTGAGAGTGTAAGCTACCGCAGTGTCTTGCGTTCATACACCTGAAGAAGAGAATCGTCTCTGTCGTGATTGACGCTATCGCCAAAGTCCCGGTCAGATAGGATGTTGCTACAAAGTACATACACGGGAGGCTATACAGCGGATTCACAACCAAAACCAATATCACCATTCTGTAACGCCATCATCGTCAACGTGAAGAGAGGAATTCAGCAAGGGAATATCATATTCCTGACTCTTCAGCGCTACTATAAAAAACGCCATGCGTGATCCTTCGCATATTGGAGTATGGCACGTTTGTGGTAGATTTTTGCAATTTGTCAGCAGTTCTAAATCTTACGTTCTTTGAAATTGAGTAGCTTACTTAGTGAACTTTGTGAGGAAACACTTCAGCAATAAACCTCCAGAAAGCAAAAGTGGTCCTTCGACTGTGACGATCAAGATTATGAAGGTTCAGGAGGTCCGCTTCCTACTAAAACATCCGCAAAGCACCTTTTCTTGATATCCATGAGCTGCGCTGTATAATGCGTGCTGGCAGTTGTGAAAACAGATTCGTCCTCTTTCTAATGAATAAAACAGACGTCCTCGCATACCCATGCGATAGATAATAGATTGCTCGTTAAAAGACACTGTTAGTTTCTCTCAAGCATGAAAGTATTTCGTCAGGGTACTTCTGGATACATAAGACTTCGTACTAAATTGCTGGCAGATTAAATAGGCTCTGCTTTCGCATGGAACGATAATGTATTCTGAGCGAAGGCTTCTATGACCTTGGACTTCCGCATCGTCATTTTGAGGGGCCATTAGCCGTTTATTTTTAATTTCTGATGCAGCTCCATCTCAATGCAGCAGCAAATTTTCGTTCTAAATCTGGTATATTGCACTAGAGTTTCATGGCATGAAATCACTTGATGCGAAAATGGATCCTTTCTGATGTCACAGGAAGTGGTTAAAAATCGTTGGTTTCTCACTAAGGAAGGGTTTCGACCTCTGATGATACGTTAAGTGGAGGCCAGAATCGTTAGAAAGAGCTCGAAAGCAATTACGCATATGGGTGTCAAAATTGCAAAAAGAAACTCCTGAGGAGTTGTGACCTATTGAAGTTAGGACTGCAGGCGAATACATAAGCTGGTACGAAAGCTGTGAGCGCCCAACTTCGACAGGGCACAACTCGCTCAGGACTTTCAATTTGGTCACTCATGGTCGTAATCACCATTCCGAGCTCTTTCTAATGACCCTGTCCCCACTTGAAGCTCCATGGGAGATCGAAATCCTTCCCTAGCGAGTAATATTCCTTGTCGTTCATAGACCGCTGAAAATACAGGTTTTCTCTGTGCAGCAGCACTAACACCAGGTACTCCATCGTAGAGTAATAAGATTTAAAGAAGGTTGGAACATCTACAACGCCAAAATGACCCAAACCCTGAGAACGAACGAGTTGTGGATGGAACTTCTGCGTTTAGATGGAAGTTACAACTGAATTCGTTTTCCACTTCTGTCACCGTTGTTACGATTTTGTTTGCCACTTAGTTTATGACTATTTCGAAATTCACACTAAAAGCCATCAGTGTTTTCCTGATGACATAATGCGAAGTCCTGAGTGAATGCTGTGGGAAGTTAAGGCGCATATAAAATATAAAGGGGTTGGACCAGTCACATAAGAGCCAGAGTTTTGAGAGCGTTGACATTTTCGACAGGAGATGATGATGTTAAAGCAACACTCTAAAATGTCAAATGATGCTTACGTAGTTCGATCCTCGCATTCCGATTATAGCCTCGACACCGGCCATCATGTCGTCGCCACTCTGGAAAATGGCAATATTTCTAAGTTACACAAAAATAATTATACACGTTCATAGTACGACAGAAAAATAACAAAAATACGGTAGTTTCGTGAGCTGAGTAGATCTCTCTTTAGGAGGCGCCAGGAGGCTAAATAGAGGAGCGAGAAGGTATCTACAAAGCGAATATACAAAGCTGTAAATGTAGGAAAAGTGTGGAATAAGCATGAAAGACTCTAAAAATGGTAAAAAATGAGTTTTTTCAAAAGTTTATTTTTAGAAGTATGCGACAGAAGACACGGCTCCGCTTAAATCCGCTGAACGCCTGAATCGGGGAACAATAATACCACAGAAGACTATTGCATACCACGCATTTGGACAGGCCACAACCAAACATGGGGCCAAAAGCGGTTGCAGATGTTAATGTTAGAGAACGTCTTCACCATCAAATAGTCATATTAGCTATAGAAGGAAGAAACCACAAAATGAAAATGTTGTAATGAACGCTAGTGCAAGTGTACAGTTTCAAGATAGAATTATTAGAAAATAAATTCATAAAATTCAATTAAAGAGCGGGCGACACCGAACATCGATGCGATGAGTTGTGAAAGATTTTACTTTGCCACTTACGTGAGTGAGTACTTGCTGTGTGACGGTCTTCTGCTGAGGTTCTTGCGTTTTCACCTTCAGAAGTCGAACCAGTGGTTTAATAGTTGTTCCCTGCAAGATACATAGTTTGTAGAACGGGTAATCAGTAGGATAAAGGATAAAAGGATAAAGGACGGCGTTACTCAATCCCTTCTGCGATGCGCCAGCGCATTCTACTTCTATGGGATGTCGTGGAGGCGACATGAATGCGTATTTGGCCATACAATGACTTACGGTGGCCAGCCGATGAACAAGACACGCGCCCAAGCAGAAAACCAGCAGCCTTACGGCAAAAAAAAAATTCGCCATCGTAAATAAAATTCAGTTGCTCTTCAGGCCTACACTGCGGATGCATCACTAACTTCTCACTACAGACAGCGAAAGTGCACAGAAGTTCTGAACAGGATTTTCAACTATCTTTTATCAGAGGTGGTAGGTGGTTACAAATTACCATCTAACCTATTAGATTTTCAAAATAACGATGTATTTCGCCAAAAACTTACCAAACTTGATTTGCTTTCAGTTCTTGTAGCTGCTAAACAAGGCACAGCATTCTCCATTTATTTAGGCTGCTCAGATAAAATAAGAAATCGCTTAAAGCACAAGACATGACATAATGATTATGAGGGCTTTAGATACATATAGCTAATGTTCAGGGCAAGATGGCCAAAATCTTGAGGTGGATTCGATGCTGAGATCGCGCCGTATGCGTGTGTCTTCAGCTGCAATGTCTATTTGATTTATAGTGTAATTGTCATTTCAATGGAGACTTGCAGTTAAAAAGTGCAGGAGTGATTGCAAGCCAGAACTGATGCAATGAGGCGGATCTAAAACTTGGCTGCCACGTAATTTCTACCACAAAAAAAGTTCTTCTGTGAGACAATGTACAACGTTTAATAACAATATGGGACGATAGATTACGTCACGTCACGATCGGGCGAAAGTTCGCGCATTTTTTTACGGGTTGAAGGCGCTTATGTTGAAAGATGGAACATAACTTGGCGAGAATTATTCTGCACGGTCAACTTTGGTTGAACGGCTAGTGAAAAAGAGGAGCAAATACTTCAATTTCAAATTTCGCACCACCCTGTGTCGCCATCTTAAATCGTTATCTGTCTATGCCCACCACTGACCACCAGTGGTTTCAGACTTTTCTCGCCAGATTTGTTTTCCGTGATCCTACATAAGCGTCAGTTTGAGAGCAGGTATCAAAGATACGATCACGGGGTCGAACGATACTCTGATGAAGAATGCGCTGCCATGTGGTGAAACGCCGTCGCATGAGCCATGTTCCCGAAGACTAGGTGGGCCGACCGCGTAATGCGTTCTGCAGACATCCGCTGGACGAGAGCCGTGGCCGACAGGAGTCCTCAGGACGTTAAAAGAACATCTAGGCACCGCGTCTACAAGCGTAAGTTAGTTGTACTTCTTCATGAAAGCCCTGAACAGACGACATGACCTTTTTCGTGTCTATTGAGCGAGGAGGATCCATTGGAGCACTCTGGCACACAGAAGGGACGAGTGGAGACGTTGCTGGCGCCCACTCGAGCAACTCGACGATCACAAGGTGAAGATTCAAGAACTCCTCAATCACAAAACGCCACGTGAATTGCGTTTACACCACAAAACAATCAAACGCTGGATGGAAGTGTGGGGCAATGTTAACGCCAGCTATATGAGCTTTTCGCTGCTCTTTTCACAGGAATATGCTAAAGTTTTACTACTGTAAAAGGACTAGATTATTCGTGGTTTTTCAAACATTGACGACATTTTTGGGACACCGTTTTCTATACAGAACTATGTATGTGTGTTAATTGGATCTACAGTCTTCTGAATATCATCTTATGCCCATTCTACGCTCACTTTTGAGAGGTTTAGCAGCTTTTTATGATTCCGCTTCTTCGTATGGATACAGTTCAGAATCATCATATGACTGACTGATCGGAACGACGAAGAACGAGGCGTTTCTCAGCGAATTGAATGCAAAATGAATGCAGGACGCATTCACATGATAATATGCGATTAAGGGCTTGGGGTTATTCTGCGTTCGTCGTCGCAGCGACGTCACTTCTCTGGTCTGCGCTTTGAATTCGATAACTGTTACAGCGCCACTCACTTCGCTGCATGAGAGGGACCAAGAAATAGCTATTACAGCGCTTAGTTCGCCAGGATAGAGGAGTACCCTTTTAGCAAACGGCCTAGAGTCCTAGAAAATCGCTAGGTCGATCAGGCATCTAGTGAATGCAAATCTAGTCCAATAGCTGCCGACCTAGCGATTTCGCCCTAGAAATCCACAGTAATCGATGATTACGGCTTAATTGCAGTGTAATCAACCTTTGATTAGTAAGCGATAATGTTTACTTGAAGCCTGTCACTTCTGATAAGATCGATAATAATCGGTTCACAATATGTATGTGGAGCACAGGACAATACATGTGCTGCCTACAATGTCTTCGAGTTGCAGTCGGAAAGATTCGAACTTGAGAGAGCTATTGCGCTACGAACTTGCCCGCGCGTGCACTTGGGAGCGGTCGTCCCACTCGATTGATAGGTTCGATTCTGTACGCATTGTTCACGGCGCACTCCAAAGACAAGCTGGACAGTCTTAGAACAATTTCTGAGGAGGACGGCCGGGAATTTCCGATAAAACTCCTCAAGCGCTCACTGTACAATCTGTTGCTCGCTCTACAGATTGTCTCGTCCACTCGATTGATTGTGTCGGGCTTATATGCATTGTTCAACTCTACAGAGATTTATATGTCAGAAGATAGAGCTCGAGCTGATGAGCACAAATATTAGGTTGTCCCATAAGTCTTCGCCGTTTTTTTCAACGATTCACTGCAGATTTGGCCGGCGGTCTCTTGCATAGCGCTGCATAGCTTTCGAAAGAGAATGCTTTGCTCTATCAGAACTTGTATTGCATTTCTTTTTTCATCACGAATTTTGTCAATTTTTAGGTCCTTGAAGTGAAAAGTGAAAAAGTGAAAAAGTAGCCATTTGCGCACTTGTTCTCTCCGCTTAGATTTGTAATTTTTTGCGCAGTTTTTTATAGCATTTGGAAGACAATGTTCTGCACTACAAGAATATGTGTTAGTGCTATTTGCTCGTTTGTCATTTATTGATTTTTAGGTCATCAAATTGGGACGTCCGAAGGAGGATGGTTATTTTTGCCGACAGCTCCTGCTCTGTGGTTGAAATTTTTGGGTTGGTGTTAAATGTAATTCGAAAGAGAATGTCTTGCTCTATAAGAACGTGTGTCGCGAATATTGATTTCTATTGAATATCAACAAAATGCCAAAAAGAGAAAAAACGTGTTCACCAACAACTCCTCCTTCTTCAGTTGTTGATATTCGATAGAAATCAGCGTGAGCCAATAAACGCGACACAAATTCTTACTGAGCAAGACATCCTCTTCCAAACGACATATAACACCAAGCAAAAAAGTGCAACCACAGAACCGGAGTTTTGGTAAAAATTCGGACGGGAAGGTCGGAATTTCCAATTTGATGACCTAAAAATCAATAAAGGGCAAGTGAGAAAATAGGACCAACGCACGTTCTTGTAGTACAGAACGTTTTCTTCCAAATGCTATAAAAAACTGCGCAAAAAATTACAAACCTAAGTGGAGAGAACAAGTGCGCAAATGGCTACTTTTTCACTTTTTCACTTTTCACCTCAACGAACTAAAAATTGACAAAATTCGTGGTGAAAAAAGAAATGCAATACAAGTTCTGATAGAGCAAAGCATTCTCTTTCGAAAGCTATGCAGCGCTATGCAAGAGACCGCCGGCCAAATCTGCAGTGAATCGTTGAAAAAAACGGCGAAGACTTATGGGACAACCTAATATATGCTTATTTTCAAAGGTACTTGATTTCTAAAGAAGTTATTCAAAAAGGTCGCTTTGGAACGCTCCAAAGCGGCTTTTTCAGCAATTGACCAAAGGACATGCGTAGTACTGTACAATTCATAAACGAAAATTTTCTGTTTTTCTGCGCTTTCTTAAGTGTCCCAGACTTCTCCAATAACCTTAGTGGCAGCAAAGTCGTGGACTTCCAAACGGTGCTTACATTTTTAGAGACATCCTGCACGATATAGTATTTTCACGGCAAATTGATCACTTCTTGACACTTTTTAAGACAAACTGAACATATTCAAGCAGAGCTTCTTCAACATCACACTAAAAACTTCCAAAAAAAGTTCGAATACTTTTTTGTCCGGGGAAAATTCATTACACCTTTCTTTAAATTTTTTAAACTGTGCTCCAATGAAATTTTTAGGGAACTTTATTTTTAAGAATAGATGCAGCTTAAAGTATAGCTTAGAGTACGTAAACGCAGCAATTTTCCAACATCGCAAAACAGAAGATTGTGCCATGTACTTGTACAATTCGCAGCGATTTTAATTTGATTGATAGCAAAAATTCTGACTGCGTGGAGCACTTGTCAACGGTGTGGCGAAAACATTTGTATAAAGCACACACACACACACACACACACACACACACACACACACACACACACACACACACACACACACACACACACACACACACACACACACACACACACACACACACACACACACACACACACACACACACACACACACACACACACACACACACACACACACACACACACACACACACACACACACACACACACACACACACACACACACACACACACACACACACACACACACACACACACACACACACACACACACACACACACACACACACATCTTCCCCTCGCTGTTTCATGTAGGAGCATTTACACTATCAATCAAATTAAAATGTGCTAGTGTCTGTACCCCTCGGGCCCATCAAGATTCCACTGCTGGAGAGATCTGAGGAAAGAGGGGCGAGTGTTCTCCAGGCGCAACTTTGGCGGTGGAAGTCTCATGGTCTGGGTTGCGTTTTCTGGATGCGGACTTGTTGCCTTGAAGTTCGTCTCGTGTAGAATAGACAGCAAAGACTACCAGAAATTGCACGGAGATCATATCTGCCATATTTCAGAAGATTTCGAAGGCACAACCTTATTTTCCAACAAGATAATGTATCCATACACGCAGTTAACTATGTACAGATTGGCTTAACTCCAACAGAATTCAATTTTTGGATTGGCGTAGTTGTTCCCCAGATCTCGGCCCGATAGTGGACTCGTAGGGCGTTCTTCTACACAAAGTGTACAAAAATAGAACCACTTATACTTCAGTTTCTGTCTGAGGAACGCGCTACTTGATGCATGGACCAATGTAGAGCAAACTGTGGTTAGCCTCATCAAAGGTATGCCAAATAAAATTTTCGATGTTGTTTACAACAAAGATGATATGACAAATCACTAATCCCACTTTGTCTGTAGGTACTTTTGTGACTAAAACCCGCTGCTGAGGCTCACTGATGGTAACATCAGTGAGCCTCGGCAGCGGGTTCTTCGGGTGCTAGTGGACAAATCGGAGGGTGATCCTATAATTTTGCGCCGGGGTGTGTAGTAATAATCAATGGTGATGAGTTATCAATCAAGGGATCGATGTTGCTTGTTTGTTGATGCCTGTCCATCACTCATTACCTTCGCATAATTTATAATTTGAACACTAAATCCTGAGCAGAGACGCTGATTGAGGTGTGAAACTGGCGAAGCCGCTAGCTAGCTTGTTGATTGTTCACTAAGCAGCAAAATTTCAAGGAAGTTGAGCACCAACTCAAGCCATAGAAAGCTATTGTGAGTCTAGCGATCTTTAAAGCACAACGAAACTCTTCATGCAACACTTAATCTGCACTTGTATTATGCGATTGAACCGATTGAACGACGAGCTATAACAACTTATTTGCTTATAAACAAAGAATGCTCGAGAGAAGACTATATTCTCTTAGGGGTCGTTTAGTGTGCGCGCGACGCGCGACGCGATGCCATGTGTAGTGGCCGAATTGATCAATCGCGTCGCTCGATCAATTTGGCCTTGCATCGCGTCGCGCGTCGCGCGCACACTAAACGACCTCATACTGTGAAGGGGAAGGATCAGTCTAAACAAAACAAAACAAAAAGATTCAAATTATATGTGCTTGTGAATGATTACATGAGCAAATTGAAGGAGTGATTTTACCGTTTGAATCTTAGTCATTTTTTACTAGAATAAAATAACATCTTTTACCTGGAAGAATACAGTAACCACGATGACGACTACTGTAGTCGAGACCAACATGTCCTTCGCCGGTACTGCGTCCTTGTCTGCAAAACAAGTCCGAGATGATGAGTTCAGTAAATGCGATACTGTACCATTTCATTCAGTAGACGCCGTACCTAGTGTCATCACTAAGCCATAGCAAATCGCTCCTCTCAGACCGCCATAGCCCATGATCACTTGGTCCATGAGACCAATTTTCTGAACGCGTTTTCCATTGGCGATCCATGTCAGGATTATAACACCTTCAATGATAATTAAGTTTTCTAAATGTTAAGAGTTATACGTGTAATCAGATAACATCCTGGTAGTTCATTGGTAAAAAACAGAACGGCTTCGCTACAAATTTCTACTTCGATGAAACAAAAAATTGTCAGAGAAGCATTTGTAAATGTAGTGTATCGTTTTGAGGTATATTTATTCATCTGTTCTATTATTTGTGCTTTGGCTCTCGTTTAGAACTCTCCGTAGTTTTTGAAAATATGCTTTTACCAGATTTCAGTATTCGATTAGAAAAAAGAAAACGAAGATTCGAAGATATTGGGCATAGGCAGAGGACCTATCAGTATCCGTGAGTGTTTGCGGGCTACAGCAAGAAAAATTGCCATTAAAATTGGTCGGCAAAGAAATTCAATGGTTAAAACGGCAAATATTAGATTGGTACAAAAATAATCTCGGTTTTATATTGTATGATTTCTGAATAAGTTTTTGGAAAAATGTAGTCATCCTATACATCGTTTTAAAGCTCGTTTTTGATCTATCTAAGTGCATCACTAGTTTTTTTTTGAATATTTTTGCTACTTTTTTAAAGAGTTCAAAGACGACATGAACAAACTGCAAGTTCGCTCGGTTTTCGTGTTCCACTTCAAACTAGGCAGGAATGCTGCCGAGGCAGCTCGCGACATCGACGGTCTGTTTGGCTGGAGCCGCTAGCGATAGTACGGCACGATGAAGGCTCCAAAAGAATTCCCTGACAAGGAAAGGTTCCCATCTCATTACGAGCTTTTGCAATGCTATTGTTTGTGACAGGGTGTATGGCCGTTTGAGCGGAGTTCAGATGCTTTTGCTGAACGTTTTTTAAGACCGAAAAAAGGTGTAAAAACGTGTGCGCAACGATCATCAACCAATGTGACTTCCCATGAGATGTGCCGCGACGGCGCAGGCGGTGAGAGTGCCGCTCCACAGGTGCACACCGGCGGGTTCTGAGTTCGAGTCCGTTTACTTCCACTACTTCCGCACATATTAGTTTATTGTTATCACGCTCTTTTTTATGATTACGAGAGTCAATTTTAGACCATCAATGCTTGCAGCAAACCAAGGCCGTCTATTTGCGTCTTCACATGTGCCAGTTGTTCAACAAAGCATTACCAACATATCACCAACGATATCGTAGTTGCACACAAAACGCATACCTTACGGTTAAATATTATGAACCCTGCTGGTGTGACAAGCTCTTGTGTTTTACTTGTTTCATCGTTTTGTACCATAGCTGTTGAGGAAGGGAAGAGCAATAAGCCTTTTCATTTCCAGAGAAATGACACGGTGCAGATATACGTCGTTGGAAAATAGCACAAATAAACAGCAGTGGTTGCCATTGTAAGCATTGGTGGTCTAAAATTGACTCCTGTGATCACGAGAAAACGTAATAACAAAAACTAGTATATGCAAAGTATTGGCAATACACGGACTCGAACTCAAAACCCCCCAGGTGTGCAGCTTTAAGGCGGGCATAGAGGTTGATGATTGTTGCGCACACCTCGTTTTCAGGCCATTAAAAAGCGTTCAGCAAAAATTAACTGTACTTCTGGACTCCGCTTCATCCTTCCAAAATAGCATCGTAAAGCTTACTGTGCATTACGAACCTTTCGTTGCAAGCCCCACCCAACACTCCAGCAAACGTAGGTTTTTCTGAATCTATGGTGGCCAACAGCCCACCACAGCTTCCTGATTCCGGGCGAAACTATCACGGAGGAGATGTGCTTATCAACTATAGTGGAGAGGAAACTACAACTACAGTTCCGTGAAACTTTTTCGAGCAGATGAGTGAACAAACAAATCCGATGTCGAAAATTTTCGAGCGAATGAACGAACGAATTTATTCGCTTTTTTTTCGGTTGATCGAATTGTCGAGCAACTTGTTTGAATCAGGTTCTGTGCCTAAGGATTAGAGGTTTATTCGATATTCAAATAAAATTATTCAATTTTCGAATAAAGTTGAAATTTTCGATTTTCGAATAATTTTGGAAGATGGCTCCCTTTCGATGTTCGAATACGAACGAATATTCGACTTTTTGAAACAATCAGTGTTCGAAATTGAACGAACATTCGAAAATCTAGAAATATCGAATTTATTTGAATCAGGTTTTGTTAGGGCTATTCGAATTATTAATCGAATATATTTGTTCGAACACAATTATACTGCCAACAAATTCACGAAACTTGCAACAAACTTGATCGTATAGGTGAAGGAGGATTTTCTCCTTCACATTGGTCTAAGGAGGCATATTTCAATGATGATGCGACAGAGGCAGCACGAGTTGGGCTATAAGACCCTCGACCATCCGCAATACTTAACAGACCTACTGTCTACCACTTTTCAAGCACTTCGACAACTTCTCGCGCGAGAAATGCTTCGAAAATCAAGAGTTCACTTCTTCTTCTTCTTCTTCTTCTTCTTCTTCAGCGTTTATCCCGCATCGTAGCGGGGTTCGCTATTCTGGTGTTATGACGCCACCTTTCCCGATCCAGCGCCAGATCAGGGTGAACACCAGTAATCTTCAAGTCCGTATGTAATATATCTAACCAGCGCTGTTTCGGGCGCCCTCTAGGCCGCTTTCCAATTACGCCTAAGTTAAGGCCTATCTTGCGGACGCTCTCTTCCTTTCCACGCAGAACGTGGCCGTACCATCGTAGGCGAGCTTCGCGCATCTTGTCAGCTATCGGCGCGACACCAAACTTTTGCCGAATAGCATCATTTCGGATGCGATCCAGGCGCGTAACTCCTGCCGTCCAGCGTAGCATCTTCGTTTCCATTACGCTGAGGCGACTTTCCGTTTCCTTTGTCGCAGGTCAACACTCAGCTCCGTACATGGCTACCGGCCGGACGACGGCTCTATATATTTTTGACTTCAAGCGCTCCGGATCTTCCTATCACAGAGCACGCCAGTCAACGAGCGCCGCTTGGACCAAGCTGCACTGATGCGTGAGTTCACTTCAACCATCAGTTTGCCGTCAGACGCGACTGCTGATCCCAGGTACTTAAAGACCGAGGTGCGTGGGAGCTCGATGCCGTTGATCTTCATGGAGCTGGATTCAGTAACGTCCGTCGTTAGATATTGGGTCTTCTTCACGTTTAATCTGAGTCCAAACCGCTCCACCAAGCTTGCAACTCTCGCTCGAGTTCATCTTTATCTTCGCTTGCGAGCAATACGTCATCAGCATAAAGCAACGTTCAAGGAACGGGCTTCTGAAAATCCCGTGTGATAGCATCCATGACGACAACAAAGAGGAGTGGGGAAAGCACAGAACCCTGGTGTACCCCGACAGAGATGGGAAACTCCATCGAGGTTCCAGCTGCAGCTTGAACTCGACTCTTTGGACAAGAGTAGAGAATTCGCATCCACTCTATGAGCTCTTCGGGAACTCCATGATGTCGCAAGGCGTACCATATCACTTCACGCGGTACGCGGTCAAAGGCCTTGTCTAAGTCGAGAAAGGCGATATGCACGAGCTTCTGTTTCTCGCGGTGCTTCTCTAACAGGAGGCGGGCGGCGTGTATGGCATCAATGGTGCCACAGCCAGCCACGAAGCCGCACTGATTGCTGGACAGCTGGACGATTTCACGAATTCGTCCGTCGACAATTCGCTCAAAGATCTTCATGCTGCGCGAAAGCATACGAATTGGACGGTAGCTGGAGCAGTCTGCAGGACTGCCCTTCTTCTTCCAAATCGGAATCGTCGTGCTTTGGCACCAACACTCAGGCACCTTCTTCTCCGCCACAACCTGGTTAAAGAACTTCGCCAACCCCTCAGCAGGGTACCAAAACTTCGACTTCCACAGTTCTGCTACCACGTCGTCGGGTCCAGTCGCTTTGCCTGGCCTCATCTTCTTCAAAGCCGCTTCAGTCTCCTCCACGGTGATTTTCTGGACGGGGCCGTGGGTTGGAGCCGTTGAAGAGGCGTTTGGATGAGGAAATTCTACTGTAGAGATTTCCTCAAAGTAGTCGCGCCATCGCATCAATGCCTTGTTGCGGTCCGTAAGAAGACGGTCGTTCTCATCATTGATGCCGAAAAACTTCTCAATATCCTCGGCCTGCCGATGGCGAAACTTTGCAAGTCAGTACAGATACCGCTCACCACCGCGAGAGTCGAGCTTCTCGTTGACATCTCCATAATGAGTGGCTTTGCAACAGCCACGGCCTTCTTTGCAGCTTTCTTCGCTTCTTGGTACTTCCGCCAGTTATCGGCCGTCTTTTCGCCGAGAAACACGTGATAGAGCGTCTTCTTCTCTCGAACTTTGACTTTCACGTCATCTGTCCACAGCCATGTCTGCTTGTCGACCTTCCGTCGCCCAGGCTTCGTAATGCCGAGTTACAACTGTTGACGTATCGCGTCGGTCGCCTTCTTCCAAGTTTCGTCGACAGTCGTGACTGTCGGTAACCGCACGCGAGAAATTAATGCTGCTTCCTTTTCTCTCATTCGCCACCACTTGATTCTTGGTGCACCGCATCGCTCGACCTGCTTCAGCCTCGGAGAGGCGATCTTCAAAGTGCAGATCAGCGGTCGATGCTGTGGGGCGACCGTCTCATACGGCACGACCTTCGCGTCTGTGACAATACTTCGGTCGCGATCCTTCACGAGCACAAAGTCTATCTGAGACTTGGAGCTCCCACTACAGTATGAGATGAGGTGGGAGTCGCGTTTTCGGAAGACGGTGTTCACAATGGTGAGGCTATGCGATTCCGCATACTCAAGAATACGCTCACCATCGGCGTTACGAGACCCGTATCCAAAACCACCATGACAGCTGTACCCGTCCTTCGCAGCACCTACGTGCCCATTAAGGTCACCAGCGACTATGATGACATCTTTACCTTGCGGCAGGACCACCTCGTCTCCTGCACCGCACAGAAATCAACTCTTCTACGCTCCAGTGCTTCAACCAACTCGCACGAGCGGCCCGTCAACGTACCCACATTCAGAGTTGCCACGCGGGTCCTGCTTACGTTACGGGACTTTCGGACTAGCTCAGTTGCCCCCCGATGCCGTCCTCGCATCAGGGACCCTCGCATATTTTCCACACTCGCCGGGCTCTGCGAGTGCGCGTCGGCTCCCGCGGACGCCGTAGCACTATCTCGAGAAACATGACTCTTCATATACTATGTGATGTGACATGGGTCTTCGTAGGCCGGCCTGTCACAAGGGCCTGTCGCCTCCAATCGAGTGTCCGTGATCGGCTTAGCTCGCAGAGCGAACAGTTTCCAGTGGCACCACGTGGAGAAACGGGCATCGCCACCTTCGAAAATCAAGAGTACACAAGAATCAAAAATCACCTTCGCCGACTTCATTGCCTCTCGGGGCCCGGATTTCTACACTACCAGTTTGATAAATCCGTTTCTTGTTGGCAAGAAAGTGTTGATTTCAATGGTGTTTATATCGATTAATAAAGTTTATTTTAAAAAGTATGACCTCGTTAAGGTCAAAGTTAGAAAACGAGATTATTTTTGCACCAACATAAATGTAACAAAAATTGGGACGAGTTGAGCAGGTCAGTGCATTTAGTTATGACAGTATTTCTAACGATATACAATGGGCCGAAATTCATGGCACCATACCAATTTGTGCAGAATAACAAAAAAGGCAGACTTAATTCCGTGGTTCAAAATCTTCACAAGGAAGCTTTCTCTAGATTCTATAGAGCTTTATTGAGCGCCACTTACGACAATCAGAACATATAGACCTCGGCTTGCAAAGAGATTGGTTAGTTTCTACATTTAACCTTCAAAAATAGAGGAGTGCTTCGGATAAAGTCAATGCCGTCTGTATCAAAGCAGAGCACCGGCTGATTCAGGAAGCATCTCACGAGATGATACATTGGACCATAGTCTTCTCTCTACCCGAGCCTGGAGAGCCGTCAATGAAATAAATGGCGTATTTTGTTCAAATCTCCTAAAACCTCCAACCCAGTGAACAACGTCGGGTGGTGGTGTTTGGAAAAGGGTATTGCTCATTCAACAGCGTTTGTCGTCAGGTGTTTTAACAATTTTTAGCGTGTTTGTTTCCACCCCAGCTACCCATCAGGATGTCTACTTTGGTCGGTAGAGGGGCGAACTCAAACGCGAGATTGACTTGTGGAAGCACTAGCAACGTCTACTACCCACTGCGCCATCTGTGTTCAAGGAAAAGGATAAACTACAAAAAGCAGCGTTAAAGAATCCCTGTTTGGGGTGTGTCACGCA
The DNA here is from genome assembly GCA_947359475.1 of Heligmosomoides polygyrus bakeri. NCBI lineage: Eukaryota > Metazoa > Nematoda > Chromadorea > Rhabditida > Heligmosomidae > Heligmosomoides > Heligmosomoides polygyrus. Next base: position 15,770,478 of record OX375870.1, read on the forward strand.
TCCCACTTTGAAACAATAAGCTCGAATCGGAGTGTACGCTACAGCCAGCCCCCATCTGGTACTGCGGTATCAAGTGACCTGTTCCCAAGTTATAACCACCATAGAATTTTTGTTCAGATTGCTCAACAAAAAGCATCGCACCAGGTAAGACCCAGACAAATCTCTCCTAATGAAATGTCGTTACAACAAAAAATAAGAAGTGCGTCAAATGTCAAACTTTACCAAAGTTAAATATTTCAGAGTTTATCAACCTTATGAGCTTTGATCGTAAGAATATTTCTGAGATGAAGCAGGTTTGTTTTTAATGCACATTATGAAGCTTTTAAAAAATTTCTGAAATTACATCTGAATCCATAACTTACTGTTGACCTAGACGTCGTCCATCTTCTACTTTTTCAGCCAGAAAATATGTGTAAATTGTATTTGCTTTTCTCGTTTGGTGATTTTTATTACATTACTACACACGATTGTACTTGTACTCGTGTAAATAAAATAAACAATTAAAAGAAACCTGCCCTGATGAATAACTTTAGAAAAAATTTGACGAAATTCCTAGTAGATTTCATTGCAAGTTAGTCAAACATTGCCCCAGTACTTCATATTCTGAGCAACGTTTTTAAAGATGAAATTTACCAATGAATCGGCAGAAGATGCATGCCATCACAGTGACCAGCGCGAACACTAAATCCCACGTGTGATTCTTCGAAAATGTTGACAAACCGAGGAAAACGAAGATGATTGCTTCGCAACTGAAAAGTGCTTGTTTATGTTAAACAGACGAAAATTAGTAATAAGTATTGGATATACGACTGATAATATAATACTTGTTTAGATAGATAATACTTGTATATTGTATTTGCTTTTCTCGTTTGGTGATTTTTTATTACATTACTACACACGATTGTACTTGTGCTCGTGTACAAGTACAATCGTCGTGTGCAAAAAAAAAAAAAACAAACAATATGCAATCGATTTTTGCCCGACTCCGTGCAACAGGGGTCCATGCTGATACTCCGGAATGTGGAACGACTCGTTCGGCGAAGACCTGATAAACAAA
>OX375870.1:15771734-15812626 GCA_947359475.1 Heligmosomoides polygyrus bakeri
AAATCGTGTCACACTAGGCTAACCTGCATTTTCGCACTGCTGTAACTTTGTCCTATCATAAGCTACATCGCTGTATTTCGGCGCGCTATTAGACCATTTTGCTGCTTCCAGAATTTACAAGCTGCAATCGGAAAGGTTCAAACATGACAGAGTTATCGCGCTCAGAACACGCCCGCGCATGCAATTTAACACAACAACAGTCGATGTTCTCCTCGCTCTTAATTGCCCGCATTAAAGTTTTTCTTACTCTCAATAACACCGTTCAATTCAGCATGAAAAGCTCTATCGAATGGCATCAAGCGTGGCCCAACTCGAAAACATCGATTTTTCGATCATCATCCTTCCGCCGCGGCCTCGTCCTCGATGCGAAACAGTCAAAAATTGATATTTCCAAAATCGGTTCGAAATTGATACCGCTCGATAGTGCTTTCTATGCTGAACGGAACGGTGCCATAGCGAGTTTCGAAGACTCAAGTCTGGGCGAGTAGGAGCGCAAGAAACTCTAACCGCTAGGTTTCGCCACTCTAAAACGGCAGCTGAGGCTAAGGCAGCTTGGGCAGCTGAGGAGCTACGAGCACGTCGTCGTAAAGTACCTTAAGCGCTCTGTTCGCGTACGCATTTTAAAGCCGTTAGCTTGTGGCGTCCTTCTCACAGTGGTCCACGGAAATCGGAAAAAAATGCTTCACACAAGCCTCACCTGCATTTCCGCAACCCTTATAACATTGCTCCCTCCTATGCTAAACCATTCTGCTTTGGCGTGCTAGCAGAAAGTTTGACTGCCTACAAGACGTACAAGCTGCAACCTGAAAGGTTCCAACTTGACAGAGCTATTGTGCTCCAAAGACGCCCGCGCGTGCAATTTGCGAGCGGTCGCCCCCCCCCCCTCGATTGAAAGGTTCTATTCTGTATGCATTGTTCACGGCGTACACCAAAGTTTCGCTGGGACAGATTGGAGCTAATCCTGAGTGGGGTGGCGGGGAATTTCTGATAAAACTCCCCATACGCTCAGTCTACAAGCTCTCCCCCCCCCCCCCCCCCTCGATTGAAAGGTTCGATTCTGTATGCATTGTTCACAGCGCACACCAAAGTTTCGCTGGGACAGATTGAGCTAACCCTGAGTGGGGTGGCGGGGGAATTTTTGATAACATTTTCGAAATAGTCTTGAAAACGTCGCAGTTCCCAGTGAGAGAAGGTAGAAGCGCAGGGGACATGCGCTCGCCCACTCGATTGATAGGTTAGGTTCTGTGTGAATTGTGCACGGCGCACTCTCGGGGCATTCCTGGCTTGACAGAGCACTGGCGACGTACACCATCTTTGAGATACTCTGAAAGCACGCATATCCTGGGAAATAAGCTGCTCTAATCGCCCGTCCAGCCAATTTTGGACCACCCACGGCGAAAATACGGGTGTTCCGGTAAAGTTGAACACATGTTTGTGTAGATATCGAAGAGGCGAATCGAATGGTACCAACGGTTATTCAAGAAACCTAAATCTGAAGGAGTTATGAGTGTGCGACGCTTTGCGACGCTATGTTGGCGTTTTTTCGCCCACTTTTGACCGTGCGGCGCGAGCGGTATTGTAAGCTAATCACGGACATTCCAATGCAGGCGACAGGCCCTCGTGACAGGCCGGCCTACGAAGACCCATGTCACATCACATGGAGTATGAAGAGTCATGTTTCTCGAGATAGTTCTACGGCGTCCGAGGGGAGCTGACGCGCACTCGCAGAGCCCGGCGAGTGTGGAAAATATGCGAGGGTCCCTGATGCGAGAACGGCATCGGGGGGCAACTGAGCTAGTCCGAAAGTCCCGTAACGTAAGCAGGACCCGCGTAGCAATGCTAAATGTGGGCACGTTGACGGGCCGCTCGTGCGAGTTGGTTGAAGCACTGGAGCGTAGAAGAGTTGATTTCTGCGCGGTGCAGGAGACGAGGTGGTCCTGCCGCAAGTCAAGCGACATAGGACGAGGCTTCAAGGCCGTTCTATGTGGAAGTCCCAGGACCACCAGTGAAGTTGGAATAATCGTCTCCGAACGATTTCGTGACTCGATTGTAAACGTCGAACGCTATGACGATCAGTTGATGAAGATCGTTTGTCGCCACTAAGGAGCGACTCTATCATTTCTTCTCTGCGTATGCTCCGCAGACTGGCTGTTTCCGATCAAGCCAAGGATGAGTTTTGGAGCCTGCTTGATGAGAAGACAGCAGAGATACCGCCGAAAGATGTCATCATAGTCGCTGGTGACCTTAATGGGCACGTGTAGGTGCTGCGAAGGACGGGTACAGCTGTCATGGTGGTTTTGGATACGGGTCTCGTAACGCCGATGGTGAGCGTATTCTTAAGTATGCGGAATCGCATAGTCTCACCATTGTGAACACCGTCTTCCGAAAACGCGACTCCCACCTCATCTCATACTGTAGTGGGAGCTCCAAGTCTCAGATAGACTTTGTGCTCGTGAAGGATCGCGACCGAAGTATTGTCACAGACGCGAAGGTCGTGCCGTATGAGACGGTCGCCCCACAGCATCGACCGCTGATCTGCACTTTGAAGATCGCCTCTCCGAGGCTGAAGCAGGTCGAGCGATGCGGTGCACCAAGAATCAAGTGGTGGCGAATGAGAGAAAAGGAAGCAGCATTAATTTCTCGCGTTCGGTTACCGACAGTTACGACTGTCGATGAAACTTGAAAAGAAAGCAACCGACGCGATACGCCAAGCTGCAAGATTGGAACTCGGCACTGCGAAGCCTGGACGACGCAGGTCAACAGACATGGCTGTGGACGGACGATGTAAAGGCGAAGGTTCGAGAGAAGAAGTCGCTGTATCATGTGTTTCTCGCCGACAGAACAGGCGACAACTGGCAGGAGTATCAGAGGGCGAAGAAGGCTGCAAAGAAAGCCGTGGCTGTTGCGAGAAACTCATTATGGTGATGTCTACCGAAAGCTCGAGTCGCGCGATGGAGAGCGGTATTTGTACCGACTTGCTAAGACCCGCCATCGCCAAACCGAGCGATTGAAAAGTTCGTTGGCATCAATGATGAGAGCGGCCATCTTCTGACAGACCGCAAAAAGGCGCTGAAGCGATGGCGTGATTACTTTGAGGAAGCCTCCACTATGGAATTTCCTCATCCGGCCATCCCTTCTGTGGCTTCTGTTCACGGTCCCGTTCGCAAGATCACCGTGGAGGAAACAGAAGCGGCTCTAAAGAAGATGGAGCCCGGTAAGGCGACAGGGACCGGATGATCTGGCAGTCGATGTTTGGAAGTCGAAGCTCTGGTATCCTGCTGAGTGATTGGCTGAATTCTTCAACCAGGTAGTGAGGGAGAAGAAAGTACCGGAGTGTTGGCACAACAGTACGACGATTCCGATTTGGAAGAAGAAAGGCAGTCCTGCAGACTGCTCCAATTATCGTCCGATTCGCTTGCTTTCACACAGCATGAAGATCTTCGAATCCTCGATAGACGAATTCGTGAAATCGTCAGGCTCTCCGACAACCAGTGCGGCTTTGTGTCTCGTTGTGAGACCATTGATGCTATACACGCCGCCCGCCTCCTGGTGGAGAAGCATCGCAAGAAACAGAAGCCGGTGCATATAGCCTTTCTCGACCTGGAGAAGGCCTTCGACCGCGTACCGCGTGAGGTTATATGGTACGCCTTGCGACAACACAACGTACCTGAGGAACTTATAGAGTGGGTGCGGATGCTCTATTCTTGCCCAAAGAGTAGAGTGCAAGCTGCAGCTGGAACCTCAATGGAGTTTTCCCATCTCTGTTGGGGTGCACCAAGGTTCTGCGCTTTCTCCACTCCTCTTTGTTGTCGTCATGGATGCCATTACGCGAGATCTTCAGAAGCCTGTCCCATGGACATTGCTCTATGCTGATGACGTGATGCTCGCTTTCGAAGACAAAGACGATCTCGAGCGGCAGGTGCAAGCTTGGTGCGACCGTCTGGCGAGGTTCGGATTCAAAGTGAATGTCAAGAAGACCGAGTACCTAACGACTGACGTGAGCGAATCCGGCTCCATTAAGGTTAACGGTACTAAGCTTGCACGCACTTCGGTGTTTAAATACCTGGATCAGCAGTAGCGTCCGATGGCAATCTGATGACTGAAGTGAACTCACGCTGTGAGTGCAGCTTGGTCCAAAGGTGGCGCACGTTGACTGGGGTGCTCTGCGAAAGGAAGATACCAGAGCACCTGAAGTCGAAAATTTACAGAGCAGTCGTCCGGCCGGTGGCGATGTACGGCGCTGAGTGTTGGCCTGCCACTAAGGAAGTTGAAACGCGCCTCAGCGTCATGGAGACGAAGATGCTGCGCTGGACGGCTGGAGTCACGCGCATGGACCGCATCCGAAACGAGGCTATTCGGCAGAGGTTCGGTGTTGCCGCCGATAGCGGACAAGATGCGCGAATCTCGCTTACGATGTTACGGCCACGTTCTGCGTGGAAAGGAAGACAGCGTCCGCAAGACAGGCCTTGAATTGGATGTATCTGGAAAGCGGCCTAGAGGACGCCCCGAAGCAGCGTTGGTCCGATACGTTACACACGGACATGAGAGTAACTGGTGTCCCACCCTGATCAGGTGCAGGATCGGGAATGGTGGCGTCGTGACACCATAAGAGCGGACCCCGCGACGAAGCGGGACAAACGCTGAAGAAGAAGAAGAGAAGATATAAGATTGTGGACATTCTGACAATGGTTTCACTCTACGAGTGCGAGAGTTGCGAGTATGTGAGAACTATGAAAAATAAGAGCTGACAAATGGCTTGACCAAGCACGCGAGTTCATTCACTACAAAGCTGTATGGCTTGCAGGTATGAGTGTGGATTCGAAAACATGACGGATGGATCGTCATGCTTTTTCATCTACATATATTGCTTACCGTGTAACGCTCGGTAGCTTAGGCTGCACTTTGCAGAATTAGTATTGTGATTCTTCTTTCCAAGATTCCTTATTTCACCTACACGTCGGTAAGACCGACTCGCCCCTCGCTATCGGATCTTGAGTGTGCTTTCTTCACTTTTTCGAAATATACAGCTGCGATTTATTTTAAGGCAAACTTTCTTACCATGATGAGAGCGTCTTCAGGAAGTACTTGACGGTTGTGAGCGCTTTTTCGTTGAGGTTCCCGGAAATATACGGCTTCATCATAAGACCGCATGTGACGATCCTAAAAGATGGGGCTGTTTTTGTAAGTTGTTATCGATATTAGAACGCCTAAAAACGGGAGAAGAGGGCAGAAACCGAAAGGCAACGTCTCACGCGAGAATGCCAGACATGTGAACGCTCTCCGAAATCAGGTAGGATAAGTACGGGAAGAAGAGACAGACTAGCGGCTGAAGAATCGGCACGTCGTACGACCACCTGAACAGTGCCATTGCAAAGCAGGGGAATAGGCCGTTCTGACCAATTTTTGAAACGGAACACACTTCGTCGCGAACGCAGTCACACAAACCCAGACCAGACCGATCAGAACACCGCCGGTGGAAACCATCGCGAAGTTGAGGAGCGCATGCACGAAGTCTTCTCGAATCAAATTCTCGCTTCCAATTTTCGCCATTGAGGACAGCGAGTGATAGAGCACCTGGAAAGGCAGGGTGAATATCGAATACCTCTACCACATCCTGCCCTGGCGAGACGCTGGTTAGTAAGATAGCTTCTTATTCTTCCGGTTCCTAAAGGCTTTCTAGAAGTTGATTGTTTGAACCGCTTCTATAAATTGCTTAAAAGCTTCAGCTGTTTTGAACGCGAACGCCGCTACCAAAAGTTTCTAGTGTCCAAGGCGCGACCAATCAATTGTGCGACGTATCGATTGTACGACGTATTGATTGTGCGACTCAGACGATCAATAATGATGGCTTTCACAGCGCTGTACCACTCTGCGTTTTATGTATAAATTCCACCTACTGTTGTTATAGCTACTGTTATACTAGGTCGGACAAAAAGTTCGCGTCGTTTTAGTATCTTGGGTATTCCCGTAGTCCTGCACTCCACGACTTCATAGGAAGTATTGATACCTTTACGTAGAGAAAGCCCGTAGCTTTTAATGTGAATGAAATAACTTCTGGATCCAAAGTAAGCGTGTTCCAAAACGAAACGAGCTTCTTACACGCTAAATTACAGACTCTCCAAGATGTTATAGATGATTTTCTGTTTAAGAAAAATTTTGAGAAAGTTTCCTTGAATTTTTTAGTTCAGCAGCCCAATAAGTGTGATAATTTTCAAAAATTTTCATTTTTCGAGGAAAACATTAAATTAAATTAGTCTCCAGCTTCTCGCTTTTTGGAACATTTGTCAATGGTGTGCCATCATAAGGTTTTAAGGTGGATCTTTGTTTCGGCCCTATGTATCGACTATTTCGTCGTCTACGGAGGCCTAATGGACGAGTTATTTGGCGTGCATGTTCAGGGATTTTAGTTATACGGTATACTGCGCAGTGTGTTTTAGTCACTCATACCTGCATACTAGCAGAGGGCGGCTGCGCTCTAACAATAGTGGTGGATTTATGCGTGAGTTTATCACTCCTTCCTAAACGTTTTATATTCGATCATATGTCAAGATCGCTAGAGCGGCAAAAAAGGCGCTTGGTGGTATAAAATACGTATAATAAAAGCCTGCATCACATCCAGTTCTCTGAAGACGACAAATTAGTCGAAACGTAGGGCCGAAATGAAGATCCCCTTAAAACCACGTGTTGGCGCATGATTGTCAACAACAAATTATTTTTTTTTTTGCGCAACAAGGCTGTAGTCATTTAGCGCTTTGGAAAACAAGATCGTGGTATGTACTCGATAAGCTCGCCGCGATTTTTACTTGACCGATAGTGTAAATGGTGCTTAGACGAAGAATCGAAGTGAGGATATATATGTTCTATACAGTCACTTTTATTGTGTCGTTTACATACGTGAAACTGCAAGTAAACAGAAGTTTTGCTATTAAGTTGTCCGGAAAGTTCTCAGCGTTTTCAGCGCTTCACTTCGAGCTTCCATGACTTTCTCATTCTTATCGGATTTAGTCGAAGTAAGAACCGTTCGAATCAGCACATTTTTGTCAACGGATTACTGGTCGACTTTTTCCATCAGCGAAAAAAAAATAGGTAGACGAGACTTGACAAAATCCATGTAAGTGTTCTGGTTTGGTTCTGATTGGTGAAGGTTTACCAGCGGGAACGTTCTGGAAGTGTTTGAACAGGTGGTAGTCGGTTGATTAGAGGTCTGGAGATTAGGGCGGCTGAGGCAGAGCTTCAACCCTTAATTCGTTCAATTTTCGAATCGTGATTTCTGAAACTTGTGGGCGGGCCTTATCGTGCAAAAGCATCGGGCCTCTTCTGTTGACCAATGCTGGCTGAAGTTGACACAATTTTCGGTGCATTTTGTCAATTTCCTTACTGTAGGACTCTGCTGCGATCGTCTGGCCTGGTGCCAAAGTGCTGTAATGGACACTAGCCGCCGACCACCACATAGTGACCATCATTACCTTTTTTTGGTGGAAGTTCGCCTTTGGAAAATGCGCAGAGAGGTCGTCGGCGTCCAACCACTGTCCGGAGCGTTCCATGTTATCATACAGGATCCACTTTTCATCATAAGTGATGATTCGATCCAAAAACGGCTCAGTTTTGTTGCGTAGAGAAGAACAAGTCTCGAAACGTAACGATTTTTGCCGCTCACTCAACCCGTGGGGCACCCACTTTTCGAGCTTTTTCAAATCTCCAAGCCGTTTCGAAGCATCTGCAACAGAAGTTTTACTGACGTCAAGCTCTTCCGCGATACCTCGAACTGTTTAGGACGGTTCGGCTTCCACCAATTCCTTCAACTCGTCATCCAGGATTGCTCTAAGTCTACCGCTATAGGGATCATCTTCGAGGCTGGAATCTCCGGTCCGAAATTTACTGAACCGCTGGCGCACAGTGCTTTCTCCAACACTATTAGGCCCTCCCCTGATTGATTTGCCGAACTGTCTCGGCTGCGGATTGTACCAATTTGGAGTTAAAATAAAATATCGTTCGCAATTGCTCCTTCGACATACTTCAACAAGCCCGTCAAGAAAAGAAATATAAAATAACGTTGAAACATAAATTGGTTAGATAGAGCGAAAAATCCTATACAGAAGGTAGCATTAATGCACAATGCAAGTTAAATTTTTACTTAACAATAGACGGATGAAAAATAGTAACACAGAGCTTTCCGGACAACCTAATACTCAAATCGCGACGTCTTGGACGAAAGCATGACTCAGTCTATTTTTACTTACACACTTACAAATCGCTGCCTTAGTTCTCTTTAAAACAAGCTTTAAACCACTTTATTTTTCGAAAATTTAAAATTTTATAAAACTTTAAACAACGTGTTCGCTTACTGGGTATATGAGTTAAAACTTAAAGAAAGTTATACTAAACACTTTATTGAAGAAAAAACATTTTTAAATTACATGAAGAGTCTCTAGTTTAATGTGGAAGGAGGGAGCTTTGATTTGGAAAATGCTCAGTCTGATTTCAATAGCGTCAGGTTTATCTAGAAGAGTGTCTGGTTTGACGTGAAAGGTTGTGGCGAACTTTTTGAGTGCACGCTTTGATACGCTGTACGCTTGCATTATGGTTGTGCTTTAAAACAAATTTTAATTTACTGTCTTTTCTTGAAAAATAAAAAATTTATAAAGCTGCAGCTCTTATTGGGGTAGACTATGTATAAGGGTGTCCCACAGGAAATGTCGCTTCGGACCGAAAAGTTAAATTCATACAAAGCAATTAAAACCAAACTTAATTTGGTAATATATTCTCTACAATTATCAACAACCTTTGTCCAGCGTACACTCAAAGACTGGATCCCGTCTTTGAAAAAATGTGCAGGCCACGAATCGAGGAAGTTGGTCACCCAAATCCGGACTTCGACGTAGTCAGCGAACTTCTTCCCTGCCAAGGCGTGCTGCATCGAACGGAATATGTGGTAGTCGGATGGGCAATGTAAGGGCTGTACAGCTGATGAGGCAAAACGGTCCAACCAAGCTTCTCGATTTTATACTGAACGATGAGGCCTCGCATTATCATGCAGCAAGTTGGTAGAGGACGTGTCAACTCGATTTTGATTTAAATTTGGACCAGGATTTGGAGCAGACAAGCTCTGCTGTCATTATTCAGGGGCCTGACTTTCGTGCCCTTTGTCTTCAAGACTTTCTTCGCCGGCGGCAAGACGTTGAAACCACCGCTCGCATTGTCTTCTGAAGACGACATCTTCGCTAAATGCAACTCCCGATGAACGATGCGATTCCTCAGCGGATTTCTTCAATTTAAAGCCGCAGAGCAGGATCGCGCGCACAATCACTTTCTGGTCCATTGTAGCCTGAAGGCTATAATTGTATAAGCCGATGAAGGAATAAAGCATGGAAATAGGAGATGCAGGAGATGAATCGCCGCGAAAAACTGATCCCAAGTGAGCTCACAACCGATGCGAATAACTGTGAAAAGAGGGCCAGAATGTATGCGTCATTCCGGGTGGAACAACCTAATGTAACAAAAAAAATTACCAGAAAGTTATACCAATTTTTCATTGAACAAAAAATACTCTGACCTTATCTTATTGAGTCTGTGATTTACCGTGTTCGAAGATAATTTCGATTTGGTAGAGTTTGTTTTGGTTTCAAAAGTGTATAAAGTCAGCTTTGAAGAGTGTCCAATTTGATTTTAAAAGTGTTCAATTCAGCGGGAAAACGGGATCTAATCAACGGCGAGAAAATAGTTATGTTAACAAGTTGTGTTAGCATAAGAAAAGTGTATGCAGTCAAAATAGTTTATGAAAAAGCATATTGTAACTGAAACTGGACTTACGATGGTAACGGCGTCATTGAGTAGTGATTCGCCGAAGACACAAATATAGAGGAGTTGGTTGACGTGAATCTCCTCGAACACTGATAGTACAGCCACTGGATCGACGGCAGAGATCAGGGTGGAGAACAGGAGAATGTCGATGAACGGCAACGACCACTGATACAGCGGCGAGAAGGCGTAGATGATACCAGCTATAATCTGTTTGGAAGTGGCGTTAGATTCAAAAGTGGTACCATTCGCAGTGTCACATACAACCAACAAAAGAATTTTGAGCCATTTCTGCTGCAGCTCCCTATGAAGGCGTTTCTTGCTACAGCAAAACTCCCAAAAGCAATATATATTTTAGTGGAAAATATGAAAGGCTACAAGACAACACAAGTTGGACCCTGTAAAAACCATACCAATTGCAATTATGTTAAAGATGGTTCCAACAACGGCGTAGAGAAGTATTGTGCCGATGTTCGTGAAGAAGGCATTGTTCGGAAGGAAATAGCCGGCGTCAAGTGCTATCGGCGGTAGAAGGTAAAGGAAGAATAGATCTGAAAGGAAGCATTTCTCTGTGAAAGCATCTAGAATAATGTGGAAAATGTGTAACACATATGGAAAAAGCTCGCTTTGATTTGGAAAACGACCACTTTGATTTCAGAAGCGTCAAGCATGCTTAAAACAGTGTCCAGTTTGGTTTGAAAAGTGTCTAGTAAAATCGTGAAAATGGTATATGCTAGCATATTCATTGGCTCACCACACCAATCACATTGTATAGGTAAAATACACATTCAAATTGCCTCATGATATCCTATAAAAGTATAGTGCGTGGCGCATCCCAAACAGAAACTGACCAATACTGACTTTTATCCCTACACTAATAGCGATTGTAAGAATTCCGGAGACCTCGATCTTGTCGCATTCCACATCTCCCCTAAGTTGTAGTGACTTGTTTTTCGCAATATTTCTTGGGGACTTCCGAAGTAGAGAGCCATGAATTCAATATCGGTGAAAAGCGACAGGGCAGTGGTATAGTATCCGGACCACGAGTGTGTGGAAATAAAATTCGAAATTTCGTAAATGGTAAATCGTTATTACGAAGAAACTGTCGTAAATCGTAAACCATAAGTCGTATGTCGTAAGAGTGACCTATGCGTATAGGGCAACACAGCTGAATGTTTACAGTTTTTTCTGTTAGTGTTAATACAAGCTGATCCATCATTGATCTACCGTGTTATTTTCAGATCAAGCTGGGCAGTTTCTTGCCAAATATTTTCCTTTTCCGCCTTTACCTTTCTTTTTGGTCATACATCTTTCAAATCAAACATTACACGTTTTAAGATAGTCGAAAAAGTTTGATTCAAAAAGTTTACCTCAACCTATCCATAGTGGTTCAACAAAAAGCTTTCATCGTTTGCATGACCATTAAATTTCCAACTTTTTAACAGTTCTTTAGTTGCGTAAAAATTTAGGATTTAGCAAAAGCAAAAGTAAAAAGTCACCTTCAAAAATATGACGTTAAAGGTTACTTCATCCTCACCAGATGATTACGAAGTATCTGTTCCTATGCCTAGTACACATTCATTACGTGTTACCGGCGTCGCTCGACAGGCGTCCGGGTTCAGGAGTTGTGTCACCCATGTCGCGCAGTCGGTGTCTAGGTTCAGAAGAGGTGTCACCGACGTCGCTCAAGTGGTGTCCGGATTCAGACGACGTGTCACCGATGTCGCGCAAAGGACGAACGGTTGAAAAGACGTGTTACCGACGTCGCTCGACAGGCGTGCGGGTTCAGGAGTTGTGCCACCCATGTCGCGCAGTCGGTGTCTAGGTTCAGAAGAGGTGTCACCGATGTCGCCCAAGTGGCGTACGGATTCAGACGACGTGTCACCGATGTCGCGCAAAGGGCGTCTGGGTTGAGAAGGCACCTCACCGTCGGCGTTCAACAGGTGTTTGGCTTCAGGGGTTGTGCCACCCATGTCGCGCTGTCGGTGTCTAGGTTCAGAAGAGGTGTCACCGATGTCGCGGAATGGATGCATGCGTTAAGAAGGGGTCTCATCGATATCGTGCCAGGGGTGCCCCGGTTCAGACGACATGTCACCGATGGATGACCAGTGAAGGGGGATCAGTAATGTGGGACTGGCAAAGGAGGGTCCAGTAATGGGGTGAGGGGGAGTGGAAAGAAGGAGGACCAGTGAAGAGGGGACCACTAAGGGGAACCACTGCAGGAGGAGGGTCCAGCAATGGGGGGGGGGAGTGGAAAGAAGGAGGACCAGTGAAGAGGGGACCACTAAGGGGGACCACTGCAGGGGAGGGTCCAGTGAGGGGGAACCGGTAACGGGTGGGGAGGGGGGGAGGGACCAGTGAAGAAGGGACCACTAAGAGGGACCACTGCATGGGAAGGTCCAGCAATGGGGGGGGGGGGAGTGGAAAGAAGGAGGCCCAGTGAAGAGGGGACCACTAAGGGGACCACTAAGGGGGACCACTGCAGGGGAGGATCCAGCAATAGGGGGGGGGGGGGAGTGGAAAGAAGGAGGACCAGTGAAGAGGGGACCACTAAGGGGAACCACTGCAAGGAAGGGTCCAGTAATGGGGGGGGGGGGAGGGAAAGAAGGAGAACCAGTGAAGAGGGAACCACTGAAGGAGGGGGTCCAAGGGGACCAGTAAGGGCGGACAATGATTTTTCATCAGTATCGTCCAACGGGTATCAGGCTTCAAAAGAAGTGCTGCTGACGTCGTTACACGTACATTGGGGCTTAGCATATGTATCACAGACGATATCAGCATGCGTCCGGATTCAGAACACGTGACCTAGACGTCGTACAACGTGCGTCCAGATTCAGAAGTCGTTCCACAGATCATACTTTGCACAGCATTCGTGAGAAAACTTTTTAAAGGCTTCGTGCGTGTACTTGACTCTCACTACGCCTTTATTTTTTTCACTTCGGCACAAGTGTAAGGGGTTTTGGCGGGGTTGAGAGCGAGGGTAAGGAGAATGGTTAAAGTTATCGGAGGTACATGATTGCTGTCGGACAGTTAACGGTATCGAGCGGTCTACCGACACCCATTGGTTTCATTTATGCTTCCGCAGATTAAGCACTTTGGGTTGAGACTCTTACAGTCTGTTCCTCAGGACTTAGTAGAACATGTACTTCGGAGAATGAAATGAAAGTAAGAGGGCCAAAAGAAGAAAAGAACACGGCCGGGTGTTCTATACTCGGGGTTTGGGGGCGAAGCCCCCAACCAGACGTTTGGCGGCCGCGAGGTCGCTGAACGTCTGGTTTTACTATAAGATACCATATAGTTAAAGGGGTTATATAGCAGGGATAGAATGAGAGGGCAGATGAGCCTTTTCCAGGCAGCTGGCGGCAGACAACCTCCCGGGCCCGGGCGAAGTAGATGTGACTCCCGTAGCAGGGCCTCGCTATCAGTACCAGGGGTGTGCGTTATTTTTTTTTGGTAAATTTTTGACGACCTTTTTTAACGAAAAATTTTCGCGTTAAAATCGGTAAATTCAGTAAAATCGTTAAATAGAATATCGCTTAGCTGCAGTCAGTTTGACTGTATTTTAGTAAGTAAAAAGCCAGATTTTTCTTCATTGATTATTCCAGTCTATCTACATGACCATTATATGTATGATGAATATAGCTTCATCTTTAGAAAAGTAACGGCTGTCTTATCAAAAATTGCTAAGCGAGAAAAAATCACTAAGATTTCAAAACCAAACAGTAACAGCAATACTTCTAAAATAGCAAATTTCTTACTTTGCTTAGTTCCTTTAGTTTTCGGAAAGTTGTCAAGTTTCTTGTAAGATTCGAAGTGCTGTGAACCATAGCAACGATTCAACGATTTTGAGCATGCTCACTGGACCAGACAATATTTTTCAAAGATTTTGCGCACGGTAAGTGCTCTTACGGTCCAACATTTTTTCTATACCTCCATTATTGTTTCGGAGAATTACAGAACTACAACTGTTTTAACGAAGAATGCAGGTCAAGCAGTTACGACAGCGAATTCCTTGGTGCACTTGGTTTTCGGCAAATATTTACGAAGTTCAGATCTGTCTGTTTTACAGAATGATTCCTTCTGACCCACAAGGTCCCGCTCTCAATGCAGACGACAACAGAAAATAAAATAAACAGTCATGGACCGTTGGCAGAAATTTAGTGGAATCAAACTCTACTGCATTGAGTATTCTTGTCTTTCAACTAAAGGGAGGTAGATTTCAATTGTTAGCTTCTCCTCCTCTTTCCTCCGAAGGGACTGCATAAGAGACACACGTATTTGAAAGGGCGTTTCTCCTCTTATGAAAACAGCAGTCAACACCCTTTGCAATTAATTTTCATGAGGTTCGAATGTGTTTCGGGTATCCCAGTTTCTTTCCATTTTTGTAGAGCCCATTTTGGATTGATGAACGGTACTATAGTAAATTCGCAAACTAGAAGGAAAAATCAAAGTAAATTTCTTGTTAGAGCTAGACCTGCACCTTCAAAAATGTATCATTTTCTTAGAACTTCTTGAAAGATCTTCGTGCAATAAATTTGAACCATGGAAGGTGCCAGTTTTTGGACGACCATCACATATAACAACTGACGAAGAGTGTTCATCACTTCTTTTTTTATTTAATTTTATCGTTTTCATGTACACTTGCTTACTGTTTCACGAGTATACTGGTTGTAGTTCTACCAAATAAAACTGCCAGAAGACGAAAAGCCTCGTAAACCCTAGTAGAAGACGAAAAGCAAATTCGTCGACATGCACGGCATGAAATTCAATAACAGCGAAGAGTGACAGTTCCAGCAGCCACGCTCTGCCAGTTAGGCGGGGCTCAACGCCGCCCTAAGCCCTAGTTTAAACTTGCGCCGTGCGCTGAGCGACAGAATGGTCCGGGTAGATATCGACCGAGCGGCGCGAAAAATCAATATCTATGGTTATCGTGATGCCGCGCCGCGTGGCGGCGCAAGTATAAACTAGGGCTAACGCAGTCTCACAATCGTTGCCTGACGCTGCATGAAGAACCCGTCCAACTTTCCAGAAAACTCCGGGAGAAAAGGAAAAGAGCCTTTGCATTCCTACATTTCGTTTCTTGCACTTATTTTTTTCGCATTAATTGTATTTCGTGGCGTTTTCTTTGCGTCTTCTATGCTTTTTCATCCCACTTATGGACAACTACCAAAAACAGTGCAAAAAGAGACTCGTTGGGAAATACACATAAAAATTCTTGTGTAGAAATCAAGCGAGAAAAGCGGTCCATGGAGTCCAAAAGATACGAAACAACTGCATGGAAAAGTGAGGGCTCACACGAATAAATTGGTCAAGGAGCAAAAAAAAAATGTTCTCAAAATATAAACTTGGAATCGACTGAGTATTTCCACTGATTCAAGTTTGTAGAGGGTTTTCTCGGAATCGCGATGATTCTACGAAAGCACATTGAAAAAAATTCGTTAGAAGTGAATTTTCATGAAGAAAAAGCAAAAATTCAAAAATGGCGCGTAAAATGTCGTTAATGCAATTTAACGGAAATTTTCGTCGTTAAAGTTCGTTAAAAAGTGTTAATGAAAAATGCCGGTAAATCCGGTAAATCGGTAACACGTTAATCGTTAAAAGCACAGCCCTGATCAGTACCAGGGCTTCGCCGTCGAGGGTGCAGATTGGGTACAACCCGACAGAACAAAAAATAAATAATGAACTATTTCACCGCTCATTAACTCGGGGAACCAGCAACTACGCATATAATTCAACACACATCGCGTACTGAGCTAAGACATGGCGCATCTCTATCCTAGGACGACGACCAAAAGGTCTCGTGGTTATATTTTCTGCTTGTTTGTCTTGAAGTCCTGCAACAAAATTTTCAATCATTTTCCAAGATTTGACAGAAGCTGTTAAGATTTGGGTTACTGTCATGAGCTTATATCCCAAACATTCTTGAATATAATGCTATATTCTGAAATATTCTCGAATATAATGGTGGTTACGATTTAAGTGACCCAAAATCTCACGTGGTCACAGAAGATAATTTCATCGCATTCCACGTCAATCACACCCGGGAGGCCCAATGGCTTACCAAGGAGAACCACTTCTTACAAGTCCGACCCCCACCAGAAGGATGTGATGCTGTGCCGTTCTTGCCATACAGGAGGAATTGCACCAACTTGGTAGGACTCCTGGGGAACGCTCTACCTCGAGTTCCTTGAAGCCGGCACCACAGTGACTGCGAAGAACTAAGCTGTTGTTGAACTCGAAAAGACAGCGCACGATACGGTGTCGCCTACCATGGTGCAACGTTAAATCATTTGAAACATTAAAAAACGACGTCAAAACGAAGTGAGAATGAGCCATTAAAGGAAGGAGATTGGACACATCTTTGTAACCCGGGCCGCATCGTTTGCATGTCAGTTGCCCATAGATTGATGATATTTATGAAATTTTAGGATTTCCGACCCAAAGTGTCGTAATTCGTAAAAAATTTGCCAAAAATCGCTGTAAATTGTAAATCATAATTACGCACACCCTGATCCTGGCAGGGACTAAGGAGGCGTTGAAGGATGCCCTAACGGTCCGTTGCTTGGATTTCACTCACCTGGATGCAAGTAGATGTCGAGTACCCAGAGCTCGTCGAGTATCAGACCAACGATTAATCCGAGGACGATCAGAAGTGCAGATTCTGGGAAGATTTTTGCGAGAACGTTCGATCGATGGAACACTGCAACGAGAAGGTGTTAGTATTAGCGATGCGAGCCGTAATTCGACATGACATCGCTCGGATCATTCCGGCGACAGTTTTTTTCAGCTCAATAAATCCATCGTCTCAAATGCAAAGTTCATGATACATTTTCCCTGCTTGCCGAAAGCCGGCCGGCCGTCGGTAACACAGACGTCTGCGGCACCCTGCTATGGCGGTATATGTGTGTGTTTGAATATGGCCAGTCGGCTGTCGTCGGTGTGAGGTTGAGACGCGGAAAAACACGTTTTTCTATAAGATAAGACTTTTCGTAAGGTCGCTCGTTGTGATTCTAACTGACGATTAAAGTTGTGAAAATAACAAACTGCTTAACGCGCGACAGTGGGACGGTCGGGCGTAAGAGTGCGGCGAACGAACGAGTGCGATGACGTCTAAGGAACAGGCGATTTCCATGAGAAATACCATGTAAGATACCGTTTCGTTCACCGCGATCCTGTTCCAGGAGGCGTATGGCACGCGTTCTTCTGTGGATTCCCATTTCAGGATAAATTGCCGTCTCACACCAGTCGATCAATACGCAGTTGTCCTAAGAGATTGTTGCGTTTTCGGAGACGGGTACATATGCTGGCCGAACATGATGATGGATTACCGTCATCGCCATACCACACGCACATCACAGGGCACCACGATGGAGATGTATAGATAGGTGGCGGACAAAAACTTGTCAATGAAACGAGCGAAAAAGAGGAGGAAGATGAAGAACGGAACGCGCGGAAACGACGTTCCATGGACAGGAGGTCAGACTAAGAGTTCGCTGGAGCAGTAACTGCTCTTGGAACAGTTCGACTGTTGAAAAGACCAGAAAAATGAGCCTCATGGAGATCCAATTGAGATCTGACCCTTGAAGTGCAAGAACATTGGAGCATCTCTTGCACTGTCCTTCATGCACTCCATGAGGCTCATTTTCCGATCTTTTCAATAGTCGAACTGTTCCAAGAGCAGTTACTGCTCCAACGAACTGTGGTGTACCAATCAATACCCATTCTAAACACAGTCCTTATCGATCCTTATGTGATACTCCTCTTTACCTGACGTGAAAGATGTGTGGTGATTTCTTTTGTGCTAGTTTTAAAGTCATCATGAAAATTAACTGACGGAGGCAGAAGTAACACATGTATTACGGTAAAATGTACCGTATGTTCAGTAAAATACTGTAGAGCTGCAACGCCGACTAATTTTGTGCTATCGTTTATATAATTAACAAATGAACAAAACATCAAAAATCCCACGTTTAAGATAGAATGCATCAAGCATAGTTATGAAACTCTTTTCAAGCTGTTCAGTGCTCCGTGGTTGTTAGGTGGAATGTTTATTGGCCTGACGTTTCGACCGTCTCGTCGTCTTCAGAGGTACGATGCTCCACCGTTCAGTAGTAGTGATTGCGCTACTGCTTGGTGTCATTAGAGACCAGTTGCGATAGGTAGCACAGAACAGCTTGAAAAGAATTTTATAACAATATCGAGGTTCCAGGACGAAAGAACATGGAGACTGCATCGGTCATATATTAGAACCAATCACGGAAAAAATCCATGTGCAGAATGAGAGACGCAAAAAGGGCTAGGTGACTGTTTGCTACATTTTCATAAGTAGAGTGGTGAGTAGTAATTCTAGCAAGTGAGTGAAGGCTGGTATTGAAAAAGAAAACGATCAATACGTATCGGGAACACTGTAGTGCACGACGACAGTAAAGGGGCAGGAAAACGCTGCGCAATCTGTTGAAACTCCATGAGAACGATAGTACGACGGAGAATATCAAGAATAAAAAGAGTAGTCGGTCAATAGTTGTCTATTACACAAGAAAGCAGCCTGCACTTTAACACTGTGCACTCCAAATGCTTGCGAGAACATCAGCTGTAAAACCTGATCACAGATTTTGGTTTTCTTAGGTTCGAGTAATGCTCTCAACACATCTTTCGAAATAAATTCCATAACATAAGGAGGTAGTCTAAACTTACAGATTCTAGCCATAATGATGAGAAATAGCCAGGCGGAAATAAGAAGCGGAGTGTTCACATCGTGCCAGTGTAGAGCGGAGAACATCTGAAATTCCGGCGCCAATACGTTTTCAGACCAGACTTGGAGGAAAAGGCAAGGGATGACCTCAGAAGATGAAGCACATCCTAATAAGAAAGCTAGGACGTCTTCGCAGTGAAGGCTATTTTTTCGACAGGAGTCTATTTATTTTTCGCCGAACTGGCTCAGCTACAAGCAGAAGTTACCTAATAGCAATGATGCTGCAATTCAGAGTGCAGTTCTATGAAGGAAGAGAATCGTGTTATTTCTCTACGTACAGACAGAGAAGGCGAACTGTTCGTAACGATTTTGATCGCCGATCGTTACTGGGTGGTGGGCGGAGCGACGTGTTCGCCGCTCGAGAACTGTGAGAATGCCCGAGTTATGAAAGTGAGACTTTTCAAGGGGAAAAACGAAGAGGAACAGCGTCGTTGGCGTAGCCGAAGGCCTATAAGGTTTCCGGTGTTTTGGCTCACGCGCCCGTGTGAGTATAGCGATTAAATCCGAAAAATCAATAAATTAACTGTAAAGTGTGGAACGACTCAAGGAAAAATTTCTAACTTCAAAACTCAAGGAGTAGCACTGCGTTAACCAGCAAATTTTCAATAGTCGCCTGACTGCAAAGTGCCGCTGGTTTGATGGAATTGCAACATTTATACGACCAGATGATATCAATCATTTGCCAGAAGTGGACCCGATTGTCGCCGAAAAACGCAGAACTGTACAACGATCTTTGGTAGACGAATAATTGGCCGGATAGTGACGACGGTGATAGCCATTCATCTATCCGTCTCCTTTCTTTCCTCTTTTTCTTAGCGCCACCTTTGCGGCCAACACCCCAACGGCGATGCTCAGAATTTTTCGTCTCAAATGACGTTTGAACCACAGAAAATTATTAAATAATGGAAAATTTGTATGAGACTTGTTTGCGAACATCGAGGATCGTGTCTGCGTGATCTCCAAAATATAAGGTGTTTCAAAAAGGTCGCGCGGTGAATTGCTCGTAAAACTGGAATTGAAATAGATGAAGGAATAGCCATGCAGAACTCTAACCCCTTGGCTACAGCAATGTATTATAGCTCACTTCAAAGAGAAAGAACTTGTAAACCGTATGATGTCATAACTACAGGATTGCATCAAGCGCTCGCGCAGCTTTTCGCATCGTTTGATCTATTGATGGGAAAATATCGCTTCCATGAAAATTTTCTGAAAAAAGTTGCTTGGATTTATATTCATAGTTAGGCGCTTGGAGCGCGGTCCTAGGAGGTGTCTGCTGTTTTGTGCACACGATACCAGGATCTCGGGAAGGATTCCACGCATTCAACCATGTCTACCATCCCCTGCGATCGGTCGTTCGGTATCCCGTATGTCATTGTATGTATAGGCCTTCACTCAAATATGCTGCCTCCATAACAGCGTGTAGAAGTAGAGCATGTGGCGCATCTCCAAAGGGACCGATTAATGCCCTCCTTTGTCCTTTATGCTTATGCTTATGGTCTTGCGGACCACGGCATCGCTCACATTCGTTGTGTTTCCCTTCCATCGCCATCCGAAATGCTGTTGGCATTCGAAATCGGTGGCGTTGGCGAGAACTGTCGGATAGTGTTTCCATCAAGGACAAGTCCCCTCTTTAGCCGATGACCGCAGACAGTATGGCGTTCATTTCCACGCTGACGTCGAATGCCTTCTCGTAGTCGACGAATGTAACAGCTAGGAGCAGACGGTATCACCGGTGTCGCCTGTTGTCCCGTTGATCATCGACTTGCTCGAGCCGGCGCGTCTGCACTCGTCCCTCTCGCGCACCGAGGTGCTCCAATGGATCATCCTCGCTCGACAGATACGAAGAGCGTCATATCGTTCGTTCAGGGCTTTCACGAAGAAGTCCGACCAACGCGTTGAAGGGTGTCTAGGTGTTGTCTTAACATCCAGCGGAATCCGGTCAGCCACGGCCTCCTCCAGCGTGTGTCTGCAGAACGCATTATATGGCCCGTCCATATAATTTTCGACGACTTGAACGTCGAAGAGGCTTGGAACTCCAGAGGCCTTCTCTCATTTGGGTGAATCGCGTAACTCGAGCATCGTCTTCTCGATTCCCGCTGCGCCATACTGACAGCGTTTGTGTCAGAGATGTTCGTTTCGTAAAGCGAGAATGTGGCATCAGCAACTTGTCTGTTTCTCATGCACATCGTCTTCGTGTTACAAGTCGGCCAGGATTCGCTCCGCCTGACTAATGCTCGATGGTGTGAGCAAGAAATCGTCAGCGAAGCGAAGATGGTGCAGTTGTCGGGTCTTCACTCCTATGTCTTCCCGTTGTGGATAGCGCATGACGCTTCGCAGGGTGGCTGTGAAGAGCTTCGGGGATATGGTATCCCCTTGCCGAACCCCTCTCTTCAGGTCGATGACGACGTCGTTGTAGAATGGTGATATCTCGGCCGTGAATCCACTGTACAGCTCTCGAAGTACTCTGATGTAGTGAGAAGGAACGTTTTTATTGAGCAGGGCTTCGATGACCGCTTCAGTTTCGGCAGAGTCGACTGCCTTCTTCAGATCGATGGACATAGGGCACAGCGGCAGCTTGTATACTCGCGACACTTCGATGAGCTTCGTAATGGTGCTGAATCCTCTCCAAAATCCTGCTTGTTCGCATGGCTGTCCTTTGTCCAGCGTTCGGCTGATCCTATTCAGGATGACTCTAATAAAAATAACTTGTATGAAGATCGAAAAACTAGCCCACGAAGGTGAGAACTAGGAGCACACAGTATTCCCGACAAACTCGAGACGGTCAGGATCTGATCCGTGCAGTCGAATCCTTTGTAGATTCCGGATTTCTCTGAAGGAAGGTATCATTCAGTGCTTTTGCTACGCTCTCCATTTTTCACCCGTTTGGGAACCTAACCAGAGAATAGTATCTGACGCACGTCTGAACGATGGAGAGCATTCCAGAATCTTCACCCTCCACATAGGAGAAAAACACGACTCGGCTTTACTGAGTCCTTTAGCCCAAGGAGATAGGGGATCTCCAAGTTTCACACCGTCGGTGATTCGTTGCTCGTAGGAGTTATCTAGGGTGTTGATCACCAATATATCATCGGTTTTTGAAATTTTGGTCGACTTTAATTGAAAAAATATTCAAAACACGAAATGTAACATAAGAGAAGGGCAGCTAATAAAAACCTATTCCTCGTCACGCATTTGGAAGCCTATAGTGAGATATAGACCCACGAAAAATGGAAGAGGCGATAATACCAAACAAGGAATGAGCACCAAAAAAGCGATAACATTAGAAGGCACGGGAATCGAACACTTGGCCCTCCACATGTTGAGCAGGTCCGCCAACCTTTGAGCTACTAAATCGCTCGCAGCAGAGCCTTTCGTTCCTATACTTCAGTCAACACACACGGCACATGGGGAGTCAGTACGCGCTCACAGGGCGGAACCTGGAGGACTCCTAGCTCGTTGAGTTCAAGGACTCTTTGTCAGCAAAACGAGACATGTTTTTCTGCTATATAAGGGTATATAAGAGTGCTACCCATTTCCGCCGTTCAGACATGCGTCTGAGACCCTGCCCTGGTAAGTGCTAGTGATAAAGGTGGAACCAAAGGAAGACACGTTTTGTCAACCACTGTTTGGGATGCGCTACTCATTCTAGTTTTGAGGAATATCGTGTTGGCAATTTGAGCAGCCAGCACAATGAGTTGTGGTGGATGAAAAAGTCAGTGTGTTGTCCATTCTAGCCAAATACTCACCAATTCAGCAGACGTCAAGGAATGGAAAGCTCGATGGGCTTAGACGGGACGGGAACCAACGACCTCGGCTCGGGACGCAACTAGCAGACGATTCCTCCTTCTAGTGTGCAACTGCACATTACGTTGCACAATATCATTTGCAAAGCTTTGCACAAGACAGGTGTTTCAAGACGAAGTAAGAGAATTTATAGCCACATAACTTCTCGATCAGAGGATGCTGTTAGATGCTTGCGGTTCACCGGAAAACTGGTCGACAAGTGGGCGACATTTCACCAACATTTCAACAACAGTTCTACGTCGTATGTTTGAAACGTGCTTTTCGCCAAGTTTTAACCAGCTTTAAAGTTCCCGACAAGAGCGGCAAGTTCATCTGCTGGCGAAATTTCGCTCACTCACCAGTGAATTTTCAATAACGGACTGGCGGTCCACAACTGCGGATGCCTGAGTAGTTAATCGCTTAGGTTGACACTCATTCCCCTTTAGGTTGATCCTCTACATGATCTCCACTATCTTCTTCATTGCAATGATAAACCAGCAGACTCATAGAATTTAAGATTTCAGCTTGCCCTGACAAGAGTGACGGAAACAGAAATTTTTTGTTTTACATAATGGGGTAGTGAGACCCATGTATACAGTGCGTTTCAAAAGTATGTGGCCACCTTGAATTCAACAGTGTTGTCCTTCGCCTTTGTTTCTACGAACCGGCGTCTGTCGCATTCGATTCCTCGTAGTCGGAAATACCTATGTTGCTTTTTACAGGAAAAAGCTTGATCTCTAGCAAAAATAGATCGTTTTGGAAATTTTTTGTTTGTTTCAAAAGCATGTAGCCACTCTCATAAAGCGATTTTTATTAAAAATTAAAAGTCAATTGGACCACCATTATTTCTTGCTACATCAAATACCCTACTATGCATACTACTGACAAGTTTCTGGATCATTTCGTCACCAATGTTGTCCCAGGCAGTCAAAAGAGCGCATTTCAGCTCTCCAACATTGTTGAACTGCCTGTTATTCAAGTAGACATGCCGGACCAAGATACCGCACATGTTCTCCATTGGGTTGCGATCAGGGGAGCAAGCTGGCCATTCCACTACTCGGATTCGATTACGTTGGAGCCAGTCTGTGGTCGATTTTGACACATGAACTGCAAAACATGTGTCTGCCGTTTTCTCCCCGTTAGGAGGGGCAGCAGGCTGGACTCCAGTACGGCTTGATACTCTAGACTGTCCATACGACATGACAGAAATCTGAGCTTCAGCTTGCCGATACTGCAGAAACCTGCCCATGTCATCAGAAACCCGCCTCCGAAGTTCCGTCGAGGGAAGGTGATGGGAGCCTGTCGTAGATCTCTCCAGTAACACCGGTAACCATCGGGACCATCCGGATTAATTTTTTTTGGTCGGTAAAGATCACCGGAAGCAATAAGCGTGTGAAATTCATGACGTCGACGAAACCAGAAAGTTCCTACCTTTTTCCAATGCGTCGCCATGTTTTTGCGGGCAAGCACCAGTCGCGCCTGCTTGTGGAAGTTGAGATAAGATGCTTCCGCATGGTCTGTCTGCAGATGTGTTCGTTCGATCGAATAGAACGCCATATCGTTGTTCTTGATGCAAATAGACCCGTCTCAGCGCGAACTTGGTTGAAGCTTCGACACCATGCGGCTGATTCGTCGACGATCCTGGCTCGAAATCCTACGCGGACGACCCGGTGATTCGTCGACGATCCTGGCTCGAAATCACACGCAGACCGATAACCATTAGGATGTCGGTCGAAGGAAGTGGTCGACACATCAATGCGAGTGTCCGAGCTGACGAGACGTCTACGGGGGATCCAATGCGCTTAACGCCAGTTCGTAGAAACGAACGCGAAACGTGAAGCTATCAATTTCAAGGTGGCTACATACTTTTGAAACGCACTGTAGTGTATCGTGTCAGCGATCTCGAATTCGTTTTGCAAGATCCTGCGAAGAATCGGTAATTATCGATTTGAGCGCGTCTATATCCTCATGAAGCTGGTTGTCACATGGTCTTCCGCAAGTTCCTAGCAGCATGAGAAATCGAAACAAGCTCGTTTTCCGCCCAGAAACGCATTTTCTTAACGCGAAAGTCGCCGCGGGTAAACACGACGTTTTCAAGTGGAGAGCAAACAAAAACAAGAGCTGCAGCGGTACTACAGGCGTGTTCTGATGGAATGCCACTAGATGTCCGGCCGAAGAAAGCTTCTCCAAGCCGTTACTGCACTCTTCGAATACTCTTGACATGGGCAGTGGTGTGCTTCTTCTCATGGTACGTGTTCTTGACCTGTCCTTAGTTGACTACAATTTCTCCTTTATCTATGCAAGACATTAGCCAACAGGCATTTAGCCTCATCTACTCAGTGATAGCTTTCGCTGCGCTGCTCAACAAGAACATCCTGCCAGAAGAGTTGGGACCGCAGTCTATTCCGTACACGAATGTGCCTCGTCGTTATGATATTCAGCTGGAGTTCGATACCGAATACGGCCGATCTAACA
Source organism: Heligmosomoides polygyrus bakeri (assembly GCA_947359475.1). Taxonomy (NCBI): domain Eukaryota; kingdom Metazoa; phylum Nematoda; class Chromadorea; order Rhabditida; family Heligmosomidae; genus Heligmosomoides; species Heligmosomoides polygyrus. The sequence continues at coordinate 15,796,543 of OX375870.1, forward strand.
AGGTAGTGGATAATAGACTGTCGGTGTGTCCCTGCATTCGTTTCCGTCGGTCACGTTGGACAATTTCGAAATCTTGCACAACATGTGAATGGAATAAGTCAAATGCCCGATATCATCGCGTTTCTCGTAACAACGGCATGCTTATGATCGCCGCTAGATGCACTCCATGTAATCGATAATATTCAACTAATCGATCAACTAATCGATATTTATCGGCTTGACCAATCACTCTTTGGTTTGATTACAAGAAGGGATAACACGGATGTGGTAGCCAGTTTATATCACGCATTCAACATAGATGGGTCAACCGATACCGAACGATATCATCGATGTTCGGTTTTACCAGTTCGCTCGGAGTTAATCGTTTGCTGAGCAAAAATAGCTAGATCACCGCTATATGACCTTCATAGAAACCGACAATATTAATCGGTATCAATCGACTGTTCGATATTGATCGACTCTGTGAGCCATGATTATGAGCCACCGGGGAGGTGCTATAATAAAAAGGTTCGTATGAAGGTTGTGGCAAAATGAACGAACCTTTAAAAGTTTTTCAATTTAGTAATATTAGATTTATGATTTTTATTTTCTTGTTCATTCATTCTTGTATGTTATTATTTATCAAGTCTCCCTTTACTTTTACCTTTCTTATCAACCAATAACACAAATGTGGTAGCCGATACAAAATGCGCCTTCAGTATCGATGGGCGAAACAAACTTACCGAGCGGCTCCAACAGAACAATATAGGAACTAGACTAAAAAAATCACAAAGAAAAAACGAAAAAATTATATTTGTTTCCGCCATGGTTGTAGGGAGGCGAAGTATGTGCCCTCCTCACCATGTTAGATCCCGATTATGACATGTCAGCCGGCGGTCAGCACACGGCATGCCTCCATTCCGTCGCTCTTTGCCCGCCAAGACGGTTGTAAAACCGCGGCGATTTTTTTTATTTTTTGTTTGTTCGTTCGTTTTTTTTTACTTTCAGGTTCCATCTCGTTCCCTACTAGCCGCTCGGTAAGTCTCAATTGGAGGTTGCATACCTTACAAGAGAACTGTCTGAACGGTACGCCGGAACGGCAAGAACGAGCACTATAGGGAGAATCCCCATCCTCTAAATAGTAACACAACATGTTTTGTTTTTACCGAATCCTTGAGGCAAACGAGTACGAAGGTGTAATGGTTAAGGGTCCGCAGAGCGAGCTCTTCAGGGCAGCGCAAGATCCTGGTGTCGTGGACTGGGTGGCGCAGAGGTAGAGGGCACGCCTCATGCTCATAAGGTCTAGGGTTCGGTTTCCATGCTAGGTGGCGTCTTTGCACTTTTACCATAGTATCGGATTTCCGTAGAGATTTCCATATCTGAACTTGTTTTTGGAGTTTGCTACGGTAAGATGTTTTCATTACTTATTATTTGTCGACATCTCGTAATTCACCAGCAATGTCCGAAATATGCCTAAGGCGATTTTGTATGAAACTTTTACTCCAATAAATTGTTCTCATTGTCAATGTAAGAAATTTTGACACAGGAACAACGTGAAACAGCGGCAGAATGCCAGAAAAATGCTTCAAATGCAATTTATTAGTGTCGGTGAGGTGAGTGTCACCAGTGCACTCACAGGAGGGGACCGCATGATCTTCAACTTGACCTACCACCTCTGTTATGCTTACAAAGTCGCGCGGTTGTAACAAGCTGCTGCCGCCAACACTGACTCTCCAATGTCTACCACCCTCGAGTGGTCATGCACCTATTGACACTGAAGTGCGGATCTCCACTGAATGCTGTCCCTTCGAGAGACGAAGTGAAGCTGGCGGAAGGAATAGCGAGTATCCTACAGGATTTCGAACAGCCGCAGCTGGAAATCGGCCAACTGTGGAAGTTGGAGGTAGTGGAAGAATAGGACCAAGAGTTTCAATCAGAAGAGGATTGTGCCGTAGTCACGACACCACTAACCACTGAAGGCACTATCACGTTTTCGGGGACGACAGATCGTTTCGGAGGAAAATGTTTGGCTATACTAGAATTGTTATCCTATACAAGTTTGAGAACTGGGGAAAGTAGACTGTATCGCGATTCCAGGCTTGGGCTGCAGCGGAGTACTACTGGGCAGGAACTGTGAAGCCAAACACAAGTTGAGATATGGAAATCTCTATGGAAATTCGATACTATAGTAAAAGTGCAAAAACGCACGTATCCTGGGAACCGAACCCCAGACCTCACGAACATGAGGCGTACCCTCTACCACTGCGCCACCCAGTCCACGGCGCCGTGATCTTGCGCTGTCGTGAAGAGCTCGCTCTACGGACCCTTAACCATTACACCCTCGTACTCGTTTGCCTCAAGGATTCGGCAAAAACAAAACATGTTCTGTTACTATTTGGAGGACGGGGATTCTCCCTATAGTACTCTTTCTTTCTACTCTCTTTCCGGCGTACCGTTCAGACAGTTCCCTTGTTAGTAATGTCCCCCCCCCCCGGACTAGGATAGATACTATTGGTTTTGTTTGGATTTGAACGTTTCCGGAGGAAAACTGTCTAGATCACCGGAAAAGGAAAACTGTTTAGATGACCTTCACAGAACTCTATAATATTAATCGGCACCAACTGACTAGTCGATATTGGTGGACGTTATCAATCTCTCTTGGCTTTGAGTGTATGATGAGGGAATACGAATGAATACGAATACGAGTGTGGTGTTCACTCAAGATCAGCATCACGTCCGTGTTAAAGATCGGAGTGTCGTCGATATCAATCGACATTATCGACTTTTTCACTAGCGTCTGACCACAAGTTGAACGGTTCGTATTTTTGCCCTGTTGGGTAAGGTTCACAACAAATAAACTAAAAACTTCCAAAGGCGAAACCCAGCACGTAGCCAGACTGTCTGTAATGTCGGCTGTCTGATAGAGATATTATTACATCTCGTGAAGTTTCTAATTTGTGTGCGTTTCTTCGAGCTGTAGTATCGTGAAGGCAGTTTGAATGAGCACTACATGAGTCCCGAAGAAAAACGATAAGGCTGTTATTTTAAACGTACGTTGGGTAGTGGAAAGTGACGATGGCCTGGGGGCAGGTTCCAACGCAGATCCATTTGTGAACGTGTGCGCGGCGCCGTCGGTCGTTGAACAACAAGCGGCCCTGTTTAAAATCAACGATTTTTCTGAGAGTTGAGAGCTTGCATTTCTTAAAATGCTTCCTCGAACAAAGGGATGTGAACAGATCGCAAGATAATAAATTGCCAAATTGATGAAATGAAACTTTTGAAGTGAGGGCGAGATTTTCCAAAATCTCGTCGAGTTTGCAATTACGCCCTAAAGCCGGGGGCATACTTCCATCGCTGCGATGCCATCGCGGTGCTCAGTTCGTCACCGTTCCTCCGCACGCGGTTGAATAGTCAAAGAAAACTTCGCCGCGGCCGTCGTAGTAGTGGCAGTCGGCATGCGCGACGGCTTTCCGCGCTCATCTCGGGCATGGCACGCTTTTTCGCGCCGCGCGCGGTGTTCAGCGTTGGTCCTGAGCAGATCGCCGCCGCGCTCCCTTGCAGAGCGATGAGCGATGCGACGAACACTGAGAAGTTCAAATTCTTTTGCGTAGCTCTGCAAAACTCATCGCCGCGATTCCATCGCGGCGACGGGAAGTATGCACGAGGCTTTAAGGGAAACTGTTCGTCTCCACCGATCGCCAATAGGAAAAGATCGATTAGGCAATATAAACCAGATGAATAAATAAAAATAAATAACCAGTTAAATTCCAATACACAGATGATGAACATCCTTTCTAATAAATCTCTGAGGTTCACTGCGCGCTTTATTCTTAGTTAGAAAAATTATTACTTGGGCATGTTCACGCATTACTGTTCGTGATAAAGAATGAGATTTTCATTGAAAGATACAAAGATATCAGAGGTTACTTATCTATTGTTATAGCTTCAACAATGACGTGTTCTTCTTGTTCTCAGAACTCCTTTGAAAAGCTTTTTGCTTTGAAATGGGTTGAATAGATTTTTCAAATAGCAGAGCTCTATCTAACTATTCCCATATTCAACTATTCCTAGTCCTTTTATTTTTGCACAGGATAGCTGCGACTAAGGCTATTTCTGCTATCGCTTGATATACTGTATTGTTTGGGGCGCGTGTGGCGCAGTCGGAGGAGGTGCTGGCTGTCGCCTGCACCCAATACCAGGCTCCTGGTTCGTATCCCCCGAACAGGCCAACCAAGCCTTCCATCCCTCCGCGGTGGGCGAATTGGTACCAGACTTGTCTGGGAAAGATAAAGCGCTGATTTGTTCATCGGCTGGCACCCGCAAGTCATTGTATGGCCAAAGACGCATTCAAATAGCCTTCACGACATCCCGTAGAGGTGGAATGCCTGGTGCATCCCAAAGGGATTAAGTACCGCCGTTCTTTGTCCTTTATTTTATTTATTGTATTCTTTGAGGAATTGCCTCACTCTAATCATCCGTCGCTTTCCATTAGGATTAAGATTATGAATAAAATTAAAATCGTTAGCATTTCTTCTGAAGGCACATAACTTTCTTCTTTTCAATGCCACCCAATTCTCCCATTTTTTTACGTTTTAGCGCATTTTCCGTTACGCCATTTATCACTTTTTAGAACATTTTTCGTTGGTCCTTTCCATGATTCACATCATTCCCCGTCATCTATCCTAGTGGGGGAGGGCACATGAGTGGACAAAATAAGGCCTAGACTGATAAAATTCACAAAAAATTTACATTGGGTTTTGCCGCGGTTGTAAGCAGACAAAGTTGTGTGCCCTCCTCCCTCCCTCCCCTACAATGATATATCCGGGTTGTAAAATCTCAGGCGGCGGTCGACTATGTTTGAATGAATCTCTGTATTTGTTGGATCTCATTTCGTCCTCTTGAGTCCCAAGTCAACATGTCAAATAATTTACAGTTATGTGACCTCCCCCTACCCGTCCAGAATAGACTCCTTCCGCTGCAATCGTTTTTAGCCACTTCCTTGAATTACCGGAGTCCCATTTGACTAAACTGACTTCCTGAAACCTCCTTCGTTTACCACACTACGGCGAGGGCGACCCTCTTTACTTTCTGTAGTTCCGTGTACATTTTCGCAAGATTCTCAAGCTTTTTCTTAAGGATGTGCTTATTTGAATATTCGATGATGACATTACAAGGGAAGGTTCCCAACAGAAGGTGGGCCTTTGTGATGCTATTTTGACAGCATCTAGGGTCATGTGAGCGCAGTCCAGAATTACAGTTAGTTTTTGCTGAACGCTTTTTTTAAGACTTTAAAATAATTTGTGAAAACGTGTACGTAACAATCAACAACCCCACAATACCCGCGGACATATGCCACGGTGACGCAGACGGTTGGAGTGGCACATCATAGGAGCATTTTGAGTCGGAGTTCACGTACATACATACTGCCACTATTTTGCACATATTAGTTATTTGTTATTACGCTTTCTCATTATCACAGGAGTCAATTTTAGAGCATCAGTGCTTACAACAAACTAAGGCTGCCCATTTGCGTCTTCGTATATGCCTAGTTTTTCAACGATAAATATCTGCACCATATTTTTTCTCTGGAAATGAAAGATCCTATTGCTTTTCCCTTTTAGTCAACAGTTATGCTACAAAACTATGAAACAAGAAAAACACAAACGCGTGTCGCACAAACAGCATCTTTCAAAACTAGTGAGGAACAATCTTCTCCCTGGCAAGGAATGACCACTTCTTCTTCCTTGAACGCGTGATCCGTGGGTGTCGAGAAGGGTCCTAGGTAAGCATCGACGTAACCAACTGCCACCCACGAAAAAAAACTAGCACATATGAAGGCGCAAATATACAGCCTTGGTTTGTAAGCATTGATGGTCTAAAATTGACTCCTGTGATCACGAGAAAGCGTAATAACAACAAACTAACCCACCGGTGTGCTCCTACACTCCAACAGACTGCGCCACCGAGTCACATCTAAGGGTGGGGTTGATGATTGTTACGTACATCTCATAAAGGATAAAGGATAAAGGACGGCGTTACTCAATCCCTTCTGGGATGCGCCAGCGCATTCTACTTCTACGGGATGTCGTGGAGGCGACATGAATGCGTTTTTGGCCATACAATGACTTGCGGTGGCCAGCCGATAAACAAGTCAGCGCTCTATCCTTCCCAGACAAGTCTGGTACCAATTCACCGACCCCGGAGGGATGGAAGGCTTGGTTGGCCTGGGCGGGAAATCCGAACCAGGAACCTGGTATCGGGTGCACGCGACAGTCGCGCCTCCTCCGACTGCGCTACACGCGCCCACATCTCATATCACATCTATTTTTTAGGTCTTTAAAAAGGCGTTCAGCAAAAAACTAACTGCAATTCTGGACTCTGCTCATACGGCCCTTCATCCCGTCAAAATAATAATAGCATCGCAAAAGTCACTTTGAATTGGGAACCTTTCCTTGTTAGTTAGGAAAATTTTTAAGTAAGAACCAGCGATAAGGTTTTATCGTCTTATTGGTTGTTTTTCTCTTTATGGATGAAACTCGCCAAATTGTTCATGAAATAGTTCATCATATAAACCTCCGTATTTGTCTCCATTGGCAATAATGTGATTTCAAATATTTATTTTTGTCATAATTCATTAAATTTATTTTTATACTGTCTTTTTTGCCACACTAACTTTTCTAGTTTATTTTGAAGTATTGCGTCCTCGTGTCTATTCGTGATGGAATTTTGGACAAGCTGGTGAATGCGTGGCTTACACCTACATATAGGGATTGATTTGGAGATCAACCGAGGTTCCTCGTACTTACCGAGCTAACAAATATTTTGGTCCAGACGACGTGTCCAATTTGATTGCCCAGCGGAATGACATTCCCAAAGTTTTGCGAAAAGTTCGATTCAGTGTCGTCTTGCAAAATTTCCCCATGGCAAAAATGCATCATTTCCAGTCATTTCATGGACAAGTGGCTCTGCTTTTCAACAGTCGTCACGCATCACAACGTCTCTTTCTTCACAAAGGCAAAAACCTGCGAATATTCGACTTCCATTTGATGGCCATCAATCAGCCGAATGAAAAACGATCGGTGAAAAAAGGCACGTTCAACGCAGCTGTAAGTAAGATACATATCGATTTTGCTTCATAAATACGAAACTGTTAACCAAGGGCATTTAGTCGGAGATTCAAACGTTTGTACTAGCATTGGACACTACTGAAGACGCAATGTACACCTTCACAATGAAATTTGACGGCCAGATGACAGACGAGCATGGGCCGAAGGAGTTCCAGTATGCGGCCGAAAGTGGTCAGAAGAGGTCTGCGAGCTATTTAAAATGTCAACAAATTTTCTATGCTAACTATGCGATTATCGGCTGCTGATAAATACTCACTGTATTGAATTGTAAATGAAGTGCGTATCATAATTACAGGTCCACCCCTTAATTTGTCGGCACCAAATTTTTCTAACATTGAAATAAACGTTCTGGTTGAAACCACCACATTTTGGAGAAGAATGACAATTGTGCAAATATCTTCAAAAACGTATGTCGGTAGTATTGTTCTTATGACAAATCTTGGTTCTCTTGAGAATCTTGTGACGTGTATCAGTTCGATGCGTATACTTTGATAACTAGCGTACCAAGCGAATTTTCCAAATTTTTTGGTAGGCCACTAAAATCGCGGATGTTACATGGGAACAATCAACGCTGATAGTGTGATGGGCTAGTATTTTTCCCGGAACGCGAAGTCTCTGAGGTTGAGTCTCACCTGGCGCAAAAAATTTGACAGCAACAAAATATAAAATATACAAAATATTTTGAAACAGCGTAAAGTTGGTTTGTTTTGTGATAGAACACTTTTAGAAGAACATTTAGGGACCAACAGTGGTGTCCGATATATATTAGGTTGCCCATAAGTCCCCGTCGTTTTTTTTCTCATTGCAGATTTAATTTGATGACCTAAAAATCAATAACGGACAAGTGAGAAAATAGGACCAACACATATTCTTGTAGTACAGAACATTGTCTTCCAAACGCTATAAAAAACTTTGCAAAAAATTACAAACCTAAGCGGAGAAAACAAGTGCGCAAATGGCTACTTTTTCACTTTTTCACTTTTCACTTCAACGACCTAAAAATTGACAAAATTCATGATGAGAAAAGAAATGCAATACATGTTCTGATAGAGCAAATCATTCATTTTCGAAGGCTATGCACTGCTATGCAAGAGACCGCCGACGAAATCTGCAGCGAATCTTTGAAAAAAACTGCAGGAATCATACCACAACTGCAAGGAATTATGGGACTGCAAGGAATCATACCACCTTACTGCAAGGAATTATGGGACAACCTAATAGTTGAGCGAAACGATGTGGACTTCGATCACTCTCTCTCTCTCTCTCTTAGCCTAAATGCCGCTAAGATTACTAGAAATGAGCCACCTTCAAAACCAAGGTCATTTATGCGGGCTGACATATAATCAATTTCAATCGATGAATCGAACATCTCACGACCATATAAAGACACAATGGTATCGTCAAAGTTTTCTTACCATGAGGGTGGCCTTTCACGTACAAAAAAAAACACCAGGAATTTGTCAAACAAACTTCTAGACCACGGTAATGTCTATCGGTTGTGCTAACCTTCTCCACTTAAAACCTCAATAGGAATGACTTCAGGTTCGGCGTGTGGTTCTCCACCATCGAGCGGCGGGGCAAAGGACTGCGCTATTTATTTCCTTGTATGGACTCAAACGAGTTTCCAGCTGAATATAATCTTACAGTCACTCGCAAGGCTTCTCTGAGGACACTGACAAACTTCGTCATCAAGCAGACTATTCAAAGGTGCGCAGTTTTAGTTGGCTATCAACAGTATGAAGTGAGATTCATACTGAGTTTTGCACCAATCTGGGTCCACATCCATTGTTTTGGAAGCATTGCTATCAACGTCCGAATACAAATCAAATATGGATCCAACGGTGTTGAAGGAGCGGCACAACTGGAAAGGCGAAACAAACATAAACAATGTGACCTTTCCCGGCCAAGAAGTTATAGGGAGAGGTACATTTCCTGGGCTCTGTGTCGTGAAATAGCTCACTATAAAATGTCTTTGTATTCGGTTGCTTGAAAAGTCTTGCAACACGTTACGCTACTGCCTGTTGAATTTGTTAAAGCTCTTACTTGATCTTGTACAGTGACGTCACAGTACATTTTTGAAGATTCCTCAAGCATACTATATAAGGCCTCGTCGAGTAGGAATGCAGCAACAATGTCAACGATAAGCAGCAGCGTCCTACGACCTATCGTCTACTACGAATTTCTGCAAGGCCATTCCGCAAGGACTGCAGCCTCCAACTGCGCTGCATCCAAGAAGGAAGTCATTCGCTATTCCACAGTAGCCCGTTGGTATCAGCGCTTCAAGGCTGAAGATCTCTCTCTCTCGAAGGTCGACCTCGTTCCGGACGCCCTTCTGTTGGACTCAGAAGGCATGCTTTACCTACCTACCTAGATAGTGAGGCCACAGTCATAGCATCTGTCTACGCTACCCAGCTCCAGAGCTTGGCCAACGCCATGCGCCAGAAACGTCCAGAACGGGAAAATGTCTACCTGCTGCACGACAACGCGCGTCCTCATGTCGCAAAAGTGAGTCGCGAGAAAATCTAGGAGTTAGGCTGGGAAGTTCTGCCCCATCCACCGTACTCTCCAGGCCTCGCTCCTTCTGACCACCACTTGCTCAGAGCTCTGAGGCAGCATCTTCGAGGTAGAGAGTTCGATAATTGACGTCACCTGAAAATGGAGGATTCTGGATTTCTTTCCTCACAGTCCTCGAAATTCTGGCGGAAAGGGAATGAAAGGCTGCCTGAAGGTGGGGGCAGTCGCTTAGACCTGTATGGGGAATATATCGTGGTCTGAGTTTTTGTTTTAGCAAATAGGGGCAAATTTGAATATTGTTGTGCTAGTGTTGCAAGACTTTTCGATCAACCTAGTATTTGTAAAATAACTCCCTTTCAATTTCGGCGGCTCCGTTCTGTAACACACAGAGAAAAACGCCGCCGCCGCCCCTCCCCCCTATGACAGATCCTCAAATTCTTATTCGATTGGCCGCAGAGAAAATTCTGTAGCTTACTGTCAGAAAGAGGTAGACGTCATGCAGCTACCCAACGTGACGAGATGCTTGAGTGTAGCGTAAATGTCGCTTGCATGAAGTTCTGCAGGTAAACATGTTATTATAGTTTTTGCGCTCATCTTCTCTGAATCTTCACCTTAAGCAAAAACTCCGACTAAAATACCATTAATGAAAAAAGCTGTGTTCCTTAAGTTACACACTAAAATAACCTCCTTGAATTAATGCTCAGAGCTGAACCTAAAAATTAAGGCGCAACGTTATTTCTCAATCAATGAGAACGCTTCTTGTCTGAGGCAGTCTCCAAACCTATTTGGCTAAAGAATGCCATAGATTATACCACGCTTAGAGTAATTTTTGCGTGCCTAGGCTCGGGGATACGATCATTGGGTCAAAAGTACAATTGATAGAGGGCATAGCAATAATTCTTCCACCGATCTAGGCGTAACTGATATTGTCTACTGTTCTACACAGCAGTTAGACATTGTTAATTCTCTTACTAACTAACGTGCGCGCATCGCTCATGTTTTCATAGTCTCGTAATGATTTACATCCTACCTGACTTCCCAGTGTGGAGTGAAAAATAATTTGAGAAGCGAAAGCTGGGGAACAATAAATCAGGATAATGGACGCGCAGAATCTTTCTACAGAAGAGAGAAGGAGGTGGTTTACGCCCAATTCGAATCCAAACCTCTGTGTTTGCCTCACCCTTCTTTACGCCTGTGTATATTTTTTGTTAATCAGTCTTATTTCAGCAAACCTCGCTTTATGACGGATTTTTTTCCGCCAACGATGATTCTGTCCCCTTATCAGTTCACACTCGTTCTGTGCGATTTTCAGTATAAAAGTGAAACCATCAACAATACTGTGGTAAGACTCAAGGCTCTTCCTTCTTCTTTCTTTTTTATTTTTTCTTTATTCTACAATTTTAGTTACATCCTAGTATGCCGAGTAGTGGTTTGTGATCTGCTCTTGACGGCTTCTGTAAATCCAAAACGCTTAATCTCTAGTCCAAGATATGGTGTGGGACGCGTGGTGAAGAGGAGCCGGATGTCTCGAGCGCCTTAAGGTTTCTGATTCAGATTTTCCGCTCAGGCTAGCAAAGAATTACAACCCCTCAGGGTCGACCAGCTGGTACCCGACTTGTTTCTCAGATCAGCTGGTAAGCGTTGACTTGTACGACGCCTGGCCACCACATGTCATTGTATAGGACATACACATTTAAGAGTGGCCTCTTTTTTCTCCCTTAGAAGTAGAACGCGTGGTCTCCTGATCCCAAAAGGGGTTTGATTTACATACGTGGTCCTTCATCCATTTCACCCGTTAAGATTCGGAGTAGTTTTCTGCACTTTCAATAACCGACGTTATTTTAAAAAGACGAACAAAGGTAAAACATTTTCAGTTGTAAAGTGTAGTTTTTACTATTACGCAAAATAGTCAAAGCAAGCACTGAGGAGCCGAGTTAGCCTAGTGGTTAGTAGTGTAGTTTCATGCACAAACGGTCACAGGTTCGACTCCCGGCTCCGGCACGCCATGCCCTGCAAAGATTGCAAAAATGGCAACGGTTCCAGCGTCAGGCCCAGGTTGACAGGCCGGCTGATGGAGAAACCTCGTCACAAAACCATGATCACAAGTCGCAATAGAACCAGTGTAAAGGCTAGGACGTCACCCGGAAGTGGCGCACAGAACCCCCGCCCGAGTTCTGTGGTCAGTATGCGAGGGCTACCGAGGGCCGAACGACCTCGGCTAAAGAAGCTAGTTCGACTGGGGACTCTGAATGTGGGAACGCTGACCGGAAGATCTAGGAAAGTGGCCGACCTGATGAAGCGCAGGAGGATACAAGTCCTGTGTCTGCAGGAAACGCGATGGAGAGGGGCGAAAGCCAGGGATCGGAGAAGGGGTTAAGCTGTACTACAACGGAGAGGACACCAAGAGGAACGGGGTAGGGATAACTGTCGCGGAGTCCCTCAAGGATTCAGTAGCGGCTGTCCAAAGAATAAACGACCGCATCATGTCACAGCGGCTGGACACGAAGGAGGGTTACTGGACCATCATGTCTGTCTACGCTCCGCAGACCGGATGCTCCGAGCACGACAGGGATGACTTCTACCTCTCGCTCGAGGAAGCCATAAGGTCCGTACCAGAAGGCGACTACCTCTCCACAGCAGGGGACATGAACGGGCATGTGGGGAGTGGCAGAAGAGGAGTGGAAAGGGTTCATGGAGGTAAAGGGATCGGCCTGATAAACCCGGATGGAAAACGAATTCTGGATCTGGCTATCGCCCACGACCTGGCTGTCTGTAGCACCTTCTTCGCGAGGAGGGAGAGCCAGAAGGTGACCTATGCTAGTGGAGGAAGAAGGACGGAAGTCGACCACATCCTGGTTCGAAGGGCTGCCCTGAAAACAGTCCGGGATGTGAAGGTCATTCCGGGAGAAGACGTGGCATCACAGCATAGACCCTTGGTAGCCGACCTTAGCATACCTCTACCCACCAGGCCCAAAGTGAGGACGGAACCCAGGATCCGATGGTGGAGACTGCGGGGTTCAGAGCGGAACGAGCTAGGAAGGGCAATGCTCGAAGCAGGCCTTCCAGATCCAGCTGGTCCCGTGAATGCCTGGAGGAGGGTAGCCCAAACAATCCTGAGATGTGCCAAGGAAACCCTGGGAGAAACAAAGGGAGGAACCAGAGGGGATAAATCGGCATGGTTCTGGAACGAAGAGGTGCAGGCTGCGGTGAAGAGGAAGAAGGAAGCCTACAAGCTGTGGCAGAAGACGAGGGCACCCGAGCATCTCACAGCCTACAGAAAGCTGAAGAGGCTGGCAAAAACAGCTGTAGCGAAGGAAAAGAACGCGGAAATGGATGCCCTGTACGAGAAACTAGACGGGCCAGAAGGAGAGAAGTTCGCCATCCGCCTGGCCAAGGCGCGTCATAGAGCTAGCCTCGACATTCGAGTAGTGAAGACTGTGAAGAGTGCTGACGGTAGGGTGTTACCGAAGCCGGTCGAGGTCAGAGAGAGATGGGAGGAGTACTTCAAGGAACTCCTGAACGAGGAGTTCCATCGTCGGGAGGCCGAGGAAGAACAACCAACGGAAGGACCCATCCCACCCTGGACGCAAGAAGAGGTTCGCAAGGCCATAGGAAGATGAAACTCGGAAAGGCAGCAGGGCCTGACGGTGTGCCAGTAGAGGCTTGGAAGGTGCTCGGGGACCTCGGAATCAACTGGCTGACGCAGCTCCTCAACAGAACACGAAAGAAGGTAAAATGCCGGATGACTGGAGGAACAGCACCATAGTCCCATCTTCAAGCAGAAAGGAGACGCTTCCGAATGCTCAAACTACCGAGGGATCAAACTGATCTCACACACGATGAAGATCTACGAACGGCTGGTCGACTCAAGGCTGAAGGAGATGGTACCCATCTCTCAGGTGCAGTGGGGCTTCATGCCTGAGAGGTCCACCACAGACCCCATCTTCATCGCTCGTCAGGTGATGGAGAAATATCAGGAGAAACGAAAACCCTGCTACCTGGCATTCCTGGACCTAGAGAAGGCCTACGACAGGCTAGCTCGGGCCGTAATCTGGAATGCCCTTCGAGGGAGGGTTGTCCCGGAACGTCTGATCACGGTCATAAGAGACGTGTACGAGGGCTCGAAAGCGGCGATACGAACTCCACACGGGGTGACAAGGAAAGTGGACATCACAGTGGGGGTACACCAAGGGTCGGCTCTGAGTCCGTTCCTCTTCCTGCAGACGCTTGACTCTATAGTAAACCACCTTAAGGAAGGCCCTCTCAGAACGATCCTCTACGCGGACGACATCGCCCTAGTAGCCGACAACCAGGAGGAGCTGGAGGAGAAGGTGCAGCTGTGGCAGAGAGCCCTCGCAGACAACGGTCTACGGCTGAACGTGAAGAAGACGAAGTTCATTAGATCTGAGCAGTGCGCTGGATCGATCCTGGACTGCCAAGGAGAATCGATCGAGAAGGTGGAGGATTCCACCACCTCGGAAGTGACCTATCCGAGGAAGGAAGTGTGGACCAGGCGGTCAGGGGGCGGATAAACGCAGCTTGGCTCAAGTGGAGGGAGTCCACGGGGATCCTCTGCGACCGTAGATGCTCTAGGACGCTCAAAGGCAAGCTCTATAGAACAGTTGTGAGACCTGCTCTCCTCTACGGCAGTGAGTGCTGGGCCCTGGCTAAGGCGCAGGAGCGGCAACTGCACGCGGCGGAGATGAGGACGCTGAGGTGGGCATGTGGATGGACCCGTCGGGACAGGGTGCGAAACGAGGATGTTAGGGCAGTGATGAAGACAGCCCCGATCCAGCTGAAGATGAGAGAGCAGCGCCTGAGGTGGTATGGACACGTCCTCAGAAGACCAGAGGATCACCCCACAAGGTTGGCCCTAGATTTCGAGGCACCCGGAAAGCGTCCGAGAGGAGCCCCAAGGAAAATATGGAAGGACGTCATCAAGAGAGATCTCGCCGAAGTCGGCGCCACGGCAGATGACGCCCTTGATAGGATGAGGTGGCGACGGATCACAAGAACAGCGGTCCCTGCGACTGCGCGGGACTAAACGCTCGGGAGAAGAAGAAGAAGAGTCAAAGCAAGCGCTGGCCAATCTGTCGGTTGACACTACTAAATAAATGTTTGCATTGAGCGCCTCTACGACAAGGAGGTTACATGTAGTACAGATCGTCGTTAATCAGTCTCTGTTTGGTTCACGCCATGCATTTTTCTCGTGTAAGGCATCGTGGAGGCAGTGTGAATGTGCATAGACCACACAAAAACCGCAAAGATCAGTCGAACTTCAACTCCATGCATTATACTTCCCATACACATATGGCTGGTACTGAATCAACCCAGGGGGATGGATGGAAAACGTGACCATCATAAGCGGGAAATCCGAACTTAGGAGCTAGAATTGAGCGCACACGACAGTCGGCGCTTCCTCCGACTGCGCTACCACGCGCGATCTCTGTGCGATAACACAGGAAAATTGATTGAGTAGCTATGCAAAGAATTGGCCAAATACAAGCATAGACTTCGGTTTGTTGTGCTGCAGCCTAGTGCCATTTCTTCAACAGAGTGCTGAACGGATTTCCTGTCAGTGTGCAAAAGTTGGGAAGAAAAAAGCTTTCCGAAATATGCGCCACTAATTTTTGTTCACATGATGTGCAGGGGTGTACAAAATGGGTTCTCAGATTAGGCTAAGACGACTCGAAACTGGAGGGAGAGAATAGAGAAGACAATATTATGTGGTTGATGATCGTCAAGTGACACGGAAAACAGTACCTGTTGATTACACTTAAGGTTTAGTGTAGTGCGTCATCATCAATCATGCGTTAAAAAGTATTGTTTGGAATTTTGGTCGACCAGGAGCGGATGGATGACTAAGAATTTGAAATGCCTACATACTACGTGTTAAAAGGAAGTGAGCACGTATGCCAAATCTTCTGCGATGGGGTAGCTGGCTGCATTCACCCTATCGACAAATATTTTTGTTTTGAACTATTCATTACTTTTTGTCTTAGAGAGATTGCGAGCTGTCCAGTAAAGGATTTCTTGTTTCCAAATAAATGCCGTTTTCACGTGAAATTGGAACTCATCTATGCAAGCATGATGCCTCTGAATCGGAGATGAACAAGTTCCTAATCAAACCAGATTTTTTCGGTACATGTCGCGTAAGGCGCCTTTTACACTCGCGCCGCTGCGCGGCGCGCGGCGTGATGGCCGACATAGCTATCGATTTTTCGCGCCGCCCGGCGGCGCCGCATCACTTTCATACTCCGCCGCCCCAAAACACCACATTTGACGGAATTTTGGACTACGGTATCGGCGAATCGCGCCGCTGGAGGGAAGGGCGCGATGCGGCGCGATCAGCTGCGGCAGACTCGGTGTGGAGTGGGAGATTTCACACCGGAATGAATCATTTTGCTATGCCTGCTTTGTTTTGGCCTCCCAACTAACAGAACAAAAAGGGTGTAGCAGAATGG